>OZ024742.1:254222547-254300047 GCA_964016885.1 Eledone cirrhosa
GTAATCGTTGCCTTAAATGCAGAGTATCGTGATTTTGAGATTTCCCTCTTCCTGTAAGTTACATGGATTTTCGTTATCAAAGTTTCACAAAGAGCTAGAAGCCACTAATGGGGATTCTACAGTAGTAGCCAACATAACATACGAAGTAAGCTCATACCATCAGAACACACACCTTTTTATGAAGTTGCAGAAAATTATTGATAAGAAACCCAGAATTCAATTTGCACCATTGCTAAGTAGCTCATGGTTTTAAGGCACAATATAGGAAGAATTGTGCATGAGGATCTTTGATACAACTTATATGAAATGCGGAGAACCAAATCATATCTGCAACGACAAAAATTATCCATTTGATCCACACTAAACATTTGTTGAGCAAGTAGAAACATAAAAATCTTGGAATGCTTTGGCCTTTCTCTGACGAGAAAAACCTTTGATCATGATGAAAAGTTCAACAGAAGGAATGAAATGTTTAGGCAGGCACCCCAAAAATTCCAACTTTCATGCACACAGAGTTTCCGGCAACTGTTGTGGTTCTGTGAGTCATGAGCAATGATGTAAATGTCATACCCACTACTTTCTTTGGGGCTACTGACTTCAAGGAGGTATTAGAGGGTGTTATGAGACCTTGGATAGAGAGCGATAGCAAATGAAGTCTATAACGTACCAACAAGATGAAATGCCATATAATAAGGCCAAGACTACCCAAGAATGGATGAGTTATAATATCCCCGATCATGTCGCCCCAAACATATGTTCTCCTAGCTCTCCAGATTGAAGTACTACATTTGAAGCATAGTCGAGAGTGGCATCCATAGCATCATCATCATCATCATCATCGTTTAACGTCCATCTTCCACGCTTGCATGGGTTTGGACGGGAATTTTCCAACTTGAGGCAAGCTTGGTTGTCTTGCTCGTATAGGACTGTCTGGCAGGTTTTCTACGGCTGGATGCCCTTCCTAACACCAACCAAGTTTACAGTGTGGACTGAGGTTTTTACTGTGTTACCTACATGGCCTCATTACAGAGTGGACTGTGTGTTTTTTTTGTCATGACACCTACTCAACCTCATCTGTTTCGGACTGGATGTTGTGATACTAACATAACTTCACATTTAAGGGGGTGTTGTGGATGAGGTGGGGGTAGTTGGACGGGGTGTATTTTGTTAGAGGTGCCTACTGACTGTAGGTTTCGCTTTGTACTTAGGCCAGGCGGGTCTTCTGTATTACTGTGTAGCGCCAAAGATCTCGGTCCAGTGACATTGTCTTGGAGAGGTGTAAGTGTGTGAGGTCAGAATTTATCAAGTCATCCCAGGTTTTTCTGGGTCTGCCTACTCCGTGGCTACCGTCTATTTTTATCGCCCTGCACTTTTTTATACAGCTGTCGTCTTTCATGCGCATCACGTGACCATACCAAAGTAGTCTTCTCTCAAGTAAACAACATCTGATCCATCTTATTCCTAATTTCTCCCTTAGTTCATTCATGCTTTGCCATTCTCGTATATTACTATTACACATCCAACGGAGCATGCAAGCTTCGTTCCTCTTCAGTCTGCGTATATCCTCTGCACACAATGCCCAAGTCTCACTGCCATGTAATATTGCTGTTCGTATGCAGGCATCATACAGCCTGACTTTTATTTTTAGAGAGAAACCTTTAGCGGCCAATAGTGGAATAAGCTCTCTGAACTTTTTCCATCCCGTTCTGACTCTAGCTACTGTACTTTCAGAGCACCCTCCACCACTGCTGATTTTGTCACCCAGGTAACGGAAGGTGTCCACTATTTCTATAGAACCATCTGTGCAATGGAATGAGCTGGTATTCTGTGGGCAAAATCTATATTCTTAGTTATCTTACCTGTGATCCCACTACATCTTTCATGCACCCATACTTTGCATTTGGGACATAAAATGGAATTTCTTCCTACTCCTTTCCTACACACTGAGCATGGCCATTTCCCAGATGGGACCAGTGCCCTATTTTCCTTCCTACAAACTAGAGCTTTAGTCATAGACAGGTTAATTTTAAGGCCTTTTGATTCTAGGCCATGCTCCCATGTTCGGAATTTCTTCTCTAGTTCAGCCATTGATTCAGCTATGAGCATTAGATCATCTGCGTATAGGAGTTCCCATGGGCAGCCGGTCTTGAACTCCTCTGTTATAGCCTGAAGGGCAATAATAAATAGGAGGGGGCTAAGGACGGAGCCCTGATGAACACCAACTTTTACGCTAAATTCTTCACTATATTCGTTGTTAATTCTAACCTTGCTGATTGTTTTTTATACATGGCTTGTATAGCTCTCACAAGCCATTCATCAACACCTAGTTTTCTGAGAGCTCACCAGATAATGGGGCGTGGGACTCTGTCAAAGGCTTTCTCCAAGTCAACAAAAGCTAAGTATAGGGGTTTACTTTTAGCTAGGTACTTCTCCTGTAGTTGTCGTACAATGAAAAGAGCGTCTGTGGTACTTTTACCTGACACAAACCCGAACTGCATTTCATCTAGATCAATTCGCTCTCTGATTATTTGCGCTATTATTTTTTCTGTGATCTTCATGACCTGGTCAATTAATTTAATGCCTCTATAGTTTCCCCTATCTAGAGCATTTCCTTTACCCTAGTAGCAGTTAATGATGATGCTGCTACGCCAGTCCTTCGGAACGACCCCATTCTGTATGACTTGGTTTACTATCCGGGTGCCCATAGTGTGTCCCACCGTTCCAGATGCTTTCAGCATTTCAGCAACTATTTCTGAAGGCCCAGCCGCCTTGCCTGTCTTCATATCATTGATCGCCTTACTTATTATACTACCCTCAACTTGCACTGCTGGCCCCTCTATTGGATCGATGTGGCGAGACTGTCTTTCTCCCATTTATTCTCCTCATTTAGTAGCCTTTCGTAGTGACATTTCCAAGCTACCTTCTTATCAGTGTCAGTGATGGAAAGTACACCATCATCATGAAGGACACACTTCTCCTTGACAATATCACGGTTTTCCTTGACACATTGCCTAGCAATCCTGAACACCTCACATTTTTGGTCCTCGCGTTGTAGAACATGCTTGAACTTTCTTTCCTCTGCTTCCCTTCTTGCGAAGTACACTTGTCTCCTAGCTTCCCTTCTGGCCACTTGATAGTCTTCTCTACTTCCCCCATCCCGCCATACTTTCCAAGCCTGCTTTTTGGCCTTAATTGACTCCTCCACCTTACTGTTCCACCACCACATTACTCTTCTCCTGCCTATAGGCCTGCTCCAGCTACAGACTTCATCTGCCCCCCATCAGCAGGTTTGCTTTCAGGAATTCCCACTGTTCCTCTATATTGTACGACTCTAATTGCTCTTCCTTACTGTCGAAAGCATCAAGTTATATGCTTTTAAATTTATTACTGGCTGTGGGGTCCTTTAGCTTCCATATTTTTCTCCTGGGGATAGTCCTCCTCTGTTGTCGAGTACGTCTCGTCCTGACTATGAGGTCGCTAATTATGAGTCTATGTTGAGAGGTGCATTCTTCATGGGGGAGGGATTTAGTGTTTACAACAGACACTCTGTCACGTCTTCTGGTAAGGATATAATCTATCTGGCTGGTGTATTCCTCTGATCTATAGGTGATCAAGTGATTGTCTTGTTTTTTGAAGTTAGTGTTACAGATAGCTAGGTTATTTGCGTCACAGAATTCCCAGGATTCTGGAGCCTTCCTCATTTCTAGTACCAAAGCCATAGCCTCCATGGATTCCGTCATAGCCGTCACAATGTTGTCCAACGTGACCATTTAGGTCGCCAGCGATAATTATGTAGTCACTGTCGGTTATTTGGGAGGTAGTGAGCATTAATGACTCATAGAATCTGTCTTTTATAATGCCAGGCAGTCCGGATTGGGGTGCATATGCAGATATTATTGTCACAGTAGTTCTATTGAGGATAAGTCTTATTTTAAAATATCCGTAGTCTGCCATATCTAGCACAATGTCCAAAATAGATAAAGATCATCAGCATGCAAATGTCATGAAAGAATTGAGCAAGCTGTTAGCTAACATTTTGTTAGTCTTTTCCTACACTGGACGCCAGTCTGTTGTGGGGATAACATCAAATATTGTTTCTGGTATTCAGTTCTTTTCTAGCAGAGTGGACAGGAGCAATGTGAAATGAAGCATCTCACTCAATAATGCAATGTGCTGACCACTCCAGGATTCAAAGGCACATCTCTATGATCATAAATCAAACATCCTAACCACCATGCCACACACCTTCACTTATTGGTTGACAGTTATTTTTGAGTGAATCTTATCGATGTATTAATCTGTGATTCTGACATTATTTACAGTTAATTACATACTATAATATATATGGCACAACAGTATTTTCCTTTTATCCCAGTGTACCATTAATATTAATATTAGTAATGTCAGCAGGAATGACAGAATTGATAGCGTCACATCAGAAAATTTCTTGTATTTAATTACATCTCCATAGGTTGTGAGTTAAAATTACCTTTCAATTCTTTCACTGTCAATGAAATAAATTACCAGCAAGTATTGGTGTCGATCTATGAACTTTATCCCTCTCTCAAAATGTTAAAATTCATCAAGGTTAGAAATCATTACCATTATTATTATTAATATTATTATTATTGTGGATTGGCCATATCGGTAGAGTGTCAGACAGCATGCTTTGCAGTATAGAGTTACGTCCCTTTACAATCAGAGTTCAAATCCCGCCGAGGTTAGCTTTGCCTTTTATCCCTATGGGGTCGATAAAATGAAGTACCAGTAATGCACAGGAGTAGATTTAATCGACTTTCCCCTCCCCACCAAATTACTGGCCTTGTGCCTAATGTAGAAATCATTATTGTGCTATCCTTCAGTCTTTTCCTGATCCAGGACTGCTGCTCCGTCAAGGAGACAAGCTGGGGAAAGGCGCATCTGGCAAATGGCAACCACACGTGTTCACCATCAAGGAAGTACCAGAAATGTCACAGCCTCAGCGCATGTTTGTGCATCATAAGCCACAGCATGCCTAGTCCTCCACGCAATGAGTGCTGACAGCAGATCGATCGTCTGACCATGGGAGCATATCCCTTCCACAAAAAGTGGAAGAGAAGGCGCTCCATTTTGGTCAGATGGGCGGGGGCAAGGTACGATGATTAGGCGGTAGGAGATAACAAACGCGATGTACGCATTCGCACGACCTTTCAAAGACAGCCTCTTCTGGGTGAAAGTGGCGAGTCTGGTCCGAGAAACCGGGCTTGCTCTGTGTATGTGGCTGTAGACTGAGGAGTGGGGAAACTGAGAGAGGGCACTTGCCCTGTTGGTCAGAGTGGCTCTTGTCTTTTGTGTGGTTTTCACCATAAGTGACCCTCAGAGGCTTCCCCCGTTGGGGGGAATTTTTGTCATTTGAATTTTTTTGATTTGTTTTTACACATTTCTATCTTACTGTTATAACCTTTTTACACGGCCAAAACCCACTTTCTATTGTCCTGTACCGTTCTGTGCCGCCTGTTATGTTTTTCTTCGTGTTAGCCCTTGTGGCCAATAAAGAAACCATTATTAATATTATTATTATCATTATTATTATTTTATTATTATTATTATCATCATCATCATTGTCATCATCATCAGCATCCTTATCATCATCATAATCATCATCACCACCATCATCATCATCATCATGATTATTATTATTTCTATTGTCATGCAGTTTAGATAGAAAATGGACTGGACCTCAGACAGATAATACATTTCTTAATCCTTTTGCATTTAAACCGGCTGTATCCGGCCAGAATTATCTCACCTCTTTCTGGTCAAACTGGCTGTAACTGTAAGGTATTGTCCTCAAAATAAATAATATCAACATCTCATAGATTCGATATTATGTGAGATAATTATGTGAAATAAAGTGTTACCATGAAAATATAATAGTAAATATAAAGTAATGTAAATGCTAAAGGGTTAAAATGTGTGGAGTACCTAGCAAGGCTGATTCTGTATGACACTAATCTTTCACTTTAAGAAGTCTTGAATAGGATTGACCATAATGCCCCAATCACAACGGGTATCAACAGCATTATTCTCATGCATTCGAAACAGTCTTGCCATCTCCATTTTCTATTTGGAGTACTTGGTGGATTTTCAACCTCTTTACTTGGAATAGTCATATCATTTGGTATGGCTGTGTCTATGATCTGATAGTATTTGTCTATCTTGTTCAATACGACAATGTCCAGTTGCATTACTTTACAAGTCACATCCTCATACCATTTTCTATTACATTCTATTGGTATTTGCACATAACAGCCAATGAAAATATAAACAGACTTTATAATGGTGGCACTTGTATTCTTTGTGTGCAAGGCTCTCACATCCTTACCAACTAGGTTACATTTTCCATATTCTTTTCCCAGTGTCTTCTTTTCTGGGTATAAATGTTATACATCACTGAATTGATAGCAAGAGCTTAGACTTGTGTGGTAATTATAAGGCTTTCAGTGGTACACTTCAAATCACCTTGCTTTAGCAATGACCATGAACTTGTTTTATCCTTGATATATTGTGTATTTCCTTCAAACTGCCCAGGCAATGTAATTTCCAGAAGATCTTTTCTCTGCTCTTCAACTCTTTGTTTAAACACTTCCTTGCCAGCCAATTCATGTGATAGTGCTCTTTGCAGTATATTTGCTGTTAACAAAAGTTACTATTATTATTTCTTCTTTCTTAACCTGTTCTTTTGCCATATTACTAAAACCAAGAGAATGGGCTATAACTAATGACCTAGGAATTCTTGTTTCCTTTTTCCTAAGGTTTTTGTTCCCATCACCCTTCTCAGAATTCTAGCTGTCCTAGAATTGTCATTTTCTGGAGTAATACTATCTTTGCCTGGATCCCAATTATTCTAAGTTCTTGATCACACAACCTAGAGCACCTATCACCATTGGTATGACCTCAACCTTTCTCATGTTCCATATACTTTAGACATCAATTCTATGTTCCTTGTATTTATCAACTTTCTCAAAAATATAATTAGCCCGGGAATAGAACTCTGGCCCTCATGATTGTGAGTCCAACATTTAAGAACCTGTGTAACTATAGCAGTTCAGTGATGTGTAATTTTTTTCTGGCCTGTTTTTATGATAGAGTACCTACTTTTCAAACTGCTTTCAAAATTGAACCCACATCGTATGACTGTAAGTCCAACATGCTAACTACTAAGTCATGAGATATTACCACACGCACAAAGAGAAACAAATTAAAGACTTTTCATTAAACCTATTTCCCTATGAATCCAGTTATATATCATTGGTGTGCATTAACAAAAGATGAGGATTACTTCAGACTTCGTTAACGATCTCAGTTGTTTTATCTGTACGAGATACGGCATTTCAGCGTTCATTATTTTACTTTCTCCTAATGCTGCGTTCAATATCTCATTAAACTTCTTTATTGCTGCTGTCCAGCAACTCATTATTTCATATAACGCTTGTTCTATTGATTTCTTAGTCATTTTTCACCATCTCATTAAACCGATTCACACACATTAGCAATGTATTATTTATTTGTGTGCTTCTCAGATAATCCATAATATATATATATATATATATATATATATATATATATATATATATTATCTCTCGTTTTACATCCATTCCTCCATGCTACCATATATATATATATATATATATATGTATATATATATATATATATATATATATATATATATACATATATATATATATACATATATATATATATATATATATATATATATATATATATATATATAGAGAGGGAGAGAGAGAGAGAGAGAGAGAGAGAGAGAGAGCGAGAGAGAGAGAGAGAGAGAGAGAGAGAAAGAGAAATAGATAGATAGATAGATAGAGAGCGAGAGAGAGAGAGAGAGAAATATACATACACACACATATATATGGGTAATATATATATATAATGGAAGTGTATGTGAGAGATTATACAATTTGTCTATGTACAAGAAACATACATAAGTTTCTCTGTGAAAAATTTAAGCTGGGATCATGTCATATTTACTCCAGAAACCATGTGTGAATGCAAAATACTAAAATTTCAACGTCATTATTCATTATCAGTGATGTTTAATCACTCACAACTTAGGTAGGTTAGCTAACAGCTCTTATATATATATATATATATATATATATATATATATATGAATTAGAACCCTGTAACCATTAAGCTCTAAGTATAAAGTACAAATAAATACTGAGCCGATTAACAATATATAGTAAGAAACACAGTAAACCGTGTGTCTAAAATTACAAGGGTTGAAAAACCACATATGCTTGAAATATTTAACCAAGAAACAGACAGAATGACAAAATGAAAATAAAAATATATTATCATAATAATACAAACCGCCTCAATAACTATTATATCTCTCGGACAGATTTTCCCTAATCTGTTTCGCCCTGAGTGTGTTTGTAACAGATAATCCTGGGCTTCATCAGCGAGAGATTGCGATTAAATGTCACAAACACTATTTGCCAACGTTCACACAGAAAGATTAATTTATCACCTCGTGCTCCGCCAGTCAAACGTGGTAAGCGTGTATTGAACAGAAATAACAGTCCAACACGCACAACTTAATAGCTCAACTTGTAAGGGAGCAGAAATATATATATGAATTAGAACCCTGTAACCATTAAGCTCTAAGTATAAAGTACAAATAAATACTGAGCCGATTAACAATATATAGTAAGAAACACAGTAAACCGTGTGTCTAAAATTACAAGGGTTGAAAAACCACATATGCTTGAAATATTTAACCAAGAAACAGACAGAATGACAAAATGAAAATAAAAATATATTATCATAATAATACAAACCGCCTCAATAACCATTATATCTCTCGGACAGATTATCCCTAATCAGAGGCATGAAGTGTAACTACAGAGGTATCAAATTGATGGATCAGGTCATGAAAGTTGCTGTAAAGGTTATAGCACAAATAATAGCATTTGTTGATCTGGAAAAGGCCTTTGATAGGGTTCCATGCTCTATAATTTGGTAGGCAGTTAGGAAGCTATGTGTAGAAAAATGTTTTGTAGAGGGTGTGCAGGTCATGTATAAAGGAACAACTAGCAGCGTGATAGTTAGCAATGAGTACATTGATGAATTTGAAGTACAGGTGGGGTCCTCAGTCAACTCCTGTTTACCACTGTCCTTCAGGTCATCACTGAGGAGTTTAAAAGTGACATTTCATGGGAACTCTTATATGCTGATGACCTAATACTAATAGCTGATTCTGTAGGAGAGTTGGAGGCAACATTTCCAGTACAGAATAAAAATCTAGAGTTGAAAGACTTAAAAGTAAACTTAGCAAAGATGAAAGTCTTAATAAGTAGGCAAGAAGACAGAAGGGGGATTCCATCTGGGAACCTTGTTCAATAAGTTAGAAAGGGTTAGGCAGTAATTTCATAACGTGCATACAGTGTATTTTATGGGTGCAAAAGAAATGTAGAGGGAATGCAAGCAGGTTAATGTGAAAGATAGACTTCGTATGCAGCAGATGTGCAGGAGAAGTAAGCACTTAGACCATATATGCAATAGATTCCTTCAGTTGCCAAGAAGGCTCCTTAGAAGTAGTTGACAGCTTTTGTTACCTAGGTGGTCAAATTAGAAATAGTAGGGGGGGGGTGCACTGAAAGTGAAACACCAAGGATAAGAATAGGTTGGAAAAGGTTTAGAGACCTGTTACTGCAGCTCACAACAAAGGGCTTTGCTTTCAGAGTGAAGGGTAGACTGTATAATGCCTGTGTGCAAACTGCAATGCTACATGGCAATGAAACATGGGCTTTGACTTCAGAAGACCTGCAGAGGCTAGAAAGAAATTAATCGAGTATGCTTCAATGAATGTATAATTTTAGTGTGCATGATGACATAGCATAAGAAAACTGAAGGAAAATTTTGGCATAAGAGGAACATGTGATGCATTTGGATGATAGCAACTGCACTAAAATAATTAAAAACCCCAGTGGTTGGGACCCATGTACGAGGCAGACCCAGGATGATATGGGATGAGATTGTGAAGACAGACTATTGAAAAAGTAAACCTCACAACAGAAAGGACAAAGGACTATAAGGGCTGGCATTATGCTTGTTGATGAAGACCTGGCCAACAGCATACAATCTTCCACTCCCCAGCAGCCATCATGACCAATCCTACAGCCCCCACCACAACCATGTCTCCTCCAGCATTCACTCCTTAGCTGCCCCACCTTAAAAACCCTAGATATCTTCACAATCACAAAATAGCACCCCCTTTCTTCACCCTAATGTTCCTCACCCTATTGTACTCTACCCATGTCCCCTCCAATATCATCCCTTAGTTATTCTCTCTGTAACTACACCTCACCTTCTCAGCACTGGTGTGTGCCACCCACACCCCAGTGCTAATGGCGAAACCATCTATACACCACCACATCCACCACTTCAGAGTTCTCACCACAAAATCCCCTTCACCATTCATCACCATGGCAAATCACACAACACTTACCATAACCTTACTCATACCACCCTTCTATCCCTCACATCAAAACAGAGAGGGTTCTTCCATTGGGATAAGGACCAACCGCAACTGCCTGTAAGGTGATTGGTGACAGGAATGACTGTAGAAGCCATACATAAAGAAAAAAAGGGTTGAAAAGTCCCTTCAGTTATGTAACGGTGTGATGACCTCTCTAGTGTTGGTGATCTATATGATAAATGCACCTTGTACACACTGTAAAGTGGTTGTTGATGAGAACTCGTCAGTTGTGACAAACTTTCCTGTGTACTTATTAGAATCTAAGACAATACATAAGCATGATGTAGAGCCCCCCCCCCCTTTTCCGGCCTTCAGTACTGACTCCATTTAACCATTGCTAGCAGTGATGTCAGACATTAATCAATGATGAACGTCCAAACAACATACCAATATGCACCCACGTAACCAATTACACACACACACAAATCCTTACATGCTTGCACTCACATGTAAACACACACATGAATATCTGTGAATACACATATGTGCATAGCTGCCACACCAATTACACTACAATATCCACATATGCCCATGCATAAAGGTAGGGCTGATGCTTATATATACACCCATCATCTCGCAAACCACAACAATAATTTTTTTTTTGTCACATTGCCAGTCTGAAGAGCAGACTATTTATGGAGTCGGGTCCATAACTCCTATGGGTGACCTTCAGCCAATCCTCTGTGAAACGTGCGTAACAGGTAGATACTCAATAAATATCATATACATGTAAACGAAACTTCTTTATTCTTTTCTTATTATTTCACTCTCTCTCTCTCTCTCTCTCTCTCTCTCTCTCTCTCTCTCTCTCTCTCTCTCTATCTCTCTCTTTCTATATATATATATATTTATATATATATATATATATATATATATATATATATATATATATATATATATATATATATATATATATATATAAATATATATATATATATGAGAATAAACGTGCTGCGTGGTTGCTAATGGGTTACATATGAATAAAGTTAGTCCTTCATCAGTGATCTTCCAACCATCATTGGTATTCCATCGCTTTAAAGACCATATACCTCCGGTTGGTGCGAGCAACAGCTAAAAAAAGTCGTTGGGACACGTAAATAAAGGGGACACGAGAGTGTAAACAAATAAAGATGGTGAAGCAACGAAAAGTGAGGAAGAAAGAGTCAAGTCCCAAATTTCCATGAATATAAGTTCGGTGGAATCGTGAACGAGAGAGAATAAAGACCAACAAACCTGGTTGGAATGTGAGCAAGGAAGGAATTCCGTACAGGTCTAACGGGAGGAAGAAGGGATCTAGTCTGTGAATTCGGTGAACGTAAGTTCTATGAAATCGTAGACGAGAGAGAGAAAAATATCCGCTTTTTTTCTCTCTCTCGTCTACGATTTCACAGAACTTACGTTCACCGAATTCACAGACTAGATCCCTTCTTCCTCCCGTTAGACCTGTACGGAATTCCTTCCTTGCTCACATTCCAACCAGGTTTGATGGTCTTTATTCTCTCTCGTTCACGATTTCACCGAACTTATATTCATGGAAATTTGGGACTTGACTCTTTCTTCCTCATTTTTCGTTGCTTCACCATCTTTGTTTGTTTACACTCTCGTGTCCCCTTCATTTCCGTGTCCCAACGACTTTTTTAGCCGTTGCTCGCACCAACCGGAGGTATATGGTCTTTAAAGCGATGAAATACCAATGATGGTTGGAAGATCACTGATGAAGGACTAACTTTATTCATATGTAACCCATTAGCAACCACGCAGCACGTTTATTCTCATATTTACACATATTTTTTGCCCCGCTGTGACCCGTCTATTTCGTTCTTACTGCTTCCTCTTTCTCTGTATTTTTACCGTCTCTAACAGTCACTCTCTCTGTTAGCCTCTTCCTCACCCTTCACTCACTCACTCTCTGTTACTACCTCTCCTCCTCCTCCTTCTTCCCGTTTGACCTGCGCGTAATTCTTTTCTTTCGCACCCTTGGTCAGGCAGGTCGCTTTTTTTCTCTCTCTCGTCTACGATTTCCTAGAACTTACGTTCACCGAATTCACAGACTAGATTCCTTCTTCCTCCCGTTAGACCTGTACGGAATTCCTTCCTTGCTCACATTCCAACCAGGTTTGATGGTCTTTATTCTCTCTCGTTCACGATTTCACAGAACTTATATTCATGGAAATTTGGGACTTGACTCTTTCTTCCTCACTTTTCGTTGCTTCACCATCTTTGTTTGTTTACACTCTGGTGTCCCCTTTATTTCCGTGTCCCAACGACTTTTTTTAGCCGTTGCTCGCACCAACCGGAGGTATATGGTCTTTAAAGCGATGAAATACCAATGATGGTTGGAAGATCACTGATGATGGACTAACTTTATTCATATATATATATATATATATATATATATATATATATATTTATTAAAATAACAGATTAAAATTTAAGCAAAGAATCGCTGCTTTCACCCTTAACGGGATCTTCTGAGTTTCAGAAGTTCCCGTTAAGGGTGAAAGCAGCGATTCTTTGCTTAAACTTTAATCTGTTATTTTAATAAATATTTGCTCTACGGTTCTTATATATTTGATATATATTTATCCTTATCAAGCCCTCTTTGGATTTTAGTCTTCAAATTTATTATTATTACTATATATATATATATATAATCTTTTTCCATTTATCTGAGGGTTCTAAACCCCATTGTCAGGCTAAAATTCCTTTAGTCAAAAATACGGTGAAAGCTATTCTATTTTCTAATTTCAAACCTGCTCACAGTTTCAAAACATACTTACTTGCGATATATATATATATATAGTAATAATTTTCTTATATATATATATAGTAATAATTTTCTTCCTAACGGAAAAAGAAAAGAATACTCACAGCAAAAGAAGAATTATCTTGTTCACACCCGCCTTTTCCCTTAAAGTAAACACTAATGTTGGTAAGAAGTTTTTAGATTTAATAGATATCCATTACCCACCACAACATTCATACAGTAAATATATATATATATATATATATATATATATATATATATATAGAGAGAGAGAGAGAGAGAGAGTTAGTTCCACAACAAATTAGCAAACCATACTCAAGGGTGCATGTTTTACCCAATATGTTTTCAACTTGAGTGAGGTTGTGCTGAGAATGGAAGTGTATATGAGCTGACTTGATTCTGCGCATGGACGTCGACAAGGGAAACAACTCAAGTTAGACTGGTGAAGTGAGATAATTTATGTTTGAGTTAGTTCATTCTAGGTAAGATTTATCTTTGTAGTTTTGTAACATATATTTCGCAGCATGGGGGTAGTGATTAAAAAAATCAGATCTTGTATTGAGACAAGTATTATTTCATAATTTCAGCAACATAATTATTTCTGTTCCAAAAATATGAAAGCCCACATCTCCATCAACCCCAAGAGCTCAGAAGGTCAGAAACATGCCCCCTTCAACAACAGTGTAACATACCCACAGTAGTCTATGAGGCTGAAGTTACATCTACTCGACCAAACAAACAACAGGATATCAAAATATATGTGAGCATGGCAGAGAGCTGGTTTAAAGAACACTTCTTTAACCATCAGATAACCTTTAGATACTCGGATAGGCGATCATCCATGAAGCTAGCAACCTACATATGGTCACTCAAAGGTGCAGATATTGATTACTCCATTCAATGGAACATTTTGACCAAATCTAGATCATACAGAAGTGGGAATTTGTTCTGTGGGCTGTGTATCAATAAACAAATAAATAGATATATATATGTTCATGTAGGAGACACAGTAAAAAGGCTCTCAGTCCACACTGTAAGTTTGGTTGGTGTTAGGAAGGGCATTCAGCCATAGAAAACCTGCCAGATACAGTCCTGTACGAGGAAGACACGGTCACCCATCAATCTTGCCTCAAGTGGGACAGTTGCCATCTAACCCATACTAGCGTGGAAGATAGACGTTAGACGATGATGATGATGATATGCATGTGTTTCAACCATTTTTCCATTGTCTTCACCTGCCTTTTATAATTAATTGTATATGCATACACAAACACACACACAAACATATATATATATATATCTGTTAAAAAACCCCAGAAAAACCAAAGCAAACGACACAGTACCATGGATAAATATATTAGTTTAATGCTTCAAATAATAGGAATGTATTAATGTTTTGGACACCAGTGCTTCTTCAGATGATAGAATAAGAAATATTTATATCTTTTTTCTTCCTAACGGGAAAAGAAAAAAATACTCACAGCAAAAGAAGAATTATCTTGTTCACACCCGCCTTTTCCCTTAAAGTAAACACTAATGTTGGTAAGAAGTTTTTAGATTTAATAGATATCCATTACCCACCACAACATTCACACAGTAAAATATTCAATTGCAATTCTGTCAAGATATTCTATTCATGTGGACCGTGTATGAGATAAAAAATTACTGCAAAAAATATACCCAACATTAATGCAAGTTGCTCTTGTAGGATTAAAGAGTACTGCCGTCTCCAACAGAAATATAATATAAAATCCGTTGTGTATGAGGCAGAGATTACACATAATAACACAGAAAATTCTGAAGTAAGCGATCAGTATGATGCAAGATCATTTTAAACAACGTTTTTATATGCATCTGCACTCCTTCAGGAATCCTGATATGCGAACTAGTACAGTCCGAGCCAAAAACGTCTGGCAATTAAAGGAGAAATTTGTATCACATAAGATTACTTAAAGTATTCAATTCGTATACCAATGGTACCAACAGGTCGTTTCTGTTTTAGTGAGAAATTTAGAATATTAAAAGGTTTGTCATCTCAGAACAATACTTATTTGAACTCAAAGAGCAAAATTTTAGAGGATAAGTTTGATCTCAAGAGTCAACTTCTTGCTAAGTGGAAATACTCAACAAATTTGACTGATTTTTAACGACCTTAATTTGATTCACATACATCCGTAATATCATTTCTTCCTCTCTCCACACTTACATAATACAATACACTATCTATAAAACTTTACAACATACATTAATAAATATTACCATCTCTATATTACATTCCACCACATAATACAATACTTCTGTTATGGCATACGAACATTAACACGTGTACTATATCACATTTCAAATTTATATCTGGGAGCTATTTTCCTTTGTTGTAATAATTTTTTTACTTTTCATAATCTAGCGTTTTAAGCATTTCATAAACTCATTTAAACACCTGAAGATAGGTCATAATATTGATCCCTCTTGAATTCTGGAGGTGTGGTCAATATTGGGTCTTGAAAACTTGGGTAGTGCTTTTGTTCTGTGTATGAACATAAATAATAAAATATAATATATATATAAATATATATATATATATATATATATATATATATATATATATATATATATATATATATATATATATATATATATATATATATATATATTTGTTTATACAGATATACATGATATACTGGTATTTTTAACTAGCTATAGAAACACAGAAATACCTACTTCAAGAAACAAGCAGAAGATGAACTCTCATAAACATATATATACCCATAGAAGACTGTTTAAAATTATATGCATGTATTGAGAAATGTGTGTAATATATATATATATATATATATATATATATATATATATATATATATATATAGAGAGAGAGAGAGAGAGAGAGAGAATTCACAAGAATCAAAGCTATGTTAAAAGCATTTATTCACTTACAATTGTTTCATCCAAACCTAGGCTTGGGATCTTCGGACCATTTTCAATGTTTGTAGATATAATTGACCTCCTTTCCAACGCAAGAGACATAGAGATACACACATATATATATATTGATGTACAGTGGAGTGACATATATTATACTATTTTAATTCAAGATCAAAATCAAAATCAAAATTAAAATACATTCGCCAGATAACACAGGAGGATAGTTTGATAGTCAGATCTAGTAGGTAGTGTATGCGTTAGTTACGCATGGAGCATGCAAGTGTGTCTCATTTTTATACGATTATTGTGTGGCAAGGTGTTACATGTAATGCAAGCACTTTAAGCGGGTAAGCAAGAGTATTATGGTGGTTGTAGTGGTAGGGTATGTGAGCAGAAAAAGAAAACGAAAAAGAAGAAGCAAAAGAAAGTTATAGTTTTCGTATCCACCACCATTTTCACAATCAGAAAAAGTAAGATATAGTTTTTACATCCATCACATAAGTAACGATGATTCCGTAATGAATGTTTGATGCATTAAATTATTGTAGCGTATTGAGGCTCAATGTTATTTAATCCATATTTATAGAATAGGTTCTTTCTACTGCGAGAATTTACAGTGGTTTATTATCCGGAAGTAGGTGTGTAATTAAGGGGAGTTAATGCGTAAGGGGAGGTAACTAGCTGATTATCATAATTAAATTCATTGTTCTAACATACATTATATGGTGCCTCAATTTTATATGTTTTATATGTTTTCAATTTTAAATACAGTCTACTCCATCATAATTTCTTTCCCTAGCGCTCATATATTCACCTAGCTTATGCTAACAGAATAATTTTTGAAGCTTGTTTCTCTCCCACGGTATGCTATCTTTTCTGTTGTTCTCCTGTCTCACTCGCTTTACGCGTTTTAATTGTCCTAATAACTTATTTTGGTTATTATTGCACCGAAGTGAGATATATGATTTTTAATGCAATGAAATATCTATGATCTTCGGCAAATCACTGATGAGGGACGTATTTTATTACATGTTACCATGTGCTACCTGCAGTATTTTTCTCTATATTTTAATACATATATTTACCACTGCGATTCTGTGTTTTTTCTCTCTCTCTTACTGTTCCCCCATTCTCTCTGTTTCTCCCCCTCTGTCTTGTCCGTTAACTCTTCCTCACACTTTCACTCACTCACTGTTTTTCTCCCTCTTCTCTTCATTTCATCCTGCACTCACGGACGCTATTTTTTCTCTCTCTGCTCAATGGCCTTCGTTCGTGCTGGACTATTCTTTCCCTAGCGCTCATATATTCACCTAGCTTACGCTAACAGAATAATTTTTGAAGCTTGTTTCTCTCCCACGGTATGCTATCTTTTCTGTTGTTCTCCTGTCTCACTCGCTTTACGCGTTTTAATTGTCCTAATAACTTATTTTGGTTATTATTGCACCGAAGTGAGATATATGATTTTTAATGCAATGAAATATCTATGATCTTCGGCAAATCACTGATGAGGGACGTATTTTATTACATGTTACCATGTGCTACCTGCAGTATTTTTCTCTCTCTCTCTCTCTCTATATATATATATATAAATACATGTATCTAAAATAAAAAAGTCTAAAGTCTGTCTCAAGCCAGAAGGCTCATTTGGCCGGTGCTTATCCCGGTTTCATGGGCGTGAAGCGACTGAGAGTACAAGACTCCCCCCTGGACAGGACACCAGCTCATCGCAGGGTTAAACTTCCAGCTACTGCTGGTACTCATTTTCAGCTGAGTATACTGGAGCAATGCGAAATGAAGTGTTTTGCTCAAGAACACAACACGCAACCCAGGAATCAAGCCCACAACATTATGATCGTAAGTCCAACACCCTTACCACTAGGCCACGTGCCTCCAAAAATACATGTATACATATATATATATAAATTTACACACATATATATATAAATATACATATATATATATACATAAATACACATACATATATATATATATACATAAATACACACACACACATATATATATACATATATATATATAAATATACATAAGGAAAAAAAATGAAATCGAAAATGCAACTGGAGTATTTTTTTATAAAAATATATATTTATTTGGTTCCTTTTCCGGTTTCGCAGTTCTTCTGCTTTTCAAAAGTAGAATTGAGATGGCGGGTTTGTGGTTTTTCTCAAATATACATTTATATATATGTATATATATATATATATATATACATATATATATATATATACATATATATACATATATATATACATATATATATACATATATATATACATATATATATACATATATATATATATATATATATATATATATATATATATATATATATATATATATATATATATAGATATATATATATATATATATACATAAATGTATATTTATATATATATGTATATTTTATATATATATATATATCATTATCATCATCATCGTTTAACATCTATCTTCCATGCTACCATGGGTTTATATACATATATATATATATATATTTACACACACACACACACATATATATATATATATATATATATATATATATATATATATATATATATTATATGTATATGGTGAGAGAGAGTTTGATGTGTGAACATATGCAGACATAAGTACTCATACTTACTCATGGACATATACAATGTATATACATAAAGACAGATATGCATTTGAATATTATGCATTCAAATTTCTATTTCCTAGTGTAGCTTTTTCTCTGTTTCCTGCTATATTATTATTATGGAAGCATTCGTTGCTCATACAGTAAACGCTATCTCTTTCTCTTTGCTATGTAATCAAAATAACATATAATAGATAGAAATATATATTCTGAAAGCTTATTCCCTATAATCAATCATTTTTTCTTCCAATGCCTCTTTTTAGAAATGATGTACACAACATTTGGTTCTGTTTTGTTGTGTTGTTTTAAGTGGATTCTCATTTTCTTCTCTTTCATCACCAGAATTGACATTCCAATGATCAATTTGTCTACATATTTATAACAGGAAAGACTTTCACATGCGAAAACATATTCCTGGTCAATGATATTTAATAATTTTTAGAACAGGAAGAATCTAAAATACACCATCTTTGTCTTTAAGATTATATATTCTGTATGTACTGAAAATAATGGAGAAACAAAGAAAGAAAAAATACAATTGTTCACTTGGTCATCATAATTATCATGATCTCTTGTGCATTTCAAATGAAAAGCTTATATTTATCAAGAACAGGAAATTGTATTGATGGTGTCTTTCTCAATGCAATTAGCTACAAAAACTAAATTGGTTGTTGGCAACATGGAGCTAAGATTCAGAAATAATCCAAAAAGTCAGAAAAATCTATTTAATAATGAATCACTGAAACATCTTTCCCTTTTTTCTTTTCCTTTTAAAATGTTTTTGCTATTTTCAAAACTTGTCAAGGTCAACTTTAATTCCCACTTAGTAAAATGATTACAGAAAAGACATATTTTCAGAATACGGAATAGAGAATAGAGTTACTTGAACATGAAGATAGAAGAGATCATAAATAGATAGCAACAATAGGAAGTAACAAATACTAACTCTATAATTCATATTTAGCCATATTCATCTTATATAATACTTTAATCACTAAGTAACAAAGTCCCGGAGCGTAGTGGTCAATGTGTTGGACACATAATCATAAAGTTACGGGTTTGATCCTTGTACTAGGTGACATGTATTTTTGAGCAAGGCATTTCATTTCCTGCCGTTGCACCCCCTGCCACCCACCTCAGCTGAAAATATTAAGTATGAGATGCAGCTGGGGGTTAATTCCTGCAACGGTCTAACTTTTGGTCCAGGGGGAGATGAGACACTTTTCATGATATGTTTCGGCCACCTCATTTTTAATCCAACCCCTAACCTGAAACCTCCTATGGGATGCAACCTTGTAGGAAGTTAGCTAAACCAACAGAGGTGTGTATTGTAACAACAAACATATATAATGTTATCATCATCATCATCATTTTAAATCTATTTTCTATGCTTGCATGTGTTAGAGTGGTTGTCACACTCAGAGGCTAGACAAGCACATCAGACAACTGTGTCTTACTCATTTATTCCATTTTGTATTTTAATTTGGGTGCAAATGACTGACTGAGACAAATCATAAGTATTATTAAACCTTTTTCTTCAAATTTCTTAGCCTCTCAAGTCATACAGTTCTGTAGTTTGCTCTCTAGTAGCAGGGAAATCCTAGTCCAGGTATGGTTAAAGAATTCATTTCACGATTACAGGTTCATTCACACTGCATGATTCCTGGAACAAATGCCTTCTACTATAATCTCAAATTGACCATGGCTCTCAGACTGAAATTTAGTCAACCCAAAGTTACGGTAATAAAGACTTGCCTAAAATACCTCATACCAGGATTAAGCCCTGGACATTAGGATTGTGAAGTGCAATACTTAGCCTCCCAGGCATGGCTGTATCTTACACAAATGCATATCAATGAAGGATATAAATATCCACTAAGCAACACAATCCTTTGATATATATGTTCTGCACTGTGTGAGAAATACTCTCACTGTGATTAATATGCAATTATTTTTTAAAATGCAATATAAATTATTTGAATATATATATATATATATATATATATATATCATATACATATATATATGTTTATAAACTAAATACATTCATTCATATCATATATTATGAAAGATGCACATTTGGTTCTTCATATACAAATTTTATTTTCATTGGTGTAGAGATAATTGATTATCATTGTTATGATACAAATGTATACATACCATGTTTTATTACAACATATATTAATATAAATATATTAGTCAATTAAATTCCAAAACAGCTGGATTTTCACATTTTATTTCTCATATTCACCACTACTATCATGTCGATATAAAGCATATGATTCTAAGAATTACAGCATGTACTTTTGGAAATAAATTCTCTGTAATGCTTTATAGTTGTTTCCACATTGAGCAAGTTTTCTTAAGAAAGGTTGCAATAAACTGAGCAATATAGTGATAGCAGCTATATCTTCACTCTCTCACTCTCTCTCTACCTCTCCCATTTTATCTATGTACCAAAGCTGAGAATTTATGTAATTATATAACAAGGCTCCATTCAAATGATTTATTATATTGCAGGAGATTCTAATACACCATTTGAAAGATGATTTAAATATGACGTCCACAATGTTGTCACCACCCTGAATATTTTAGTTATAATGTTAATATGACGTCATGGAAAGATTGAGCATTGCTAAGAAAATTTTGAATTTCATAAAATGGTTTCAACTAGAAACTGAATTAATGTGAGGTGAACTGAAAATAAATTAAAATTACAGTTCGCACATTTGATGGTTTAGCTGGCCCAAGATTTATATTGTTACAGCTCACATCAAGGTTGATTTAGCTGGCCTCCTATGAAGTGGAATCTCTTAGGAGTTTTCTAGGGGGTTTTAATGATAGGGGCCCCCAGTCTTCTCATGTTGTTACAGTACACACCTAGATTGGTTTAGATGGCCTTGTATTAAATGGTATTTTATAGATTTCTTTGTTGTTTTAATGATGTGGACTCCACTTGTATTATATTGTCACAAATCTCACCTATGCAACTATAGTGTACATTGTATATCATCATCATCACCATTTTACGTCCATTCTTCCATGATAGCATGGGTTAGATGGATTGTCCTGTTGTGGGCAGTGTCTGGTCGGCTGACCTTGTCTTGCTCATACAGGAACTGATTCTGGCTTGATTTCTACAGCTGGATGCCCTTCCTAACAGCAACCTCATTTACAGTAAGTGCTGGGTGCTTTTTTTCCGTGGTGCTTACATGTCCACTTTACAGTGTAGGCTGGGTGCTTTTTTGCTGTGGCACCTCCACGACCACTTTGCAGTGGATTGAAAGGGACCCCAGTCCTATCATCTCATTTCAACAGCTGAGTAAACTGGAGAAATGTGAAATAAAGTGTCTTGCTCAAGGAAACAACACATCACCCGGTCCGAGAATTGAGCTCACAACCTATACATATATATCAAATAAAATGTAGTGTACATTGTATATATATATATATATATATCAAATGAAATTCTAATGTACCCATCTATCATATATATTGGGTGTATATATCAAATGAAATACCAGTATGCCCAGCTATAATATATATTTTGTATATAAAATGAAATACCAATAGACTCAGCAACCATATATATTGGGTATATATTAAAATGAAATACCCATATACCCAGCTGTGATATATAATGTGTATATGTATAAAATGAAATACCAGTATACCCAGCTATCATATATATTGTGTATATATTAAAATGAAATACCAATATACTCAGGAAGCATATATATTGGGTATATATGATATGAAATACCAATATATCCATCTATAAAGAAGAATTAGCATTAATTAACAAAAGAAACATTGTTGCTTCAGATTTCATTTTTCAGCATTGTTGCTAACACCACCACCACCATCATCATCCTGCCATTACCACCAACACCATAGCTACCACTGTTCTAACACTCACTTTCCCTCTCTGCCTTCCACTTCTCCCTCTCAGTCACATGCACTCTTACCCTCCCTTCTCCATAAATACTTGCTACAGCATGGGATATAATTTTTTCCCCAACTTCAATGGCTGTATTTTGGACAAATTCCTGTTTGAATCCTGCCGAGATTTAGAAATCTTCTATGAAAATGTGGAAAATGAGGAATAGAGACACAAAAACAAATCCAACAGACTTTAAAACAGTTTTAAAAAGTAGAGAAAGTACAAAATATCCCAGAAAATGGAAAGCTTAAACAACAAACATAGCTTACGTATGAATGCAATACTAAGTATCAATATATTTAACACCTCTGATAATATTAAGTGAAGATTTGAATGGTGTTACTCTGATGGTGGAAAAATGTGTTTAAGAAATAATTTTACAGATGGCAATACAAAATTATGGATGAAATTTTAGAAGGATAGCTGTGTTATTGGATTTCAGTAGGCTATGCAATGTTAAGAGCGAAGTCCTTGCATTTTCTATCTAGATATAAAATAGACACTGCAGAAGATTATGTTGAAATATATGGGAATGCATTATTGGTTTCAGAAATAGCTAGAAAAAGCAAGATATATTGATTAATACAACCCCATTGTGATAAAAAAAATCATATAGAATATGGCTTCTTGACGCAGTAGAATATGGAAAATAATCTGTTATTGAAATTGTGAGTATTATATATACGTAAAATCATTGCTTTAAGACAACCGTATATAATTTTAGCAAATATATACCAAAACCAACAAGATTTGCATTATTGATATTGTCGTTTATACTGAGAAATATATGCCAGAAAAGCAATAAGAGGCATTGAGAAGATATCATTTGCTTGTCTTTTCACAAAAGATTAGGAGGAGGGGAACCATAGTGAAGAGTGTGCCAGTTGTGATCAGTTACCAAGGTAGCATTATGAAAACTGAAAATTACAGCTCCCACCTATACAAGTTTAGCTAGCCTTCTACATAGGAGATTTCTTAAGAGTTTTATAATAGGAGCCCTCAGTCCTATCGTGTTGATTTTACAGCTCCCACCTATACAGGTTTAACTGGCCTTCTACATAGGAGATTTCTTAAGAGTTTTATAATAGGAGCCCTCAGTCCTATCATGTTGATTTTACAGCTCCCACCTATACAGGTTTAACTGGCCTTCTAGATAGGAGATTTCTTAAGAGTTTTATAATAGGAGCCCTCAGTTCTATCGTGTTGATTTTACAGCTCCCACCTATACAGGTTTAACTGGCCTTCTACATAGGAGATTTCTTAAGAGTTTTATAATAGGAGCCCTCAGTCCTATCGTGTTGATTTTACAGTTCCCACCTATACAGGTTTAACTGGCCTTCTACATAGGAGATTTCTTAAGAGTTTTATAATAGGAGCCCTCTGTCCTATCATGTTGATTTTACAGTTCCCACCTATACAGGTTTAACTGGCTGCATGCATGGTTGTATCTCATAGGAAATTTCCTGGATGTTTTAATGATAGGGTTTCCAAGCATATTTTGTTGTTGTTACAACTGACACATTATGCAAGTTTAGCTGACAATGGTGCATCAAGTAATAAGTTTCTTGGGTATTTTAATATGAGCCCCAGGCCTATTGTGTTGTTGCTACAGTTTACACCTTATGCAAGTTTAGGTATAAAACGTAATTAAAATAGACTTAATTAACAGTACTATTTGATTAATTAAAAAGGTGGCCTCTTAAGAGTTTGCCAAGGTCTTTTACATGATTGCTGGTCTTCCACAAAATACCTTGCCAAGTCTTGTCCTTCAGAGAGACCAACCCATGGTCAGGCTATCATATAGTTAGAAATCCCATAGCCAGTAACAAACAAAAGGCCCCTTTCCTTCAACATCATCATCAACATCCTTTTAGAGTCACATTTCCATGCTTG
Organism: Eledone cirrhosa; assembly: GCA_964016885.1. Taxonomy (NCBI): domain Eukaryota; kingdom Metazoa; phylum Mollusca; class Cephalopoda; order Octopoda; family Eledonidae; genus Eledone; species Eledone cirrhosa. Next base: position 254,247,257 of record OZ024742.1, read on the forward strand.
CATGGGTTGGATGAGTGTTTTCCAGCATAGCCTCCCTTTACCTTCTGTTTTACTTCAATCATCCTCTCTATTAGTTTCTGTTTTGAGATTTACTCTCACTGCATCTACCAAACTCTTTCTTGGTCTTTTACCTGGCATTGGCAGTTGATTTGTCCTTTAGTAGTAATTTTCTGTATCTGAAAGGGAAAGGGATTGAGTAATCACTTGATATCAATCAAAGGCTCTTGCATATGGCTTGGTTAGCCATGCCACAACCATACACATTACTAACATTATGAGTGTTAGCCCTTTATATGCAGTTATTCTCAATACCGAATGCTGTGCCATTCAATTATATATATATATATATAAGTTGTAGTGTGCGGGAGAGAAGACTGCGATGGTATGGGCATGTGATGCGCATGGAGGATGACCGCTGAGTAAAGAAGTGCCAATAAATCCCAGTAGAAGGAAGACTTAGTAGAGGAAGACCACAAAAAATATGGGCGGAGATGATAAGAGCAGACCTCAGATCGCTGAAGCTCACGGAGGAGATGATGAAGGACCATGACAAGTGGAGAGATGCTGTGCTGAATAGGACCCATCCCAACCTTGCAAACAGTGAAAAGCGGACGTAAAATGATGATGATGATATATAATATGTGTGTGTGAATCTAAAAGGATGATGATGAACATGATGTTGATGATGATAATGATGATGAAGGAAAGGGTCTCATTTGGTTGTGACTGGCCATGGGATTTCTAACTATAATTGACTAACCATGAGTTAGCCTCTCCGAAGTACAGACTGGGCAAGGTATTTTCTGGAAGACCAGCAATCACCCATATATACCAATGGTGTCCAAAGGAAAGACAAAAGTCAATGAATCTTGGCACAATAGAAAGGTCATGCATTTGATTTTCAGTAGTTTGTTGTGTTCTTGAACAAGACATTTTATTTCACATTGCTGCAGTCCATTGAGTTAGTGAAATTGAATTGTACTTGTATTTGAAAAGACCAGCCTTGTCACACAGTGTGTCATACTAAATATTGCATTAAGAGTACACGTTTTTCTGGAATCCTCTGCTACTTACACATTAATTTCATGAGGAGGCTGCTTTGTTAGTCAAGCAACTGAAACATTTATTAAAGGAACTGATGTGAAATAAAATGTCTTGTTCAAGAACACAACAAACTACTGAAAATCAAATGCATGACTTTTCTATTGTGATCTGAACACTCCAACCACTGAGCCATGTGATTTTGTTGTGTGAAATGTCAATGCATATCTAACAGTACCAACATTATTAATGTTATTGTATTGCTATAGAAAGATTCTGAATTAAATGAAAACAACGGCAGATGTAGAATCAACTAAATGATATACCAACAACTGTAGTATGCAATACTAAAAATAGAATAACTTTGTGGGAGATCTTGTTCAATATATTGGCTATTTTGACATTGTATAGAAGGGTAGAATTGTGGTGCACAAATAGGCCCCTGAAGGCATCCTTTTGCAAAATTTGGTGCATATGGACTCCTTCTCTGTGATTGTTAGTGGAGTAAAAAGTGGGATTCAGTGATATCTGGGTACTCATTTATGAAGTTTATATGGTCATCAATGTTGAAATTATCATATATTTTGATAGCCACTTCACACGATAAAGTGATCATCAGCATATCATGCATTTACCTGAAGAAGAAGGAACCGGAGTGACAAGTGATGAGTGCCGTATGCTCCAGCTGGTCAAAGCAGGCCTGAGGGATCTAACTCTGTTGCTAGTCCTGAGATCTGCTTGTATATGGAGCCCTTAGACTGGAGAAAGGTGTGGCACATGATGACAGAGAGCAACTTGTGGATGTCAACAGTAGTGAGGTGGTAGCAATTGAGATTGTTAGAGATGATATTGTGGTCAGTGATTAAGTCAATGGCTGGGGCATGAGGAAAAGAGAGGTAGGTATCTATTCTGTCTAAGTGTGGTGGGGTTAAGGTTTCAGTCTGTTGATAACTTCATATAAGCTATCTACGTGTCCAGGGAAAGTATGAAGAAGGGGTTTGAGCAGTCTGGGGCATAGCCAGGAGATGTTATAGAAAGGACCATCTATACCAGAAACAATGCTTCATATAAAAAACCTATTTATCTCCTAATGCAATACTGTTAAATATCTAAAAACTTTAATAATTATCAAAGAACTTTTATATTGGTTCTTTTCCAACCTAATTGTAGATTCTATGGGAAAGAGAGACAGAGATGAATGTTGAGAAAAGAAATGGATTGAGATGGCTGGATGTTGAGTGAGGAAGGATGAAAGCAGCTGATGAGAGATGAGATTGAAATGAATATGGAAGGAAGTAGAGGAAGGAGAAGCCCAAGAAAAACATGGCAAAATATGATGGAGGAAGAAATGAAAGCCACAGGGTTGGTAAGTGGGGATGCTATCAAATGGAGAAACTTGTCATGGGGCCCACAAGGCTAACCCCTTCTTTAGTAGAGTAAATAGTCTTAAAATGCTTGTTGTAGTATTATACTAGCTAAAATGTATCCTTTTATGAATGTATGTATAGTATATGTGATAATATACTCTATGTTTAATTAAAAACATTATGAAGACCATTCGCTATGAATTTTAAAGTAGTGACTATGTCACTTACTTATTCTTGGCAAACACAATGGGGTCCTGTTTCTCACTCGTTAGCAGTTATCAAAATTACTTACCCCTTCACTTCTGCCAAGAATTATAGAAGCTGGATTCATATAGAATTCCAGTAATGTTTAAGAGCTGATTAAACAGAGCGGTTGTCGGTCCAGCAAAAATTAGGTATTCTTTTATGTTGTTGTTTGATCAATTGAAAATGGAGCCCATGTTTATCCATTATCTCAAACACTGACATAAAGAAAATAACAAATCATTAGATCAGTAACTCTCAAATATAAGGTACTTGGCACCCATGGATGAACTTTAGCCAAGGGAAGAACTCAGAAAGCATCTAAACAAAACAAAAATCATGTACAATGTGTACAAGGGTCAACTGAAAAGTTCATAGGCTGACTATGAAAGTGTGATGCTAGAGCTGTGAAATCTTGCATACATTAATTTCAACTCTTCTTATTAATAACTGCATTGCTTTTCCAGGCACCGTGTTAACAAATTAAACCTCATTTAGTCATTTAGTGAGACTATCTTAGTCAGCCTATGAACTTTCAGCTGACCCTTATATAAATATCAAATAAAAAAAAGAAATACCCAACTATAATGAACATAGTGTATACAGTAAATATCAAATTAAATACCAATATAACCAACTATAGTATACATTGTGAGTATATATGAAATGAAATAACCAATATACCCAACTATATGTACATAATTGTTTCTACTTTAGGCACAAGGCCAGCAATTATGCAGTGCATTACTGGTACTTTATTTTATCGACCCCGTAAGGATGAAAGGCAAAGTCAACCTCGGCGGGATTTGAACTCAGATCGTAAAGGGACGTAACTATGCTGGAAAGCATGGCGTCCGACCCTCTACCGATACTGCCAAACTGCATATGAGCCGAGAAATATGTGACAAAAAAAACCAATGGCAAAATGGGAGTTGCCTTTTATTCGAAGTCAATATTTTGCAGATTTTCACCAACTTCAAAATTCTACATAAATGAGTTGTTGAGACATTTTGAAGGTGAATATTACACTGGTTTCATTTTTTACATGAAATTCGTTTTTAATGTTTTTGAATGAAAATGGCCTTAAAAAATTAATAAGAAAACCATTATGTAATGGAGTTCTTAAACAAAAACTATACTCTAAATGCCTCTTAAAGAATTTTGAATATCAAAACTTCATAAATATATTCTACATTCATCTTTTGTTGATTAGCTGCTTGTACTCATGGTTTGGATTTTTACCCATTGCTCAGACATAAAATAGTGGCTGTTGGCTTATAGTAGGAACATATTATATTTGAGCAGTATATCAAATGAAATACCAATATATTCAAGTTTTAGGGGGATCATAAATTAACAGTCCACAAGAGTCTTGCTTCAGATTTAATCCTATTTGGGGCGATATAATTGTCAACGTTTAAAAAGTTTGCTCGTGTTAATATGGTACTTAGATGAAAAAGTACTAGGTGACAATCAATACAAAATGGGGGAGGAATTATGGAAACCAGGAATTGTAAGAAGAGAAATGTGACCTGGGGCTCACAGAACCACTATATTAGATACATGATGATGTGAAATATATATATATATATATTTATATATATATCCTGGATGCACTCACTTTGATCATAGATGTATGAAAAAAGGGATAATGTAGTGCTGCTAATCTAAGGCAATAACTTATTCTTCAACCTCACATTCATTTCTGCACACATCTAACAGTCTGTACATTAAGAATGATTTGCAGTTGGCTGACACTGACAGAATATACATGTTGATAACCATCATTTGTTTCTAGAATGTTTCAGGAACGACTTTTAATGTTCATATGATTTTCCTTCCTCATCCATCAGTGTAGTTTCATGTTATTTATCCATTGTAATTCTGAACATCACTTCACCATATTATCATTCCTGGCTTTCTCTTTCAATGATTTTCACTAATAAATCATCAGTGCTGATAAGCATTTATAATATTTTTCTTATTGCTATCAAAATATTAATTTTTTAGCAATTCTTCATTCCATTTTGATCATTTACTTCTTGAATATTTTTGGATCTATTGGGAAGTTGAGTAGCATTTGATCTGATAATTGATCGAGTATATTCAAAGACTTTTCCTTGGGATTGTTTGAAAAAAAAAGCTCAAAACACTTGAGTAATTATAAGGATGATTGTTGGTCGTGAATTTGGGCCGAGTCATTAAAATATCAATATGGTAATTATTCCTGCTCTTTCCCGTTGAAGTCAGTTACCTTTCGTCAGTTCAAGGTTGATAAATAAAATACCAGTCCACCGAAAGTATGTGGCTAAGTGGTTAGAACATTGATTCCCAATTGTGAGGCTGTGAGTTTTATTCCTGAACCATCATGCAGTGTGTCCTTAAGAAAGACTTTATTTCATGTAACTCCAGTTCACTCAGCTGTAGAAATGAGTTGCAACATCTTTGGTACCAAACTGTATTAGCCTTTGACTTTACCTTGGAGCACATTAATGGTGGGGAGAGGAAAGACTGGTATCCATGGGTGCCTTCTGGTCTTCCACAAAAACACCTTGCCCAGGCCTGTGCTTTGGGGTGGGGGGAGTTTCTAGATGCAAAACATGTGGTCATTTGTGACTAACGGAGGTCTTTACCCTTCACCCATGTTGTGTGAATAGGTGGAATTGTTAAAGAGTTGCAGGAAGCTTTGCAGCTTCTCAGTTCAAATCCTGGTTTCTGAAATTCTTCTGCCAGAATTTGCAACCATCAGATAGTATTAACAATGGAAAGACTAATAGAAACATAGTTCCTATGGTCTGATAAGATGATCAGCTATTTTTTCTTTTCTTATTTTTCTGTGTATGAGTAGACACTAGTCTTAACCATTTTGATACCAAACTGTCTAAAACCACCCTTGATTCTACAATACTGTACTGTTTATTTTAAACCATTTACATTTATCGAAAAATCTTCCATCATAAATTTATGTAAAAACCTTTGTTCAGTCACCTTCCAAGCACCAGCTTAATAAGAAGAAAGGGAAGTAACTTTTGATGAGTTGTGGTTTGTAGTGTTGGTGACAACGGTGATACTGTTAACATCTCATCGCTACCAAGACTATCAACATTATTTTTCCAAAAACTCAAGAAAGCATTTAAATAAAACTTTGAAAGTGGAGGCAAAGGAGAGAAGTTCCAGCTAGATCCTGTCAACCAAAACCTCATACAGTTTAAATACACAAGTCTCTGACATCTGAATGATTAAATATAAGCAGAAAGACACCCAGGAGTCATGACCTTGATGCAGATAAGCCCCCATAGAGTACAAGAAATTAAAGGATATATATATATATATATATATATATATATACAAATATAAATTCAGCGAGAATCGCATTTCAGCGGGTAGAAAAAGTGAAACGTAATGCAAATTCTGAATCATGCTGGCAAGCGCTCCATGGGCTAAAAAGACCAGAGCAATAAAGATAGGTTATAAAGGCCATACAAACTGAAAAGGTGGTCAAGAAGCCATTAACCACCTAAGCCAAAAAACAAGTCAAGCTTAACAGGTCAGACAAAATAAATGACATATTCATATATATATGTATATACATATATATATTGGTAAACGGAATAGAAAATGCTGACAAATTGTTCACAGTTGAAAAATAGTTTAATTAAGAATAAAAGAGTATTAGTAATTGTATTGGTTAGTATTCAGTTGTGGTTTTAAGTTTTTACCGGTTGCGCATTTCTAAATGCTTTTCAAAAATAATTTTGAGATAGAGCGTCCGTCTTGTTAGCTCTGATCTGATTAGTTTTGGGAATTCTACCTGTTTTTATGTTAAAAAAGTGACTCCAGCGCTACTTGGTGTTGCAAAAATTCTTGTGGTCAAAACAATTTTGATTGGTCGGTAGAGGTCATGTGAATGTAAAAAATTGATTTTGCGCCAAGACTGAGAAATGACTCTTTCACAACAAATATGTGTGTGTGTAGTAGTAGTAGTAAAGTGTTCGATGTTGTGATAATGGTTAGCAGGGATGTGTGTGTGGACAGCAGCCTGTTGACAGTTCAAATGGCTATTAAGATAAGTGTGTGTGTGTGTGTGTGTGTGTGTGTGTGTGTATAGCAGAGTAATTCGTGGTAGCGGGATGGTCAGTAGCAATGTGTCTGTAAGGAGTGGGGGGTATTTTAGCATGTCAAAAGATATTTTTCAGCTTTTGTCTTATACGGAGAAGTGTGTGTGTGTATCAGTCTCTTTGTATGTCAATGTACGCGTGTGTATGTTTATGTGTGTGTGTATATATGTGTGTGTGTGTGAGAATGTGTGTGTGTGTGTGTGTGAGTGGACCAGTATTTTTTTCCCCTGGTAATATGGTGTATATTATTCGATATTTTCAGTAAAATCGATTCTCTCAATAGAACATCAAAAATCTTAACAATAAAAGGTGTGAAATGATATTCACTATATATATATATACACATATATTCACTATATATATATATATATATATACATATATATATATATATTTTTTTTTTTTGTGTTGCACCATAGAACATGTGTGTTTACGTATGTCATTGTGTTTATATGTGTGTGCTGATGTAGGTATGTATGTTGACGTGTGTATGTTGTGGGTTCGTCTTAGGGAGAAGCGTTTAGACGGGGTCCGTATTTGTTAATAAAGTAAGATTCCTTGCTGATGCGCTGGGTGTGGGTGGCATTATCTTTAAATTGGTAGAGGGGAAAGATTCTGAAGTTGGTATGATTTTGGGCGGCACGAGTATCAATGTGTTCACTCAGTGGTATTTTCCTGTATTCCCGTATTTTAATTTGGGATCTATGGACAGTCATGCGTTGGCGGAGGCTGTTTTTGGTCTGGCCTATGTAATGTTCTCGACAACCTGAGCAAGTTAATACATATATTAGATTTTCCGATGCACATGTGAAATTGTGTTTTACTATAAAACGTTGTCCTTCTTTGAAATAGAATTCCGAACCCTCTATTAGGTTGATACAAATGCCACAGTTGGGTCTATCGCATTTTTTTTACTGTGGGTTTCGTTGTTGTGGTTGGCAGTACTTTGGCATGTGTTAGGATGTTTTTCATTGACTTAGATTGTCTTTTGCTCTTTATGATATCGTGTGTTCGTAGGATTTGGTTCATTCTATGGTCCTTTTTCAACACAGGGATGTTCTGGAGGATGGTGTCAAAGGCCTCATTGTTGGGGGGTTGTGTGTGGAGATGTATGGAAGAGCTTTTAGTTTCGGTTGATTTACTTTAGAGTGTCTAAGGTCCTGGGTACTGAGTTTTAGGGCACGTTGGATTCCATTGTCAATTAGTGATGCAGGGTAGTCCCTGCCTATGAGTGTGTCCTTTAGTTCTTGTAGCCGTAAGTAGCAGGTGTTTTTATTGGAGACTATCGTACAGATTCTATTGGCTAAGTTGTAGGGAATATTAATTTTAACGTGTCTAGGGTGGCAAGAGTTGAAAGGAAGATATTGCTTGGAGTCTGTGGGCTTGTAGTATATGTCTGTTTCTATATATATATATATATATATATATATATATATATATATAACAAAGCTGGACCCTTGGAATTGATGGTAAAATCCAGTACAGACAGGGTTTCTGCGGCACCTAAATCAATAATACTCTCTGCTTAAAACAATAAGCTTTTGGTATAATGATCGAACGAGGAATATCACGTTATCAACAGGTATTTTGTTCTGTGCCAGTGTTGTGGATGACACAGTGTTTTGTAAAAGCACATGTGTAACTCACAGGGGAAAACCCCAGATTTTGGCAAATGAATTCAGTATGTGTAAATCCATGCAAAAAATTGCATAAATAGCACAAATCGAATAAGCTCTCGACCGGGTAGTTTTTAAAATAAACTTATGCATTTAATCTGTCAATAGAATTATCAACAGGTTAATTGTAAGACTCGGGATATATATATATATATATATCAGAGTCAGTACCATCAACATGGGCATGATGAAAGGAAGATCTGGAGAGATTAGACAACCACTTAATCACCAACCAGATAGATTTCCTTCTTACCAGAAGACGTGACAGAGTGATTGTTGTGAACACAAAGTCCCTCCCTAGTGAACAATGCACCTCCCAACATAACTTAGTAGTTAGTGACCTTATAGTCAGAGCTAGAAGAACCTTGCAACAGAAGACAACCTGGAGCAGAAGAATATGGAAGTTAAAAGACCCATCAACCAGTAACAAATTTAGAAGTACGTTGATTGACATCTTTGACAGTAAGGTACAGTAAATAGAGACATACACTATAGAGGAACAGTGGGAATTCCTGGTAAAAGTAGACAGATGCCCTATTCCTTGTAAGGCAACTGCAGAAGTACCTAGCTAAATGTAAACCCCACTATTGACTTTTGTTGATGTGGGAAAGCTTTTGATAGAGTCCCCCCATTCCATTATCTGGTGGGTTCCTAGAAAACTAGGAGTAGATGAGTGGCTTGTGAGAGCAGTCCAAGCCATGTATAGAGGAACAGTCAGCAAGGTCAGAATTAACAATGACCATAGCTAAGAATTTAGTGTGCAGGCTGATGTCCATCAGGGCTCATATCTTAGCCCTCTCCTGTTTATTATCATCCTGAAGGCAATAATGGAGGAGTTTAAGATTGGCTGCCCATAGGAACTCCTATATGCAGATGACCTTATAAAATTACACCTCTCTAAAGCGATGACACAGGACTGTGATCTCTGGTGCTATGCAGTATTACAGGATACCCGCCCTCCTAAATGCAGGAGCTGAGACATTTATCAAGTATGCACCACCTTCCCTCTCATCACCCCTCCCATACACCTTCCTTGCTGTAATCACCCCACCCCTATATCTACCTTCCCAATTCTCCAACCCACACCATAAAGTGGTCAACCAGGAGCCACGACAAAAGGTGCCCAATCCCCACTGCAAATAGGTTGTGTAAGTCTCACATCAAAAAGCACTGAGACTCACTGTAAAGTGGTTGTGTAGGTGTCACAAAAAAAAGCACCCAGCCTACACTGAGAAGTGGTTGTGTTAGTGATACGACAAAAATTGCCCAGCCCACACTGTAAAGTGGTCATGTAGGTGTCACGACAAAAAGCACCCAGTCCACACTGTAAAGCAGTCATGCTAAAAATTCCCTCACTACATAGTGATCATGTAGGTATCATGACAAAAACACCTGGCACACATTGTAAACGTGGTTGACATTAGGAAGGGCATCCAACTAAAGAAACCAAGCGAAAATCAGTTCTGTGTGAACAAATCAGCCCTTTGACTTGGATCTCTCACAACGGGACAGCACGTCCTACCCATGCTAGCACGGAAAATAAACATTAAACGATGATGATATGGTAGTACTACATGAATCATGAGTTGCTGAGTGGGTTTTTTCACCAAAATTGATCATTTTAACTACACAAAAAACACTCTGTGCTCACAGGCTAAAGCAAGTGATCTAATTTCACACATTTCACCCAGTAAGCAGCACCTGATCTACATTCTAACTGACCAAATTACTGTGAACTCCTACAATCAATGAATAGTACTCTTATGAAAGCTTGAGAGAACAAGCTGACACTCCAAGGCACGTGGTTGTGATTCTACTCCTTCAATATATATATATATACATATCTTTATATCTATATTTTTTTAATGATATATATACATCACTCTCTCTCTCATATATCATCATCATCATCATCATCAACGTTTAACGTCCGTCTTCCACGCTTGCATGGGTTTGGACGGGGGTTTTCCCACTTGAGGCAAGAGTGATTGTCTTGCTCGCATAGGACTGTCTGGTGGGTTTTCTACAGCTGGATGCCCTTCCTAACACCAACCACATTTACAGTGTGGGGCTGGGAGGTTTTTACCGTGTTGCCTACACGGCCACATTACAGCGTGGACTGTGTGTTTTTTGTCGTGACACCTACACAATCTCATTTGTTTCGGCCTGGATGTTGTGGCACCAACATAATATATATATATATATATATATATATATATATAAAGTTAAATCAAACTTACATATATATATACATCTACATTTAGAAGGTAACCCCACTCCACCCCAACCCTCACCACTCACACACGTGATACACCTCTCCCGTCCAAACCAAGCATACAATCACAGAAAGCTTGACACACTTCACATCAGCTCTCCTACAGTACTGCTGCCACGGCAAAATGCAAAGAAAAACAAAAAAACTTCATCCTCCCTGTAAGGTGGTCGTGCTGATAACTCAACAAGAAAAGCATCCAGTGTACCCTTTAAAGTGTTCATGCTGGTGACACAATAAAGATGCCCAGTCCTCACTGTCAGGTGGTTATGTTGGTGATACAATTAAAAATTCTCAGTCCACTCTATAAGGTGGTTTTGCTGGTGACACATAACAATATACCCAGTCTACTCTGTATGTGGCCATGCTGGTCCCATGATAAAAGACACCCAGTCCATACTGTAATGTGGTTGGTGTTAGGAAGAGCATCACTTTATAGAAACAAAGCCAGACACAGTCACCTGACCTGAATTGTCTCACAATGTGACATCCCATGGAATCTATGCAAGTATGGAAAATAGACATTAAACAGTGATGATGATGATGGTGATGATGATGATAACAACAGACTTCTGCTGTATCCATATATTAAATTTCACTCACAAGACATTAGTCAATTTGAAGACTCTTGGCTTAGGGGCCACACAGTGAGATTGAACCTGAACCCATGTAGTTGCTAAGTGTACTCTTTAACACCATAACCATACCGGCACCTATATGTTAACAGCATTGTATTTATTATCACCAAAGACATGTCATTTTAAAAATTTATGAAATGTAAAATATCCACCATTTTTATATCTATTAGGTGAGATTACAACTTCAATCTGGTGGCCTGCAGCATGCAAACATGCATGGTGTTCTGTCCATCTTCCACTTCTCCAATCTGCTGGTCCTGCAGCATGCAAATATGCTTAGTATTGCGTTTATCTTGTCAGAGTCGAAGCTGTGCTGACTTGGCCATGTGACAGATAAGATCCCCAAGGAGTGCTAAAATGCAGAAACCATTGAAGAGGATGCCTCAAACTATGTAATAAGGATGTTATCAAATGACACCTCAATGAAGCAGATTACCTGATTGTGGCTATGAGAGAAGATAGCAATTGACTGCAGATAATGGCAGAGCATTATAAAGTTGCAGAATTCAATTGAATGCAAAAACAAATAAAAAAAGAGAGAAAAAGAAGTTGAACAAGCTTTGCCAATGATATTCTGAATATAAGGTGGATCAGATGCAATGAATTAGAACATAGACTAAGCTGTTATAGACATGTGATGCATATGGATAATGATTGTTGGGTGAAGAAGTGCCAAGAGATCACAGAGGAAGGAAGCTACTATGAAAAAAAAAATGGAGGAAGGCATGGGCAGAAGTAGTGAAGGCTGATCTCAAAACACTGAATGTCACAGAGGAAATGATTAAAGAGCACAACAAATGCAGGGAGGCTGTGTTGGACACAACTCATCAAATCCATGCAAGCATTGAAAAATGGATGTTAAATGATAATTATGATGAGGATAATGGTCTGTGGACATAGTCGTACCAGTGCCTTTGGCCTGCAGTTTCATGAATGATTGAAGCATCACTGATGGAGATTCTTCATTAATTAATTTAAGCAAAAGAAAAAGAAATTTTCTGATACCAAGTCATAATCAATTACAAGTGACTGCCGAGGGAGGATGAAGGTTCCTTTTTAGATGTAGAGATCTCACGGCATGTAATTGTTAGAATTACAATGCAGAAATTTCTTTGACTTGTGATTGTAAGACTTGTGATTGTAAGAATTACACGGAAACATTTGAATTTAGCACACACAGCAGCATGTCCAATGCATTTACACTTATTACATACAGCATTGTCAAGCTGGAAAATGGAATACCTCTCATCTCTCTCTTTCTCTCTTCCCTCCTCTCCCTCTCTCTTTCTCTCTCTCTCTTTCTCTCTCTCCTCCTCTCTCTCTCTTTCTCCTCTCTCTTGCAATGTAATCGATAAAATTACAGCACTGATATTTCTTTGCTAGATTCCCAAGGAAATTCTTGTTTTGATTTTCTTTTTAAATCATTGCCTGTTGTGTATTGTCATGTCATTACACGTAATTTTGTTCACGTTATTTTCGTTGATTTATTTCTAAGCATGAAAACTAGATATTCCCAGTGATAAAGCCGGAGTTAATGCTTTACAAAATATCATGACCTCACAAGTTTTGCCGGCATTCTAGCTCCTGTCATGTTATTATAGATTAAAAAAACAAAAAAGTAATAATTTGCTCAATTATCTTGTCATACTTATTCTTAAACAATCACTTTTCTTTTGGTTATTCCTAAAATTGTCTATAAACCTGGCATCTCCATTCATACTGTGTAATGCCATGGAAGAAGTAACTTCAATAAATCTTCATTCTACTACATAGTGGAAATATCCTTACACTTACAAGTTCTACTTTGGTGTGGTTTCTAAGTGAAGTGACCTAAGCATCTTAATGGAACAAAGTGTGACAACAGCCAATTTCTTTTCAAAATAACCTCAACCATTTTATGAACAACAGAGTGAACTACTGCCTCTCTTAACAACAAAGAGGTTTTCTCTCTGAGGGAAAGACAGAAGTGCAATGTTGCATGGCTGTAAAACATGGACAGTGAATGCAGAGAATATCTGAAAGTTGGATAGAAATGAAATATGCCTGCTTTAGTGGATGTGTAATGTTAATATGTAGGAATGACGAGGCATGGATAAACTGAAAGAAAACCTGACATTAGAGGTATTAAATGTAGCATGCAAGAGAGAAGGTTGTGCTGGTATGGATAAGTGATGATCATTAGGTAAAGAAGTGTCAAGAGTTTCCAGTAGAAGGAAACTGCAGTAGATGAAGATCAAAAAAGACCTGAACAGAAGTAGTGAGGACTGATCTGAAAATACCGAACTTCACAGAGGAGAGGAAATGGTGAAGGAATACAATGAGTAGAAGGATGCTGCACTGGTAAGAGTTATCTGACTTATGCAAACATGGAAAACAGATATAAAATGATGATGATGATAATATTCTAAAGAACATAAAGAAATCTTTCCTTTAGTGGAAGGATTTCAAGCATTAGAAATATAGCAAGTTATTCTAGAACATCACCAGATTTCAGTAATGTAAATCCTCATCAATTGTTGAACAGTTATCATATCATAGCTACATCAATATCAGAGTAAGAGCACTGTTTACATAACTTGGAATGATTATTTTTCATCATTGGGTCCTTACTCACAGCAACACTAAATGCATATATATAATATATAAACATACCATACATCGGTCCATATATGCCTTCAAAATGTTACATTTTGTGACCCTTTGTTCACCAAATAATAATTTCTACTTTAGGCACAAGGCCAGCAATTTGAAAGGTTAAGGTAGAGTCGATTAAATTGACCCCTGTGCATTACTGGTGCTTTATTTATCGACCCCGTAAGGCAAAGCTAACCTCGGCAGGATTTGATCTCAGAACATAGCTTGGTGTCCGATGCTCTACTGATACTGCCAATTCACCAAATAATAATGATAGAATTTGGTAGTGACTATCATTTTCCCACATCGCATACTTTCTAAAAGTTAACCCTTTCATTAATGTATTTCTAATGAAAGACGCCCGCCTATGATTTTTAAACCATTTTGAAAATAATCAAGAATTTGAAATGGTTTAGTCATATAACTAACTTTCTTATAATTAATCTGGTGCTTGGGATATAATTTAACAACATTTCTTCCAGAAAATTACAACGGAAAGGTTATAGATCAATATAAACACTTTAAAACAATATTTTGTACCATAGAAGCAAGGTGGTTTCAGGTAGTTTGGTATCATAAGAGTTAAAACAAATCAAATAAATAACAAAGCTGAAACACTAGAAGAAATAATTAAATGCAATTGAATATTTCTATAACAGGAGACTGACTAGTAATGTGAGAGAGAGAGAGAGAGAGAGAGAGAGAGAGAGAGAGAGAGAGAGAGAGAGAGAGAGAGAAGGAAAGGAGGGACAGTGAGAGGGAGATAGATAATAAGAGACAGAGGTAAATAGGGATAGATGGATAGATAGAGAGAGAGAGAGAGAGAAAGACAGGAGGGAGTAAGAGGGGGAGATAGATGGATAGAGATAGAGGGAGGTAGGGATAGATGGATAGAGAGTGAAAGGAAGCGAGAGAAAAAGAGAGAGAAGTGTAGGCAGAGAGAGAGAGTGAGAGAAAGAAAGGATGTAGATATATTGATAGAAAGAGAGGGAGATAGATAGAGAGAATGGAGAAGAGCTGAGAGAGAGGGATAGTGATAGAGAGAGATAGGGAGAGAAGTGTAGGCAGAGAGAGAGTGGGAGAAAGAGAGGAGGTCGATATATAGATAGAAAGAGAGGGGGATAGATAAAAAGAGGGGAGAAGAATAGAGAAAGAGATTAGAAAAAATTCATGATTTTTGGATTTCAGCATGTAACTGCTTAAGGCTGGTTAATGTACTACAATGTGTACAGATGTGAAGCAGCATGTCATTTAAATTGAATTTTCGATAATGAAGTAAGAGGAATTTTCCAGAACAATAATACCCTCCTCCAGCATGTGATGTCATTAAAGAAATTAGTAAATTTTGGACATGCACACATTGACTGTGACTTAGATTGATAATACTCAAGGAATCTTTCCAAGATGTTAGCAGACATCTATGGGACATGTAGGATCCTACATTAGAACAATTAACTTAATAATATCAAATACTTTACCAAAGCTACTGTTATTCATTGCATTTCATTGTCAACTCAGTTCTCATGTTTCATCCAATCTTTTGAGATTGTGAAGCATTCACAAAACCTTCATTCCATTATCACCTTCAGCAGTTTTGTTATTTTTATGCCCACATTTTATGCTGGCATGAATTTGAAAGTTTTCATGGTCCAATTTTTCTCATTAACTTTCATATTTGGCATGGTTTCCATGGATGGATGCCTTTCCTAACATCAGCCACTTTACAAAGTCTAGAGGGTGCATATTTTGTTATGGTACCAGCATTAGAAAGGTTGTCACATGATGGTTAAGACTGAAAGTCTTCCTAAATTCTATATTGTTTTCATTTGATTGCCAAACACTGTAACCTCTCGTCTCTCACCACATTTAACTTTATTGTTGCAGTGTTTATATTGGTAGAGGGATTCTTTTTTATTATGACATATCACCAGTTATCTCTGTCCTGTGTTATTTCCTTCATGAGGTTCAGCCTCCTGGCTTCATCATAGACTTTTCTTACATACTGCTATGAGTAGCCACTTTTGTTGCAAACTGATACTATCTGCCATTTACAACTCCTGACTGGAAGAGGTGGGATTTGAACTCAGAACCCACAGAGCTGAATCAGACTTTGCAAAACATTCAAATTGATTTTTTAATGGTTTTGCTAATCAATTACCCCTAAACTGATATTTTATGCAACAGAGGGGCTATGTAATTTGTAACTGGTGACAGATTAAGTTGATCTATGATTCTTTTCAGTGCCTCAGAGTCTGCTTGAGTTGTATGAAGGGAGGTAGGAAGGTGTCCTAAAGTCAGAGATCTGGCTTGAATGCTTCCAACAGAGTGACTCTGCTAAAGGCACCCAATGGCCATGTGGTGGTGTTAAACTGAGTGACAGATTAACTCACAACACCTTGTAATGGTTTAGGAGAAAATATCTAAAAATATTACATTTGGAAGGGCCATGCTGCCAATAAAAGCATATGAACCAGTTGAGTTTCACAAAAGAATCTTGCAAAACAAATACAAATACAAAATATCTAAAAATGGTTTTGTGAATTCTAATATTTATAGTATCTTTACTAGTGAACAGATCATTGGCAGAGTAAAGACTATAATTTTAAATGTGATAGTCTGTTTTGCACTTTGCATATATGGCTTGCTAATATGGTTTCATGAGGTACAGGTCATTAATAATTAAATCTACCACAAAATAACTCTATAGTTTTGTTAGCAACATTTGCGAGATGAAATTCCATTGTGTTTGAGGCAATTGATAGTATTTGATGTGTTTAGAAACAAGTTAATGAATGGAATTCTGCTATGAAAGCTTCCCTGTGGAGTGAAATTAATGACCTTAACATCGGCCATTGACTTCAGAGTTTGAAAGATTTAAGACCATGATGAGAGTTAGACATCTGACTTTCAAGAACTGTCCTTCATGAGTTCCAACATGTAATGCAACAACGATTGTTTTACATAAAACTACACATACATATATACACACACTCCCATACACACATATGCATGCATGCACACATACACACACACACATATATACACAAATTCACACACAAATATACATACTGATGCATAAAGACACATGTATATATACATACATATATACGCACTCTTACACGTGGAGGCACATAGCCTAGTGGTAATGGTGTTGAGCTTATGATCATAAGGTTTGATTCCTGCGCTGGGTTGCCTGTTGTGTTCTTCAGCAAAACACCTCATTTCATGTTGCTCCAGTATACTCAGCTGAAAATGAGTACCAGTAATAGCTGAGGGATTTAACCCTGCGATGGACTGCCATCCTGTCCAGAGGCAAGTATTGTATTCTCGGTCGCTTCCTGCTTTGAAAACTGGGATAAGCACTGGCCTGAAGAGCCTCTGAGCTCGAGACAGACGTTAGACTGAAGCACATATATACAGACATATACACACACATACACAGACACACACACACACACACATACATACACACAATCACACCCACATATATAATCACACTTACATACACAAATACACATACACACACCACACACACATATATATATGTTGTTGTTCCTCCTTCAGATTCAAAGATGACTACAACTTCAATGTTGGGTGGATGATCCTTGGTGTTGGGCATATGTGGGTTGGTGCTGCAGTGGAAGTGGATTTAGCCCATTCCTTGCATGTGGAACATTTCCATTAAGCCTCTGCAATGTCTCTGTTTTCTGTTTCACTTGCTCCCTGAATGATTTTCCTTTGCTAGTTCCAGCAATCCAGGGTGGTGACTCCCCTCTGCTGCGATTAATGTGGAGGTTTTTGACGGATGCTTTAAGATTATCTTTAAATTGTTTCTTCTGTCCACCAACTGAGTGCTTGCCCTAGCTTAGCTTTCAAACATTCTGACAACATGGACCTGTCTATATGACTTGGCTCTTCTCTAGGAAGGTGTGGAAACCATGGGTGCAAGCCCACCTCAGTACCTCTGAGTCTGGTATTTTGTCCTGCCACCATATATAAAAAAGTTTCTGAAGGTAGCTCAGATGGAAATGTTTTGAGCTGCTGAGTATGTCAGCAGTAGACAGTCCAGATTTTGCAGGTGCAGAGAGTTTTTGAGCTTTGTAGCGAGTCATTTCTGTGCCTATACATTCTTGCAGAGTCTCCCAAAAGCATCACTGGCTTTGGCAATTCTGTTACTAACCTCTGTATCTATGCTCTCATCAGAGGGTGCTTCCCAGATATATGAAGTGATCAGTAGCTTGTAGATTCTATCCCTTCACTGTAATGTCTGGTTCATGGTAATGCTTTCTAGGTGCAGGCAGATGCATCTCTTCAGAATTGTTGATATTGATTTTGAGTCCAAAGTTATCACAAGCCTGTGTGAAGCTATCAATGTCAGATGTTGAAATTTATATAGTCCTCCATCTGTCCTGTATCAGATATGTATCCCATCCTGGGAAATTGTGGAAAGTATCATCATGCATCATAGCAAAAATGTGTAGAAACAAGAATGCAACCTTGCTTCATATCATTAGCAACTGCAAAGGTTTCTGACTCAGCTCTATCACTCAAAATTTTCACCCTCATACCATTATGGAACTGCCATGATGACCCTGCGAGGTCAGCCAAATCTGTTCATTATTTTCTAGAGGCCACCTTGGCTGATGGTATCAAATGTCTCGGTCGAATTGACAAATATCATGAATAGGTCACAGTGCCACTCCTGTCATTTTTCCTGGAGATGGCATGCAGCAATTATCATATCAGCAGTGCCATGCTATGCACAGAAGCCACACTGGCATTTTGGGAAGACACCTTGCTCAAGGTGTTGGAGATGGTGATCAAGCAAAACTTGGGCTACGATCTTTCCTGCTATAGACAGAAGGAGATGCCTCAGTGACTGTCGCATGACTGCCAATTATTGTTTCTTTTGTAGATGTAAACTATGCTGGCATCTTTCAACTGTTGCAGAACTTTTCATTCATTCCATATAGATTGGAAGAGGACAGTCAGCTTTTGCCTCATGAGTGAGCCAACTGCTTAGTAGACCTGAGCAGGGATTTATCTGATCCTGGTGTTTTATTACAGGAGAGTTGACTGATGGCTTTTCTGACCTCTTCCTCTGTGGGAGAGTGATCAAGGTCCTGACTGAATTAGTTGAGCAATGGTTTCCTCATTGGTTGAGGATTTGGTTGAATTGTTCAACCCATCTTTGTAAAATCTGCTTTTTCTCTGTTTGCACTGAGGAGGGGAGAGGGGTCATAGGAGGACTTGGTTCTGTACACAAACTTCAAAGCATTAAAGAAATGCTTCATGTTGTGAATGTCTGCATTGGCCTGTATTTCATTGGCCATATTGCTAAACCAGATATCCTGGATCTCACATAGATTCTTCTACACATTTCCTCTGACATGGGTAAACACATCTTTCTTTGAATGTGATGTGGTATCATTCTGGTGCTCTCTGGACAGTTTGTGCTTCTTTGACAAGAGTGCTTGTTTCTCTTTGTCGTTCTCATCGAACCAATCTTGATTTCTGCAAAATTCTGTCCACAGTGTTTAAGAGCAATAGAATATACAGCCCCTTTGATAGTTGTCCACTGTACTTTAATGATGGTATGGTCATTCTGGGCTATGCCTCACATCATTCTGTGCAGCTGTGACTACCCCAGAAGAAAGTGTATCCACTATGTTTCATTAAATGCTGCAATATCTACATTGTAGCAGGCTATTTCTTTGATGACCAGTGTTGTTCTTCTTTATGGCTTGTCTCTTTTGATGTTGTCCAGCAGAGTTTGCACGTTCCATGTGCCAAGTTTGAGCACTTTTAGTTTTGCTTTGATTTTCATTCTTATTCAATTGCTAAAAGGTAGTATATTGGAGACATGATTTGTACTTGGCTTGGATTAAAGTGAGTGAGAGTTGCAAAAATGAACAACCCCACTCTCTTGTCCCAGCCTATCTGTATCCTATGGCAAGACAAAGTCGAGATGCAGTGCATATTTATCTCACTGTGCTGTACATAGTATTTGAATGGCCGTTTACTACCATCAGTCGCTCCACTCTTCGACATGTTTTGTTTTTCTTCCTACAAGATGTCCAGACCATGGAACACGTGATGTATTACATGAAATACATGTTACCAGTAGCACTCAAGAGTGACCTGATATAATACACTATATAAAGGATAAACAGACACACACATGCTCAAAATTATCTAGATTAACTCATACACATATGTACACTCAATCCATATATTTATGACCAGATACAGTTATAATAACAACATTGTATATCATTTCACAACTGATGTCCAAACAACAAAATCCTTTACAAATCATTTTCAACTATCAGGCAGTTATGACAACTATCAGACAATATCATTTATAAAACATTTCTTCTCCTCAACCATACACAACAACCATAAGAACAACATCATTTATAAAACATTTCACAAATTCAGTACACAACAACTATAAGAAAATAATCATTTATAAAACGTTTCCAATAAACGTCATTTGCAGGAAAGTTAATGAAACGACATTTCAAATTTCTTAAAAAGACTCAACTTACTCTAACCATAAAGAAATTTATGGATATCCTTCAGGAATAACATATCTTTCTTTAAAGCAAATCCAATATATATATATATATGTGTGTGTGTGTGTGCACTCGCACACACATATATACACACAGACACATAACAGTGTTTTTTAGCAGGCTAAAACAATGCAAATAAGACATCAAACGTAAAACAATGATAAAAAAGTTGTTGGAATGTTACCTTGGAGGTGTTTAAGTCCTTGATATTTCAGAATAAAACATCCCTTTGTCAAAAGAAGAGATAAGGAAATTAAGGAAGAGCAGAATACTCTGGATTGTTCTTATGTTGGCATTTCTTCTTTTTTGCCCACTTATTAGTGTAGTTTATTAGAAATATGGTCAAGAAAGTGTTAGACAAAAACTTCTCATCCAAAAGATATAACTTCAAATGACTGGAAGCATTGGATGGACAGGGAAATTTACAGGCCCAAATTCCACTCAAGGCTCTGGTAAATTACATGTAAGTTACCACATAGTGGGATTGAACTTGGGACCTAATGAATGCTAAGCAAAGTTCTTAATCATTTGGCTATACTGCATTCAGCATCATAGCTGCAGACTGTCGTGAAATGACACATTGGAAATAATTAACAGGTGTTATTGCCAAGAATATGGCAAATTCGAATTTAAAAGCTTGTCTCAGTGATAATTATAATGATTTTCTAACATAGGCACAAGTCTGTCTCGATATTTTGGGAAAGTAAACAGCCGATTATCTTGATGTGAAAACTTGACTCGTACTAATTTATCGATCTTGCATTGGTGAAAGCTAAAACACTGCTGAAGGCATTTTAACTTGAAATTTAAAGAGACGTAACAAAATATGTCAAGACATTGTCCAACAAGCTATTGATTTTGCCCTCCAGCACTTTTTATTGTTAATCTTATTAATGGTGAAGCAAAGAGAGTAGTCTTTATATGATCACTTGACCTGCTGGAAATAGCAGCAAAGCTTCTTCAAATCACACTATTGTCTTAAGATAATATGGACATATTAAACAATGTAATCATACTAACAAAATAAATAAAATTTACAGCTCATACCTATACAGGTTTAGTTTGGATCATCCAAGATTCTATAGGAGGCTTCTTGGGTACTTTAATGAGACTATGAATTTTATTTCTCTAAAGAAGATTAGTTTCATCTAAAACACAAACAACTATGGAATCCTAAAGTGTCTTTAGAAAAAGGGAAGTTTGGACAATGTGGTACTATTTGCCTGAAGAAAAATAATCTCAGGTAGAACATATATAATCACAAGACTCCACAATTAAGAGTAACATTCTTAAAATTTACAACCACCTGACAAATCCCTATCAAATAACAGTATTGTCATATAACAAAGGTCCCTTTGGAGAATATAGGCTTACATGTAGAATGTTATCATCATCATATTCATCATTTTATGTCTGCTTTCCATGCTGGCATGGGTTGGACTGGCTGTCATGGTCTATGGCCAGATAGGTCAGAATGACCTTATATGTTCCCTATTTGGCATAGTTTCTACAGATAGATGCTCTTCCTGGGGCCAACCACCTTATAGAGTGTATTTGAATTTTTTATGACATCAGCACTACCACTTTACAGGGTGAACTGTATGTATTTTATCATGGCACCAACATTAGCAAGGTTATTAAATGATTGGTCCGACTTAACAGTCTTCTCAAACCCTATATTGTCTCTGTTGAATGAAATATATACCCTGAGACGATCATAAATGAAACATCTTTGATAATAAGGTTTGTACAATCAGATTAAATGCCAACAGTCATTATAATAACTGTTTCTACTTTTGGCACAAGGCCAGTAATTACCCAGTACTTTATTTTATCGACCCCGTAAGGATGAAAGGCAAAGTTAGCCTCAACGAGATTTGAACAGTCATTATAATAACATAAGCCCAATATAATGATATAATGTAAATAGGACTTATATGTAATTCGAACAGCAATTTTATATGGCTCATAATACTTTTATGAGAAATACAAAGTGAAGTTAACCCTTTTGACACAAAACTGCCTTGAGCTACCCCTGATTCTGTGATACAATGCAGTTTATTTTAAAGTGTTTATATTTATTAACATTCCCTCATAATTATATGCAAGAAACTTTGTTAAATTCTATTCCGAACACGAACTTAATAATGAGAAATTTAGTTATGTTACTATATTGCTCAAAGTTCTTGATTATATTCAAATTTATATGTTAACCACTAAGCCATGCACCGTTACTGTACCCTATTTATGACATTCTTAAGAGGTATGGCTAACTTTTGAGATGAAACTGACCTGACCTGATTGGCCAAGTTCCACACATCTTACACACTGTCTTTCCTATTTTCTTTTTCTACCCTCTCCCTATTATATCCTTTTCCTTTTCTTTCTATCTTTTACCTTGCCTCATGGTCTTCTTCTTTCCTTCTGCTTCTCATTTTCTTTATTCCTGAAGATGTCCATTTGTGTGATGTCAAGCAGAAATCATAGGAGCTCTTGGTTGAATATTTTTTTAATAAATAAATAAATATATATATATGGAGGCACATGGCTTAGAGCATTGGCCTTGCAATCGAAATGTTGTGAGTTCAATTCTCAGACCGGGTGATGTGTTGTTTCCTTGAGCAAGACACTTTATTTCACATTGCTCCAGTTTACTGCAAAGTGGTTGTGGAGGTGCCACAGCAAAAGAAAGCACCCAGCACTCACTGTAAATGAGGTTGGTGTTAGGAAGGGCATCCAGCTGTAGAAATCAAGCCAGAATCAGTTCCCGTCCCACCCTTGCAAGCAGGGAAAAGCGGACATAAAATGAAATGATGATGATGATGATGATGGGTGAACCTACAGTAACTGCACGTTACACTCCCTATCATCATCATCATCATCATCGATAATTCTATCGTATTTTTCAAAACAAATCTTGTATTTTTTATGCTTGTTAAATTATGCCCAAAATACGAGGATCTTATTTAAACCTTAACCTTCGACATTTCTTCACTCTTCTCTCCATTTTTTATTCCCTGGTCCATTCATCTATCTGTATCATTTTGCCCAGAATCCAATCTTTGCTTCTTCTATTCGATAATTATGTCGTATTTTTCAAAACAAATCTTACATATATATATATATATATATATATATATATATGAAAAAAAAGGAAAAGAATGACATCACTTGTAGTGTTAAAACATTTTTTAATTTAATTTTATATTATAATATTATAAAATCTAATCAAAAATAAATGTTTAACACTACAAGGGAAGTCATTTTTTTCCTTTTTTCAAATATACCTAACTGTACCAAGGATCTCACACATTTTCCAATATATATATACATATGTTCTCTCACTTGCTGTGAAATCATATATACAGGTACATCCGCTGATGAGCTACTCCTGTATTGTGAATTCTTTGCTTATTATAGCGAAACTTAATTCTGCTTTGATTATGTCCAGGTGTATATAGTAATAATGGCTGATTCGTTCACTTAGATTTATCCATTTAATTAATTTCTATACGACAAAGCATAAAGGAATTGAGAGAGAGACTGAGCATAAGAGGAATCAAATGCTGCGTGCAGGAGAGGCGGTTACGCTGGTATGGACATGTGATGCGTATGAAGGATGACAGCTGCATAAAAAGGTGCAGAGCACTAGAAGTTGATGGAAACCGCGGAGTGGGGAGACCCAAGATGACTTGGGATGAGGTGATAAAAGCCGACCTTACCCAACTACACCTCTCAAAGTCAATGACACACGACCGTGACTTCTGGCGTCACGCAGTAATACAGGGTACCCGACCTCCCATGGGTACATGCTGAAGCATATAAACAATATGCCCCCACCGCAAGGTGGTCGTGGAGGTGCCACGGCAAAAAAGCACCCAGCCCACACTGTAAAGTGGACGTGTAGGCGCCACGAAAAAGCACCCAGCACTCACTGTAAACGAGGTTGGTGTTAGGAAGGGCATCCAGCTGTAGAAATCAAGCCAGATCAGTTCCTGTATGAGCAAGGCATGGTCAGCCGACCAGACACTGCCCACAACAGGACAACCCGTCTAACCCATGCTAGCGTGGAAGAACGGACGTAAAACGGTGATGATGATGATGATGATGACACCGTTCCATCCATAGTTTATATGTTCTTTACTTTGGAGGCATTATATCCCCTATTATCATATGTATATATTTATGTGTCTTTCTCTCTTTACTAGGATTTATATATATAACAAAGAAGGTGTGCATTCCAGGTGGACCATAACACAACAGAGTACTCGATACTTAGTTTAGTAGAGTGTGTAATAGGAAAAGAGTCAGGACCCCAACAGCTGAACTCTGGCCGTTTCGACCAGTCAAAATAGCTGGAGCTCAGCCATCGCGGTTCTGACTCTTTCCCCATACATACATACATACATACATACATACATACATACATACATACATACATACATACATACACACACACACACATACATATAGGAACGAGTAGGACCCCGATGGCTGAGCTCAAGCCATTTCAATGGCTAATTCTGGACTCAGTACTTTGGTGCGTTATGGTCCACCTGGTTCCTTACCACATTTCCTTCGTTATATATATATACATACATATATATATATATATTATAAAGAATGTTGTTAAAAATTTATCCAAAGTTAGCAAAGCATTAGGAAAAAACATAACTGCATTTAATGAGTTAGGAATAAAAATTTCCGTAGTCACCAACCAGAGTAGCACCAACTACATAGATGTCACCATAGACCTTTACAGCCATACATACAAACCATTTCATAAAGATAATGAAAGCTAAGGTACATACACAAACATTCCTGCCACCCTCCAACAGTTTTTAAAAACCTCATTAAGAACATCAATGAAAGGATCTCTAACCTTTCATCTAATAAATCCCTCTTTGATTGGGTGGCCCCCTATTATAACACTGCACTAGCCAACATCAATTTCACCTAAAAATATCATATTATCCTGAATAACACCCAATTACCACGAGGAATAAAAATAAACCAATAATGTGGTTCTCCCTTCCATTCTCATTCAATGTTAAAATCAACATAGGTAAAACATTAGCATTTCTCCATAGACCATAAATATAGATTAATTTTTAACTGACATACAGTGAAAATCGGTTACTTCCGCAGAGAAAACATGAAAGCCCAAATCACCAACAAACCAGACAGCACACCCACACTGGGATGCTCTTGTAGAAAACCAGAATCATGCCTTTTTGTTCAGCCATGCATTATACTCAGTGGTATATGAAGCTGAGCTAATCCCTATCCAACCAAATCAGTAACAGGATGTCAAGACCTATGTAGGTATGTTAGAAGATTGCTTCAAAAGCCACTTTCTAAACCACAAAACGACAATTTAGACACCCAGATAAACAAACAGCTACATTGCTCAAAGGTGCCCATGTGGACTTCTCCATTAAATGGAAAATCCTGGAAAGATTAAGTCCTTACCTCAATGATATGAAGTCATGTAAATTGTGCAACAATGAATGATGGAACATTTAAAGACAGCTATATACGACACAAATATTCCTAAATGTGAAGGTCAACTTATTTTGGCCTAAAATTTAGAATTTAGAATTTTCCTTCTACCTTCTGTAACACTCTTTAGCGGAAAATTATGTTTAGAGAGTTATAAAGTTGCCACGAGGAACCAGGTTTGGTAGAAAGATATGATAGGAATATCGACAACGACTTTAGCTTGTTTTTACATTATTTATTAACAAAGGTTAAGAAGTGAATTAAGCTGGCATGCCAAGAGAAATGAAATAATTCAATTAAGATTACAAGAGAAAATACGGTCGACTGGCTGAGGCGTTTAGCCAGGTCCGTAGCAATGTTTTGTCGTTACATATTGTTTGTGCTTACGGGGCAAAATAACAAGTGGTGTTTACCTTAGCAAGGTCAAGCTGCAAGAGTGAGTTTCCTCAAATCTTCGCGGGCTATTTCTCTCTCAGAACGCGTAGGGATACATCCTCTTCTCCTGGCGCAGATTGGCTGAGCTGAGCCAAATCACGCACAGAGAATGTATGTGAGCCCGCGGAATGTAGGTCACTACATCACCTCCGAGCAGATTTTTAGCCGAAAATCGTTAACGATGAAGCCAAGGACCCACAAAGTACAGTTTAAACCCCCCCCCTTCTAGACGGAAGTCGATACAGATTATTGAATCAGCAAGAACAAATGCTGAAAGAGCACATCAGTGAAAAAATAATTGAGCAGAAAGATGCATGCAAGAAAAAAAATGAGGCGCTACGGGCCGTGTGGAGCCGCTGTCAAATGACTAGCTGTTTTGTAGTTTATACGTGACCACCAAAGGTCTAACAGAAAATAGATAAAGTCTGACATGGGCGAAGTTGCTGTTCTTGCATTAAATGTTAATGGTAAGTGTTGTACCAGTAGCTGTGGACGAAGCTATTATGGTAGTTTACCAGTGCTGGCAAGAAGATGATGGGTAGGCGAGAAAATGCTGGCCTCCCAGATGTATTGCCGAATGTGCTAGGGAGCCAGGAAAAAAAATGGCTGGTTGCTTTGAAAAGAAAAAAAGCAAGTTGAATCTGTAGGTGGGTTGCAGTTCCATAATTCGGGCGAATCCACAGAAGTGGTGGAAATGCTGACAAGTCCAGTTCTATTTGTTGTTTTCCCGGTGAGTTGGGTAAGATAAGATAGAGACTGTTATGGACGATGAATGTGCAACGAGATGCGAAACTGTTTGAGTTCAGCTGCAATTAGCATTCTCGTGTTGCGGTGCAGGTGAATTAAGCTGCGAGTGTCGATAGCATGTTTTGGTACCTCCAGAAGGTGAAAAGGGATCTCGCAGAATATTACGACGCTTGAAGATCACATACCATAGACAACAACATGTTGGTGTGTGTATATATGCAGGCATGTAATACAGCAAAGAAAATGTGTGCGTGCGGTCACATATACAATGATAGAGAGAAATGAATTTTCATATAATACAGTTTTTAAAAAAATAAATGTCCAAAATAAATGCCTGAAAAAAAAAGAAAGAAAGAAAGAATTGTTTCTTTTCTTTTTTCTTTGGGAACGCTCTTACTAGGGAGCTGGTAGAGTTGTTGTTGTTGTTAAAGCAAAGTCACAATGAATCTTCTGTGGAGTAGAAGTCTAGCGTTGAAGGACCCAGAGACACCAACATGGCAGCCACGTCTGACGCCATAATGGTGAGAAAACTAATGTCTTAATTTCTCGAGTCCTTGTGGTAACGAGACAGAAGGTATGGTGGTTGCGACGGTAAAGTTACAAGTCGTTCCCTGGTGTTGGTTAATAGTTAGCCATGTGTTGCTGCTGATGGCTGGTACTTGGTGGTAGCCGTTTTGAAATTTCCTCATGGCGTAAAGTTTTTGAAAAACTGGTAATTTTTTTCTAAAGAAATTTTGAATAATAAAAAAAATTATTTTCCATGAAAATCCCAAGATGGCCGATCAAAAAATGTGTCCGTGATGAAAAAGCCGTCATGTGGCACGATGCAGCCAATCAGACGGCTGGGATTGAAGAAGACAAGCTGTACGCGGGAAAACAACATTTTTGAGTCTCCATTTTGTAACTTTAACAGAAGTTTGAAAGCAATATTCTATAAAGGCGGTGGATTGGCAGTATCGGTAGAGGGTCGGACGCCATGCTTTCCAGCATAGTTACGTCCCTTTACGATCTGAGTTCAAATCCCGCCGAGGTTGACTTTGCCTTTCATCCTTACGGGGTCGATAAAATAAAGTACCAGTAATGAACTGGGTTATTGCTGGCCTTGTGCCTAAAGTAGAAACAAATATTCTATATTCAGAGAAATTCTTTTTTTTTTTTTTTTTTTTTTAACAAACTATGCTTGCAAGGCAAGTTGTTCTTAGTCGGTGGTCACCGTACTCATTTTATCAACTAATTGAAAATACCAAACCACCTCAACCGGATAGAAGGCATCGCATAATTTTCAATCCAAAAGAGAAATTTTTTGTTAGTCGTCGAAAAAACTCTTTCTTTTGTGTTCGTCTGTATGCGTGAGTCACTAGTGTTACCATGAAAGTTATGACAGAAATATTGTGCAGGCCGCGTGCTTCAACAAATGGAATATTATGAATTGTATGGGCTTACACTAAGTGAGTCTAGCTACCCGATTCGAACATTCCAAATGTTAAGCCACTCCACATAGCCATTAAAACGAATGGCGAATTCAAATAGGCTGCGTTTTCATACTTAATCATCGAGGGTCACCAATTTAGCGGAGAAGTATATTTAGAGTTATAAGGTTGCCACGAGGAACCAGGTTTGGTAGAAAGATATGATAGGAATATCGACAACGACTTTAGCTTGTTTTTACATTATTTATTAACAAAGGTTAAGAAGTGAATTAAGCTGGCATGCCAAGAGAAATGTAATAATTCAATTAAGATTACAAGAGAAAATACGGTCGACTGGCTGAGGCGTTTAGCCAGGTCCGTAGCAATGTTTTGTCGTTACATATTGTTTGTGCTTACGGAGCAAAATAACAAGTGGTGTTTACCTTAGCAGGGTCAAGCTGCAAGAGTGAGTTTCCTCAAATCTTCGCGGGCTATTTCTCTCTCAGAACGCGTAGGGATACATCCTCTTCTCCTGGCGCTGATTGGCTGAGCTGAGCCAAATCACGCACAGAGAATGTATGTGAGCCCGCGGAATGTAGGTCACTGCAACTCTAACCTAGTTCTTCACAGTCATTAGCTCGACGTTTGTGAATTGGATATTATTTTGAACATAAATGTTTCTAAACTATAATGTTTTGATGTACTTAAATATATTTATCAGAGTTATTTATAATTTTTGGTAGTAAATATGTTTTGATGTGTTGAAATATAAGCATTATTTTTATAATTCGGTGGATCGGCAGTATCGGTAGAGGGTCGGACGCCATGCTTTCCAGCATAGTTACGTCCCTTTACAATCTGAGTTCAAATCCCGCCGAGGTTGACTTTGCCTTTCATCCTTACGGGGTCAATAAAATAAAGTACCAGTAATGCACTGGTTAATTGCTGGCCTTGTGCCTAAAGTAGAAACAATTATTTTTGTAATTCAAGGTTTTATTTTTATTTCATTTCGAATCCATTTAGGTTTCTGCTTATTTATACAGTATTTTGGATTGTAGTGTAAATTAAGAAGTATTCATGTAATAGTTATCAAAATAAATTTAACCAAATAAAAAGTCTGAAAAAATTTGCTTTAACTTTAGTAAATATGGTTGGTTTTTAGAGAAAACAAAATAACACTGATTAGAGAATTTAAAATAATGACATGGAAACACTTCTCTGGGAGGCCTTCTGCATGAAAAACATATAATTAAGAGGGTGTTAATATACATAATGAAGTCAGTCAAGTTTGTTCTTTTCTAGAATTTGTGTCAAATTTTTATTCATTTAGGATTATTGATTTTTAATTAAAATTTGTTTAATTTTCACATATAATAATTATAATATTTTGTTCTTTATCTTAAGCAAGTAAAATGATATTATTCTCACTTAATTAACTTGTGATAAAAAACAAACTAAAACATTTGGATGTGTTTGATGTTGTTTAGCCCCAGGTTAACAAAATTTGAGCAGATCTATGATCAATGATGTTCCAGCAATTAGCAACCAATCTCGTTTGCAGATGAATTATATATAGGAATACATTATCTAACTGCCTAATGGCACTATAACACTTAATGGTGGTAGTGAACTTTGAAGGAAATAGATTTTAACTACAATTTCTAGCAAATCAACTGACCACTCTTTATCTCATCATTTTCTTTGCTGAGTACATTCTCGTATTAAGCTGTGATTTCGCAGAGTTGTTAGAAAGTTAGATAAAATACTTTGCAGCATCCATTTTGGCTCTCTGCTCACTAAGTTCAAATCTCACAGAGGTCAATTTTACCTTTCATCATTTCAATACCATCAAATAAATTACACCTATGATTCCATCACTAGTTAAGTTGCCCATGGATGAATTCTTTATTTTAAAAAAAACCTTCCTCTTAGCTTTCCAAAAATGATTTCACCTGATATTAACTAATTAATAAACACTTTCTATTATTGCCTGCCAGCTTCCTCATTTTTTCTGAAATTTCGAGTTTAACATGACTAAATTGACTGCCGGCATTGCTGCATAGTTAAGAAATTTCCTTCATAACCACGTGGTATTGGATTCAATCTGACTGTGTGACACCTTTGGCAAATGTCTTTTTCCATAGCATCAGGTGGACTAATGCCTTTTAAGAGGAATATATACATATATATATATATAAATCAATGAAAATAGAGTTAACTGATTTGTAATCAACTGATTCTTATACATAACAGATGCCAAGCACTCAACTGTATAAATTTATTTTGAGTATTATTATAATAATAATAAAAATAGTAATAAACAAAAGATATATACTATGCTGATAGACAAACAAACAGGACAGATCGGTGACCACCAAGCATATGTCTAGAAAAAAACAAATATATATATATATATATATATATATATATATATATATATATATATATATATATATATATATGTATATATATGTATATTTGCCTTGTCTAATAAGCGTACTTGTACTGTATTATTTCACCCAAATCTCCTGGGATGCTATAAGCCATGATGGCTATTATGATTCTCTCTCTCTCTCTCTCTACGAAAGTCATCTATCCCTTACCCATTACCTCCCTTCCTCTTTCTTTTTGAGGTTTACAAAGCTAGATGAACATCTTCGAAATCCTCACATATTTGCCTTGTCTAATATGCATACTTGTACCGGATTATTTCACCCAAATCTCCTGGGATGCTATAAGCCATGATGGCTACCTATCTCACAATTTTCCTCCCACCCACCCCCATAGACTATTCGACCAATCAAACCTCAGCAACATGTTGCCCAGCCATTACCAATCCCAACAAACTCTGCCATTACTACTACTACTACTCTTCTTCTAGCCCTTACCAGCCCCAACAAACCCTGCTATTATTACTACTACTGTCCTTCTAGCCCTGAATTCTTTTACCGTTATGTATGGATGAGCTGAGGATAAATGGAGCAATCCTGAATTAATAAATGAATATGAATCCGCGAGTTACAAAGCACCCATGCGAAGCTTCAATTTAGAGACAGGAAGCATACCCCCCCCCCACACACACACACAAAACTCCGAGTTGGAACCATGAATGTAAGCACAATGAAAGGAAGAGCAGGAGAAATCGTAGAGATGCTAGAGCGAAAGGAAATTGATGTATGCTGTGTGCAAGAGACTAGATGGAGAGGAGCGACCACTAGAGTCCTTGTAGGCAAAAGTCAGTGCTACAAATTTTTCTGGGTGGGAAATGACAGCAGGATGGATGGTGTAGGTATACTATTAGCTGACAAATGGGTAGATAAAGTAATCTCAGTGAACAGGGGGAAGGCAAGAATCATTAAACTCAGACTAGTCCTGAATAAAACAATTGCCACAATAATATCAGCTTACACACCCCAATCGGAGTTGCCAGAGGTACTTAAGGATAGGTTTTACGAGTCCCTAATGCACACTACTGCCCTAACAAACGACACTGACTTCCTAATCATTGCAGGAGATTTTAACAGACACGTTGGTAAACACCATGATGGCTTCTATAGAGTCCATGGAGGTCACAGGTTTGACACAAGAAATGAAGAAGAATTCAGGCTTCTAAAATTTTGTGATGCCAATGACATGGTCGATATGTAACACAAACTTCAAAAAACCCGACAACCATCTGATCATCTATAGATCAGGGGAACATTCTAGTCGGATAGATTTTATCCTCGTCAGAGGATGTGAGAGATGGACAGTTGTAAAAACAAAAGCCTTCCCTGGTGAGGAATGTACCTCCCAACATAACTTCGTTGTCAGCAACCTCACTCTCAGAACTAGACGAATTTGGAAACAGAAGGCAACCAGGAGAAGAAAGATCTGGAAGCTGAAAGACCCCTCAGCCAGTAACAGATTTAAAGATATTTTACTCAACGCCTATGACAATAAAGAAAAACATATACAGACATTCAATGTAGAAGAGCATTGGGAGTTCCTAAAAAATAACTTACTAAAGGCGACGGATGAGATCTGTGGTTGGAGCAATACCACATGGAGGAGGAGAGTGAATTGGTGGTGGAACAATAAGCTAGATGAAGCAGTTAAGGCTAAGAGACAGGCATGGAAAGAATGGAAGAACGGGGGAAGCAGGGTACATTACATAGAGACCAGGAGAGAAGCTAGGCGACAAGTATACTTAGCTAGAACGGAAATGGAGGATAAAACATTCAAGCATGTTTTGCAACGTGAAGACCAGAAACAGGAGGTGTTCAAGATTGCAAGGCAGTGTGTCAGAGAAAATTGTGATGTCATTGGAGAGAAGTGTATCCAGAATGATAAATGTGACATTGCCCTCAGAAGTGCTGAGAAGAAAGATGCATGGAAGAGCCATTATGATAGATTACTAAATAAGGAGAATGCATGGGAAAAAGAGACCCTATCCTAAGTGGACCCTATAGAGAGGCCAGCAGTACAAGTCAGTACCAGCGTAGTATGTAAGGCAATCAAACATATGAAGATGGGGAAGGCAACTGGTCCATTGGGTATAGCTGCCGAGATGCTGAAGGCATCTGGGTCGGTAGGTCACACCATAACCACACATATTGTTAACCAGGTAATACTAGAGTGTGTCATACCAAAGGATTGATGCAGCAGAACATTGTCAACTGCTACAAGGGTAAAGGTGATGCACTAGATAGAGGAAACTATAGAGGTATAAAGCTGATGGACCAGGTCATGAAAGTAATGGAAAGAGTTATAGCCCACCTGATTAGTGACCGGGTAAAACTAGATGAGATGCAATTTCGGTTTGTGCTAGGAAAAGGCACCACTGATGCCCTCTTCCTTGTGAAGCAGTTACAGGAAAAGTACCTAGCTAAAAGTAAGCCGCTCTACCTGGCATTCGTCGATCTCGAGAAAGCCTTTGACAGAGTTCCACGTGCTATAATCTGGTGGGCTCTTAGAAAACTAGGAGTAGATGAATGGCTTGTGAAAGCTGTCTGTACAAGCTATGTATAGGGGAGCAGTCAGCAAAGTTAGAGTTAGCAATGACTATAGCGAGGAAGTTATCATACAGGTTGGTGTCCACCAGAGCTCTGTTCTTAGCCCTCACCTGTGCATTATAGTTTTGCAGGCAATAACGGAGGAGTTTAAGACCGGATGCCCATGGGAACTTCTATATGCGGATGATCTCGCACTTATAGCTGAATTTATGGTGCAACTAGAGAAGAAATTTCAAACATGGAAGCAGGGACTAGAAAGAAAGGGTCTCAAAGTCAACCTGACAAAGACTACAGTCCTCGTAAGTAGACGAGAAAACCCAGATCCGCTCAGGGAAATGGCCTTGTTCAGTATGTAGGAAAGGTGTAGGTAGGAACTCCATCCTCTGCCCCAAATGCAAACAATGGGTACACAAGAGATGCAGTGGAATCTCAAGAAGCTTAACTAAGAATGTAGACTTCACATGTAGCAGCTGTGCTGGGACACCAAGCAGCAAATGGCCACAGGAAACAAGCACCCCCAAACTGTGGGAGAGCTCTGTAGAAACAGTAGACAGATTCTGCTACCTAGGTGACCGAATTAGCAGTGGGTGTTCGGAAAATACAATAACTAGGGTAAGAACAGAATGGAAGAAGTTCAGGGAGCTAGTGGCACTGCTAGCTGCAAAAAGCTTTTCCCTCAAAATGAAAGGCAGACTGTATGCTGCGTGTATACAAACAGCAATGTTACATGGTAGTGAGACCTGGGCGCTGTCTGTAGAAGACTTGTGTAGATTAGAAAGAAACAAAGCTTGCATGCTCCGATGGACGTGTAATAGTAATATATGCGAACAGCAAAGCAGAAATGAATTGAGAGAGAGACTGAGCAAAAGAGGAATCAAATACTGTGTGCAGGAGAGGAGGTTGCGTTGGTATGGACATGTGATGCGTATGAAGGATGACAGCGGCATAAAAAGGTGCACTAGAAGTCAATGGATGCCACGGAGTGGGAAGACCCAAGAAGACCTGGGATGAGGTGATAAAAGCCGACCTTACCCAATTGCTCCTCTCAAAGGTGATGACACATGACCGTAACCTCATGCAGTAATACAGAAGACCCGACTTCCCATGGGAACAAGCTGAAGCTGAAGCATAGAGACAATATGCCCCCACCCCTTCCCACTGCAAAGTGTTCATGGAGGTGCCACGGCAAAAAAAGCACCCAGCCCACACTGTAAAGCGGACGTGTAAGCGCCACGGATATAAAACACCCAGCACTCACTGTAAATGTGGTTGGTGTTAGGAAGGGCATCCAGCTGTAGAAATCAAGCCAGAATCAGTTCCCGTATGAGCAAGACAAGGTCAGCTGACCGGATACTGCCCATAACAGGACAACCCATCTAATCTATACTAGCGGGGAAGAATGGACGCAAAACGGTGATGATGATGATAATGATATATATAAATGTGTGTGTGTGCGTATGTATGAATATTTCCTACAATTGGATGCCATTTCTATCACGAACCACATTACTGAATTTACTGGGTGCATTTTCTGTAGCAGCATCCCTAGACTGGCTGAGGATCTTCTCAACTCTTTTTTGGCTTGGTTTCTATTCCTGGAAGCCCTTCCTAACACCAATCACATTACAAATTGTAATGGGGCATTTTATTGTGGCACCTACCCTAAGGAGGTTGTTGGTCATTGACTTGACTGAAGAGCCCTCCCTACTCTATTAGGTGATGGGCATGGATACTTGCCCCAAGTGAGATGTGTTGTTTTTTTGGTGTAGGATAGGATGAGGGGAAGGTAAGATGGATGAGTTTGATGTCATGAGTGACTGATAATCGGTTGGAGGGAGACTGGCAACTATGATATGGTAGTGTAGTGGAGTTTAAAGGAATGGTGTGGGAAAGAAATAGACTGAGAAATTATGTCATGGCTGTATGAATTACAGCTACAATTCATTTTTTCCAGCTGAGTGAACTGGAGCAAAACAAAATGAAGTGTCTTGCTCAAGGAGACAATGTGTAACCAGCAATGAATCTTATAACTTTCTGATGGTGACCTGATCACCCTGACTACAAAGTCATGCACCTTCACCATATATATATGTGGCTATGGTAAAAGCGGAATGATAACTGGAGCTAAGATAGGATGGTTGCTGTTTAAATAGATGTGATGTGTTAGTTCTACTGATGGTCTTTGTGGTTGAGTAGTGTAAACCATAGGAATAGGCAACAAGATCACCAAAAAGATCTGGGTGCATATCCCATTAGAGGAGAAATCAGTAGAAGGACACCTATGAGTCATTGTTTAATGTCCTCTTTCCAGGCTAGCAAGGGTAGACAGGTCTACATAGTCAGTACTGAAGTGGGGCTACTGACCTTCCTGACAGAACAGGTGTGGGGTGCATCTTGCTTATGTCTGATCTCCCATTCTACTGAGTTGACCAGCACAAGAGAGACTGCAATGTCTTTGACACAACTGAAAGATTCTCCTGACCCCTTGTTTGGCAAGCTTTCTAAGGTTGGATGTTCTTCTTATTGATAACCACTTTACAGCAGGTACTGGGTGCATTTATATAGATCACCAACACTAGAGAAGTTGTGCCATAACACAACTGAAGGATCATCTAAACCTATTTTAGGCATGGTTTCTCAGCTGGATGTCCTTCCTATCCCCAACTGCCTTACATTATGTACTGGGTGCATTTTCGTGGCACAAATGCTAAGGTTGTTGGTCTTTGTCCCAACCAAAGAACTCTCTCTGCTCTGTGGGTCTTTGATTAGGATCGATAGAAGGAGATAAGTATGAAGTTATGGCAAGTGTGATGTGATTTAGCAAGGTGATGAGTGGGAATGGGCTTAAGGAGAGTGGATGAAGGGGTGAGAACACTGAAGTGGAGATAGTGGTGGTGAAGGTGGGGAATGTGGATGGTTTGATCAATAGCATAGGGGGTGTCAGTATCTTTATTTATTAGACATCTGAAGAAATTAAGTTATATGTCTACGATATGAGTTAGCTAAAATTGATACCACCACCACTACTACCACTACTACTACTACTACTACTACTACTACTACTACTACTACTACTACTACTACTACTACTACTACTACTACTACTACTACTACTACTACTGCTACTACTACTACTACTACTACTACTACTACTACTACTACTACCATCATCCCTTACATATATCATTTACCTGAAATTCATAATTATGGAAAGCTCATTTGTAATGAAGTGAAACTTGTATGCAGTCCAGCCCTGAACACTATGTGTGTAGCACATATCCCAAATCACATTAACTACTATGGTCACTCACTGTCTCCTTATTTAGAATTAATAGTAGCTTAGTCACATCACGATATCTATAATAATAAGTGGCGCTCTGATAATTTGAATGCGTGAAGCGAAAATCTATCAAACTGTGTGTGTGTGCTGTTGATGTTAAAAGTCTTCAGATAAGGCCATCCGTTTGCTTTAGCTAAATCAATTCCCTTCTGTGAAAGATAATGTCAGAATTAGAAAATAGTGATGGTGTTTTAAGAGACAGAGCCTAAGCAGAAGAAAATTGTATAAGGTTGCAAATAATTGCTTTCATAATGAAATGCATTTCCGTTTCTAAGCTGAAGAAATAAATGATTTATATGATTAATTCAGGGATTATATTATCCTTTTAGAATTGATGTGCTCATACACACCACCACAGGTGGTGCTGATTACTTACTGAAGATGGAAAAAAGTGCTATTTATACAATAATAAACAGAAGTGAATATCTTCTACTACAGTGATTTTCAGAGTTTTAAGTCACATTCTACCTCTTTACAATCCCAGGTTTCTACACTTCCTCTCCATTTTGGAGTGATGTTAAGTACCTGAGACAAAACATCACTTTATAACAGAGTACTGCACTGCCCTCACCCCGGACAGTAGACCACTCTATAACAGAATGCTGGTCCTCCTGGATGGGACACCACTCGAAAGCAGAGTACAGCCCCCCAACACCCTGGACAGGACGCCACTCAAAAACAGAGCACTGCCTCACCCACACCCACACAATAATACCATTCTACTGGTCCTCCTGGAGGACCAGTGCTTTACAGGATACCACTTCACACTTCACAGGCAATATAGTTAAGTGGACCACAGGACTTCACACTTCACTGGTAGTATAGTTAAGTAAACCACAGGATTTCACACTTCATTCGTAGTATAGTTAAATGAACCATATCTCTTCACACTTCACTGGTAATATAGTAAAGGGAACCACAGGACTTCCCACTTCACTGGTAATATAGTTAAGTGAACCATATCTCTTCACACTTCACTGGTAATACAGTTAAGTGAGCCATATCTCTTCACACTTCACTGGTAGTATAGTTAATTAAACCATATCTTTTCACACGTCACTCATAGAAACTTCTGGTTTTCTTGGCCCTAGGACCACGTCTCAACTCATGACAATCAGCACAGAGTTAGCTACCCATAGCTGTGAGCATCATAAGCTGGAATGGCTCTTCCAATGCGTCTCGCTCACCATCTTTCAGGGAAACGCTTTCTCTATTCTGTCACCCTGGGCTGCGGGGTGACTAGCATGTGGGCCTTCATTTGCTTATAATAGTGAGAGATGGGGAGAGTGAGAGAGATGGAGGCAGTAACAATGGGAATTTGATTGCATTATATTCAGACCTCACATGTATGCATATATTCATTTACTATGCACATGACAAACACATGAGATGTGGGAGATAAATTTAAATTCAGACAAATATGGCAATAAACCTCTGAATACATCTTGTATAGCTTCTACCAAATGTGTGATCTGCTGTTAAATCTGAAGGTTAATGACTGAGTGAGTATAAGAAATGATTTTCAGGAAGCCATTAAAGTTTAATGTGTATTTCAACATCATTTCTGTACATTTTTCCATGGTAGCATAGGTTGGACTGGTCATCACAGATTAAGTTCTAGCATAGGTTGAATTGGTCATCACAGATCAAGTTCTAAAGTAGGCTGAATTAATCATCACACACTTTCCTTTTCAGATAAATGATGACAAACATCAAGTTAATTCAGCAAAGGCAGAGCAGAGTATTTCAGAAATTGTTTGTTTTCTGAAAATTGTATGGTTGTTTGTTGTTTGCAAAGAGCTGGAAATTCCTGTTGGGGATTCTACAGCAGTAGACAAATATCTAAGTGTCTTAAAACATCCAAATTTGTACAAAAGGTGCAGAAAATTATCAATAAGAAGACCAGAAAGTCAATTAGCAGCATTGTTAAGGAGCATACTATTGGAATAATTGTGCATGCTTATATTCGACACAAGTCATATGTGATATGGAGAGAACAATTCATGTCTGTAAAGACAAAAAGGATAACCATCTGACTCTTGTAAAGAGCTTGTAAAACATCAAGAGCCTTGAATGACAGATGGTTAAACAGACAACCTAAAAACATTCCAATAGTCATGCACACAAATTTTCCAGCAACTGCGATGGTTCTGGGAATCATGAGCAACAAGAAAGATGTCATATCACCTCGCTTCATTCATCAGGGCTTAAGGATTGATTCCTCTGATTATAAGGAGGTGTTGGAGAATGTTTTGAGGGCTAGCCCAGAGAGCATAAGCAAAAGGAGACTGCACTAACTGGCAAGAATCTGTGCCATCTCAGAAGGCCAAGGAAGTCCAAGAATGAATGAGTTACAATCTCCACGACCATGTCAACCCCAAACATATGTCCTCCTAGCTCTCCAGACCTGAATCTATTGGACTACATATGGGGCAGAGTTGAGAGGGAAGTCGTAACACTATAACATTTATGAAGTCCCCTATGGCACAATGGCCAAAATAGATAAAAGTCTTTGGATTTGGGTATGTCAACGTTTCAGACATTATATTATACTAGCTGACGTACTCAGCTTCGCCTGGGTAAACAGATGATAAGAGAAGACAGGTAAAAGAGAAAATGACTGTATTGGATGTTTGTCTGGTTACAGTATGAGGCGAGTCCGTGGTGTCTGTGTGATACAAAAAACAGTAAAAAAATCTTCCAGATATACCAGATTCTTCATTGTACCATTTGTACATAGTATATGAACAATTCTAGGTGCTCCCACCTAGAATAGTGACCTCTAGGAGATGGTTTATCTTCTGCCTGACTGTAAAACGTGTATCATTGCATAGACGTGGTTGTTCCACATTTCTCAAAAGGATGATGGAAGTTCCAATCTTTTATATTATATGTAGATATAGATAATTAATATAAAAGATGATGCTCAGCCAGTTCATCATCAACCCTCGCAGCACGCCGTTGCTGCTTGGCTCCAGTGTTTCATTGGCGTTGTTCCACCAGCTCCTCTTCATTCATGGCGGCACATCTTCGCCTCTGAAGTTCGGCGTTCTGATGGCGCTGTTCGGCCCGTTTTTCTTCATTCCTGGCTGCACACCGTCGCCGCTGTATTTCACTGTTTGATAAAGTCGAATTGCTTTTATTATCAGTATTCATTTTGAGCAATTGTAAAAAAATGACACAATTATAAATAAAAAAGATGTCCGTCAATGTAAAAAAAGGTCCCTATTTACTCCCTTCACAGCTCTGTGTATGTCAGACTGACACACAGGCACACAGACAGATAAACTGCGTGGCGATTGTGGAACGCCACACGTACACACATACACGCATGGAAACGCGCACACACACACAAACTTACACACGCACCCGTGCACTTATACACACGCACGCACTCACATGTGTTGATAGATTTTACTTTCTGTGGAACGCTGCACGCACACACACATAAACATATGCGCATGTACATACACACGCACACATGTTAATAGTTATTGCTTTCCTTCCTCTCTTATTTCCACACACATCACACACGCACATGTCTCTACACTGACACATATACATAGTGTATTCAACACAGCGTTCACTTTGCCTCTCTGTTTCTTACTCTCCCTTCTCACTCCCTCATTGGCATTATGCATATTAATTTAAGTTTGGCGTCGTTGAGGTGGGCGGAGTCATTTGAAACCTATGAACCAATGATAAGCGAGAATTATGACACACGGAATACTGACATTGTTGAAATTAATATATAGATTGAAGCAGTCATTGATGTTAATTCATACAAATGTCCTCAAAGGGTTGAACACCCCTGTATTATGTTGGACATAAATGGCACAGTCACTTATATCATTAATGAAAAGAAACTTCTTGATGTATATATTACATAAAAGATGGGATCACAGGCAGGCTATCAAAGAACATAGGTTTTATATGTGGCCAATGCTCAGGTGCAGTAAGTAGCAACTGCCCACAGGATACTTGCTTCTTCAAATGCCAAGATGGTACTAAAGAAATAGTCAACTCTTTCCATTACCTGGGTGATGAAATCAGCAGTGGAGGAGGGTGTTCCAAAAGTACAGTAGCCAGAGTAAGAACGGGATGGAGAAAGTTCAGAGAACTACTACTGCTACTAGCTACAAAAGGTTTTTCTCTTAAAATGAAGGGCAGTATGATGCATGTATACGAACAGCAATGTTACATGGTAGTGAGACCTGGGTATCGTGTGTAGAGGACCTTCAAAAACTGGAAATAATGAAGTATGCAAGCTCCGATGTTTGTGTAATAATAATATACATGAACAGCAAAGCATAAATGAACTGAGAGAAATTAGTTATAAGGGATCAGATGCAGTATGCTAGAGAGGAGATTGCATTGGTATGGTCATGTGATGCATATGAAGGACGACAGCTGTATAAAAAGGTTCAGAGCAATCAAAATTGATGGAAGCTATGGAGTAGAAAGACTCAGGAAGACCTGGGACAAGGTAATAAAAGCTGACCTTCCTTGCACAACTGAACCTCTGAAAAACAATGACACAAGATTGAGATCTTTGGCGTTATGCAGTAATACAGAAGACACGTCTTCCCATGTGTACAGACTCAAACATACATCTAGTTGGCTCCTCTTAACCACTGTACCACCACCCACACACTTCTCTGCATACCACCCTTACACTGTAATCAAAATATATCCAGCCCATACTGTAAAGTGGTTGTGTAGGTGTTACGACAAAAAGCACCCAGCCCACACTGTAAAGTGGTCATGTAGGAGTCATGACAAAAAGCACCCAGCATACACTGTAAATGTCGTTGATGTTAGGAAAGGCATCCAGCCATAGAAACCTTGCCACAAACAGTTCTGTATGAGTAAGACACGGTCACCTGAACCATTTGCTTCAAATAAGACAACCCATCTATCCCATGCTAGCATGGAAAATGGATGTTAAATGATGATGATTATGATATATATGTATATATATATGTATGTGTGTGTGTATGCATCTATGTATGGTAATAATTTATGAAAGCCAGTTCCCACAAAACGCTTCAGGTTCCATTCTTATATAAGAAGCCATTATTATAGAATGCAATTATTTTAACTATTGAGAAAGAATATTGGTTAGTTCCAAACACACTTATATAAGGACTTCTTCTGGATTGAAAGAGTAAAAAAAATTAAGGTAAGAAAATACACATATAAAATCCCCAAATTATATATACGTATACTGATTTGAAAGCATACCACATTAGCAATGAAAGATGCTGCTTATGATTTTCAAATTATTTTGAAAATAATCAAGAATTTAAGGAGATTTAGTAAAATAACTAACTTTCTCTTTGTAATGCTGGCATATGGAACATAATTTAACAAAAGTTCTTAAGTAAAATTAAAGAAGGCTTACAGATATAAACACTTTAAAACTTCTATCACAGAACCAGAGGCAGTTATAGGTGGTTTGATATCAGAAGAGTTAACAATATCTGCCTATTCTTGGGAGCAAAGTAAATTGATACAGTCAGCATAATAAATACATCTTTGTCAATCACTGATTGTATTTCATTATCGGTAGAGGGTCGGATGCCATGCTTTCCAGCATAGTTACGTCCCTTTACGATCTGTGTTCAAATCCCGCCGAGGTTGACTTTGCCTTTCATCCTTACGGGGTCGATAAAATAAAGTACCAGTAATGCACTGGTTAATTGCTGGCCTTGTGCCTAAAGTAGAAACAATTATTTCATTAAAGGGTGGTGAATTGGCAATATCGGTAGAAGGTCGGACGCCATGCTTTGATGCATAGAGTTACGGCCCTTGCAATTCTGAGTTCAAATCCCGCCGAGGTTAACTTTGCCTTTCATCCTTACAGGGGTCGATAAAATAAAGTACCAGTAATGCACTGGGTAATTGTGGCCTTGTGTCAATAGTAGAAACAATTATTGATTTAGAATCCCACCGAGGTTTACTTTGCCTTTCATCCTTACGGAGGTCGATAAAATAAAGTACCAGTAATGCACTGGGTAATTGCTGGCCTTGTGCCAAAAGTAGAAACAATTATTGATTTAGAATATCAATGAATATGTGATAGTGGTACTGATGCTGATATGGTGATGTAAAGGCAAGGTTTATAGCAAAACCTTAAAGGCAATCACAACCAAGCCAAATGGTCAATAAATAAATAAATAAAGGTAAAAGAATTCCCAACAACAATAATAATAGATGAATTGAGAAAAATCATGAACGATCAGTAGCCATTTTGATTTATTTCTTTTACTCCGTCATAGTTACTGTTTTTCTCACAAAAATCCGCCAGTTTGACTCAATATCAAACCTAGTCATCTTTTCTTTTCTTTGTTGATTTTCTCAATGCTAAAGGGATACAATTAGGAACACAATAGGAAGACTATTCACTGACACATCCACAGCACACTAACTGAAACAATAAAGAACAATGATGGCCCTTATCACCTTTTTACCATTTGAAATTCTGCAAATGGTTGTACAAAAAAGCTCTTTGATGTGTAAAGCTAGCTATTCAAGATTGTTATCGTTGATTTATTACTGCTCGAGTCTTAATCTTCCTGACATAAAAACTTTGTTCTTAAAAGAAAGCCTTTTGTCTTTGTCTCTAATTTTCAAATGAAAAAGAACTATAGTCTATTTACTACTTCTTTGTTTTTTCTTCATTATAATAAATACAGATATAAAATGGTTGATTAATGCAATGATGATGATGAGATAAAGATGTGGTTCTGATATGGAAGATGTGGAAAATGTTAAGTGGTGATGAGGATGAACATGACCGTAATTATGGAAAAATGATGCTAATAATAATGTTTGTATATATATTTTTTTAAATCATATTTTCAAGACAGCAGATTTTTGTTGAACA
This sequence comes from Eledone cirrhosa, assembly GCA_964016885.1. Taxonomy (NCBI): domain Eukaryota; kingdom Metazoa; phylum Mollusca; class Cephalopoda; order Octopoda; family Eledonidae; genus Eledone; species Eledone cirrhosa. The sequence continues at coordinate 254,291,139 of OZ024742.1, forward strand.
TTTGTAATGAATTGAATTACGTGTTTGATACCAACACAGTTAAAACCACCTGTATAAAACAAAACAACCCATTTTAAAGGATTCCTATATAAGTTTTAACATCCTGTAATGATTTAGCAGAAAATATCTAAAAATGGGCTTGTTAATTCAAATGCTTGTAGTATCTACTATACAGATGGCTGTGGAAATTTGCAGGTTTAGACATTAATAATTAATGTGTTGCAATCCCAGTGCTGTTTTATACTTTTCACAAATCTTTTGCTAATGTGGTACAAGGCATTAAGCATTAAATTCAAATCTTTCAACATAATTTTATATAAGAACTACAAGTTAAGTAATTCTATATAGTAGCTTTATGTTAATAATGAAATAATTAATGACTTTAGTAACTCTCTCAAAATTCTTCATTAATTAATTGAAACAGAGTGAATTTCATTAGAAATATGGTCATGAAAAGGTTAAATAGTATTTGTACTGAAACAAAATTAACATCAGCTGAAAAATTGTACACATGGTTTGCATGTATAAAACAAGATAGGTAAATTTATTAGTGCACCGTTCCTATGATCAAATTTTTAACAATAGTTATGTCTGGTAACTTTGGTTGATTCATTGGTAAAAAAATTCTCATAGCAGCTGCTTTGATATACTTCCTCAGGTATTTCGGAAACATCAAATGATTTTTATCTGCAATAATTATAGACCTACTTTGCATAATTGCTAAGTTATCATATTAGCGTACAGTTCGGTGTAAAAAGAACTTCACTAAATTGCCTGTAAAAAGTCTCTTTGATATTATATTCATCAAAACATTTTATAATTTCGTTAGAAACGACAGCTTATCTCTGAGAATAAATGATCTCGTTTAGATTCGGCAAATATAAGAAAACACTTGAAAATAGTCGAAAGAGAATCTTTAGATACTATATTCATCGAGAAGAATTTAAATGAAATAAAAATAAAATAAATGCAAGAATTAATCATATGAATATCTGACTACTTAATTGAATTTTTGGAAATATATATGCATAGAATTTGCTGTAAATACCATTTATATAAAGTATTCAGAGATAATATAAACACACTATACCTCCGAGAAAACAACAACAAAAAAATAACATTTCCAAATTGCAAAATATCTTTTTTTTTTCTTTTTCTACAGTCAGGAACTTTGTAATTCACTTTTAACTGATATTGAGTTTAACTGAATGATTTTATTGTTGTTGCCATATTCCACCTCTACCATTATTGTAAAAGCAGTTGCTGTTGGAAGCATGATGGGTCAAAGCATATTCCTCCTATATTCTTATCGACATGATAACTCATGTGACAGAAGACGTTACTACACAGTAAATATACTGAACATTACAACACTTGCTATACATTATTCATCTTTTAAAGATAAGCAAATTTGATTCAATAATAAATGATGTAGTCATTAAATAATCATTTTATGCTTGCTTTCCATACTGGCATGGGTTAAATGAGTTGTCACACTTTAAGGCTAGTCAGATCATACTCATATATTCAGATCTGATGCTCATATATTCCATTTTTATAGCTGGTTGTGCTTATTTATGCCAACCACTTTACAGTACTATATGTATTTTATCACAACACTAGTATTTACAGATTATACTGGATGCATTTTATAGTGGCATCAGTATTACAACTTTACAGAGTGTGTTCAATGCATTTTATTGTAGTACCAGCACTACAACTTTACAGAGTGTGCTGGGTGAATTTTATTGTGGCACCAGCTCTACCACTATAAAAAGTCAGTTAGAGACATTTTATCATGGAACCAGCAGTGTTATTTTATAGAAAATACTGAGGGCATTTTATTGTGACAACATTGCTACCACATTAGAGTGTACCAGGTGCTATTTCTTATCGCACCATCACTAGAGATGTTGTCATACATTCAACCATACTGAAGAGTCCCCTTTACCCTACATTGTTCCTCTCAACCACATTACAGAAAATATATGTATATATATATATATATGTATGAGGAAGACCACGAAAAACATGGGCGGAGGTGGTGAGAGCAGACCTCAGATCGCTGAAGCTCACGGTGGAGATGACAAAGGAACGTGACAAGTGGAGAGATGCTGTGCTGAATAGGACCTGTTCCACCCTTGCAAGCAGGGAAAAGCAGACTTAAAATGATGATGATGATGATATATATATATATATATATATATATATATATCATCATCATCATCATCATTTTAAGTCTGCTTTTCCCTGCTTGTGGTTGACGTCTGAGAGAAAGCAGTAACAAGACTCACTTTTTAGCCTTATGGGACTTACATATAGAAAGTTTCCCTCTAAGGCACAAGTCTGGGCAAGATTGTTTGTGAAAGACCAGCAGTCGCTCATGCATACTGGTCTCTTCTCTCCATGCCATGAATGTTGTTCAGGGAAAGGCAATGGCTGATACAGCTTTGCAATAGTGACACCGCAACTCCTTTATACAGCTGAGTAAACTGATCACCATAAAATAAAGTGTCCTCTTCAAGGCCACAATGCATCACTCATTCCGGAAATCGAACTCACAACCCCATGATTGCAAGCCTAATGCTCTAATGGCTAAGACATGTGATTCACATGCACATATATATATACACATACATGACAACCACCGTAGTGTTGGTGATCCATGATAAACACACCTAGTACACACTGTAAAGGGGTTGGTGGTAGGAAGAGCATCTAGCCATAAAAAGCTTGCTAAATAAAGGGTTGGGAGAACACTACAGTTTTGTCAAAAACATGACAACTTGTCTAGTGCAGTTGATATGATAAAATGCACTTGTTAGAATGGGAGACTGTATGTAAGTGGGAGGCAAACTCCTAGCCCATCTGGTAGATCAGTAATCCTGCTTCAGTACTGACTGGGTATGTGAAGGTCCTTCCAATCCTTGCCTTAAACTCTATCCTCCATCCTGTATATTATATAATACATTCTATACTAACAACAGAGCCCATTGTCACTGTAAATAAAGATCCCCCCTCTCCTCAACTTAACTGTATTTAAATAGCCCCACAACTCTTCTATTTTAGGGAGAGAAAGATTAAAACTATATGCTGTAATGCTCCGGGTGCTAAATAACCTACGTATCAAATTTGAACAAAATGGGTTGGAAACTGTGGAATTGCATTGCCTGCATACAGAAAGACAGACATGCATTTTCATTATATATATAGAGATTGTATATTGTATACCTCACTTATCTCATTTGTTCTTTTATTTTCCATTTTCACCTCACGATTTGCACTAATCCTCTTTCCATATTTGATTTATCTTTTATGCTTTTTTTTAAAATTTACTTTTTGAATCATTTCCAGTTTAATTTGTTATTTTATTTTATTTTATTTTAGTCTATTTACAATTTTATTTTATTTTAATTTAATTTAATTTAAATTAAATCTATCCTATTACCATTCACAGCCCATATTAGGTTTTATCTCTTACTTTTAGGTATTGTATCAATTGGACAAAATGGTCCCTGGGATGTGTGACAATACCAACTAATGTGTACATTGATGTTTATATATGTATGCACAAGCTGGGTTTTCTGCATGCGCTTACACATGTGTGCATTTTATCTAGTTGTGGCTTGCATCTTGGGAGTTGTGACATGATATCCATAATCTCCTCAAATGTTTTTGTTGTTGTTTGCAACAAGCTGTGGGAGACATTCAGACAATCCAAACCTTACTCAAGACATTACCCATTATATCACAAGAGTCTACACATGCAATTCACTCATTGACTGCTTGAAATGCCTCTACTGGTTTGGCCATAGGAATCTATCCCATGAAGTTGCATAGAAACATTAACTTAGATGTGGGAGTGAGGTATTTTAAACCCTTATACTCAGAAAATACTACCCATGCATCTCACGGGATTTTAGTTACAACATCTGTATCTTTGCTATGGCATTTTATAATCCCATTAATTTACTTTTTTTTAATCTTATAATTTCACTCAAATTTTCCCTTGCTTACTTTATTGACAGCCACTGAGTGAAGAATTTGGTAGGATAGGGAAGATAAACTTGTGGCTGCTGCTATCAGTACCATATGATGATAGAGAGGAGAGAGGAAAGTAAAAGTTTCTCAAACTCCTTTGTCGTCATACTTATGCTTATATCTAGTGAACTTAATGAACCATAGCAGGAGCAAAGTGTAAGACTAACAGCCTCACACTTCCACCCATAGTATCAGAAGGTCCGCCAATTAGGAATGAACATGCTGCATACTGGCTCTCTTATTGTAAACCATATAAGTTGGTTGACCTTATCTCTAAAAGAACTATCTGATGAAGTCCTTCTGATGGCTATATGATGATTACATTACCTAAACAACCACCCCACAGAAATATGTATAATAGCTCATTGAAATAAATTTATGAAGAACTTCATATGGTCTTCACAATTATTTATTGTATAAATATATATCACCATCATCATAATCATCGTTTTTATGTCTGCTTTTCCATGCTTGAATGGGTTAGACGAGTCTTTTTCAGCAGAGCACATCTTCATTCACTGCATTTCTTTATCATATCATCTGTGAGTCTCAGCGATTTGAGGTCAGCTCTCACCAACTCTGCCCAGGTCTTTCTCGGCCTACTTCTACTGCAGCTTCCATCCACTGGCATTTCCTGGCAACTCTTCACCCATCAATCATCATCCATGCACATTACATGTCTGCACCAACAAAGTCTTCACTCTTACACATCACCTCGAATTCCTCTTAGACCCAGCTTTTATCTCAGTTCATCTAAGCTCTGCCTTTCTCTCACATTTATGGTGCACATCCAACGAAGCATAGTTGCTTCATTTCTCTCCTGTCTATGTATTCTGCAGTCATTGCCTATGTTTCTTTACAGTGCAACATCGCACTTTGTACACAGGCATCATACAGTCACCATTTTGTATATAAGGAGAAAGCTTTTGTTGTCAACAGCAGGAGGGAGTAGCTCTCTAAACTGTTTCCATCCTATCCTTACTCTAGCTGATTAAGATCATCATCATCATCATCAAAGCAGACGTAAATGATGATGATGATGATGATGATGATGACATAGGTTATAAAGGCCATACAAACTGGTCTCTTTTGGTCTCTTTTGGTCCATGGAGCGCTTGCCAGCATAACTCAGAAATTGTGTTTCGCTTATTTCTACCCGCCGAAATACAATTCTCGCTGAATATATATTTGTATTAATCTCCCGAGTCTAACAATTAACCAGTTAATTTTTTTTAGATAATTCTATTGACTGATTAATTGCTTAAGTTTATTATAAAATCTACCCGGTCAAGAGCTTAATTCGATTTGTGCTGCTTTTGCAATTTTTGCCTTGATTTACACATACTGAATTCATTTGCCAAAATCTAGAGTTTTCTCCCCTGTGGAGTTACACATGTACTTTCACTACTACAAAACACTGTGTGATCCACAACGCTGGCGCAGAACAAAATACCTGCTGATAAAGTGACAGCCTTGTTCGATCATTATACCAAAAGCTTATTATTTTAAGCAGACAGTATTATTGATTTGTACTGGATTATACTGGATTATACCATCATTTCCAAGGGTCAGGGTGAATATTTCATTTATTTTGTTTGACCCGTTTAGCTTGCTCGTTTTTTTGGCTTACGTGGTTGATAGCTTCTTAACCGCCATCTTAGTTTGTATGGCCTTTATAACCTATGTTTATTGCTCTGGTCTCTTTTGGTCCATGGAGCGCTTGCCAGCATAACTCGGAAATTGTGTTTCGCTTATTTCTACCCCGCCGAAATACGTTCTCGCTGAATTTATATTTGTATTAATCTCCTGAGTCTAATAATTACTTCCATGTTTGTAATTCAAAAAGAAACTAAATGTAGAAAATTCTCTTTATTTAATGTTTTCCTAGATTTTCATAAATTTTAAATTTGTATATTATACATTGTGTTCTGCTTTAGATCAGCCAGATGTATTTCCATGAATCTATTTCTATCAAAAGCCTTTAGATTCTGCTGACGGATAATATAAATTTAAAATTTCATTATTTTTATCAGTATCGATACAAGCTACAGGTGCATTTCATGAAAGTGCTGAATATTTTCCCATTTTAAACATAGATACACATTCATTGAGTCTTCTGAAAATGAAAAAATTAAATTTACATCTCACAACTATGCATGTTTAGCAGGCCACTTACAAGGTTGCATCCCATAGGTTTCTCAATTGTTTTAATGATAAGGGATGCAGTCATATCATATATGTAGTATTATTACATCTCTCACCTACACAGTTGCATCTCATAGGAGGCTTCTCATGTGTTTTAATGATAGGGTCCTCTGTTATATCATAAAAATGTGCTGTTATTATTACGCCTCACACCTATGTATGTTTAGCTGACCTCCTACAAGGTTTCATCTCATAGGAGCTTTTTCTGGTGTTTTAATTATATCTCCAATCATATCATATATGTGTCGTTATTGCAACTCTCATCCATGTAAGTTTAGCTGGCCTCCTATACGTTTGCATATCTTAGGAGGTTTCTCAAGTATTTTAATAACAAGGGCTCCAGTCATATATATTATATATGTTATTATTACAGCTCATGCCTATGTAAGGTTAGCTGGCCCCATTCAATGCTGCATCTCATAGGATATTCAGAAATTGAACCCATGATTGCATGATCGTGTGTTTGTCACCAAAACCACATTGATTTTCCTGGTGTTGTGTTGTTGTTGTTATGATTGGTGGAATCTATTTCAATATTAATATGTTTATGTTAGATGATAGTATCTATAAACCATAGAAATATCTAAAGTAAAAGAAAATTGTTGATTGTCAGATGAAATCAAGGAACCTATATTTCAATTGGTCTTTCCATTCTTGGCGCCATCTGTCAGTCACAACTCTTGACTGAAGGAGGTGGAATTTGAACACAGAATTCACAGTGTTGGATAAGATGCCACAGCACATCGAATCTGACTTAAATAATTCTGACAATTCGCCAGCCCTATAAAACCACAAATGTATAAAAGTCAAAGTTAACCATGGTAGGACCTGAACTTACAGTAACACAAAGTAAATGCTGAGTTAGTTAATTTGACACTATTGACTGTGCCAAGACCACAGAAATAGGTTATGTTGTGTTCTGTTGTATTTCCACACAGTTTTGTATTCTCTTGCTCATCAAGGCATATGTATGCCAATGGTAGTAAAGGCACATGGCTTAGTGGTTAGAGAGAGGGATTCACAATTATGAAGTTATGAGTTTGATTCACTGACTGGGCAATGTGTTGTGTCCTTGAGCAAGAAACTTTATTTCTTTTGCTCTAGTTCACTCAGCTTTAGAAATGAGTTTTGTCATCACTGGTACAAAGCTGTATCGGCCTTTATTTCCCCTTAGATAACATCCATGGAATAGATAGTGGGAAACTGGAATTCATAGGTGACTGCTGGTCTTCCTCAAAAACACCTTGCTCAGGATTTAGCATCAGAGGGGAACTTTCTAGAGGCAAAACCCATGATAATTTATGACTGAAATGGGTCTTTACCCTTTTATGTATTACTCTATTATGCTATCATGTGTTCCAGCTGATAGGCTGAGGCTATGCTGGGGCATCACTATTGATGAATTTTCATTATATTGATATCATTGGATTGGCAGTATCGGTAGAGGGTCGGACGCCATGCTTTCCAGCATAGTTATGTCCCTTTACGATCTGAGTTCAAATCCCGCCGAGGTTGACTTTGCCTTTCATCCTTACGAGGTCGATAAAATAAAGTACCAGTAATGCACTGGGTAATTGCTGGCCTTGTGCCTAAAGTAGAAACAATTATATTGATATCATTCTTATATATATGGCATATATAAATTGTTATATGTCATTATGGCCACAGCATGGTCGAATGGTTAAGAAATTGCTTTACAATCATAAAATCTAAGGTTCAATCCCACTTCATGGCATCTCGGGCAAATGTCATTAATTAAAGTCTATGGTCAACCCATGTCCTGTGAGTAAATTTTGAGAGACTGAAACTGTTTGGATGATTGTCAGATGGATGATACATGTAATCAAAAGGGCTAACCTAGTCATACATTGCGTCATGCTGAATCACTGAGAATTATGTCATGGGTATGTGTGTTTGAAGAATGTTCAGCCACTTTCAATATAATATTATACAAAATGGACTATAACTGTAATTCAAACATCGAACCTTGTCACTCTGTGTCATGCCGAATTTTCCTGAGAATTACATGAAAGATACATTTGTCAGTAGAATACTCAGCCACTTCCATGTAATTTCACAAGCTGACTAACCTGTTAATCGAACAATGAGTTCATACATCATTAAAACCAAAAGAGGCTCTTTCTATTCCTTACCAATAAACAATAAAAATTCCTAATAATAAGTGTCAGTGCTGGTTCCATGAAAAAATATGTCCAATACATTCTGTAAAGTGGTAGTGCAGGTTCCATGAAAAAATAAGCCCAGTACAATCTGTAATGTGTCAGTGTAGTTCTATGAAAAACTACACCCAGTACACTCTTTAAAGTGGTAGTGTTGGTCACATAAAAATTACGCCCAGTGCACTACGTAAAGTGACAATAGGAGTAAAATGAAGAGGAAGAGGTGGAAGATCTGATACTACATTGTTACAGGGAAAAAGCTGTGCTTACTTTAAATGCATGAAACATATAAATAATCTATTCCATTTAAGATATGATATTGAAAGAATTAAATGCATGCTAGATGTAAAGATATATAAAAAAATCAGTGGACAAAATAAAGATATTTTATGTCTACACCTGAATAAAACACAACGCGTATGTACATTGACAAAGTACTTATTTGTAAGAAGTAATATATCAAAGGTTATTATGAAAGGAATC
>OZ024742.1:254302547-254455047 GCA_964016885.1 Eledone cirrhosa
TAGATTCCTAGATTTGGTGATGTGCAGGGTTTGTGAGCAACATGCTTTATTTCACATTTTTTCATGACAAGATTGGGACCCCAATCATTAAAACACTGTACGTTATATTTTATCTCCTTGCCATCTTACCCTTATCTTCCTAAATAATGTTTGTTCATAATTCTAGATTATTCATATAGATGTGTCAAATAGAATTCAGTCATATGGCTTTGTCAATAAGTTATTCAGTTAAGATTCATAAAATCATGAGTTCAATTCCCAGCAGTGTGTCATATGTTTGAGCAAAATGCTTTATACCCATTGCTTTAGTATGCTCATCTGGCAAAAGAAATCAAGTAACTGTAATTCAAAAGACCAGCCCTGTCACATTTTCTGTTATGCTGAATCTCAATGTGAAGTATGATAGCCTTTTAGCATTTTCATTACTCTATATTTACAATTGTATTTTCACAGAAAAGGCTTTATCTTACATAATTATCTCATATAATATTGAATCTACAAGATTTTGATGTTATTTATTTCGAGAACAATACTTAACGCCAGTATGAGAGGCTAGTTACAGCTGGTTTAAACATAAAGAGGTGAGAAAATTCTGGGCAGATATGTCCAGTTTAAATGCTAAAGGGTTAAGGTTACATGTGTGTGTGGAATGTTCAGCTGATTGCATGTAAATTTCATTAGTAGGCTAGAGCATTCATCATAGTATGTGATGGAGACCTCATACAGTGATGTTTATTTATACACTGGAAGTTGCTATAAGTACAAACATTCAGAATCATAAACTAAAAGCAAATAATGAAAATAATAAATAAAGAAATAATTCTATTACACATATAATTTGTACGGATATATATATATATATATATATATGGATACACACACACACACTCAAACTTATATTTCTCTGCTTATATATGCGTTTGTGTGTGTGTATATATATATATGTATATGTATATATATATATATTTGTATATATATATATATATATATATATATATATATATATATATATATATATATATATATATATATATATATATACATTGATATATATATATGTGTGTGTGTGTATATATATTTCTATGTGTTTGTATTTTGTAACTTAAATACATACCTCATAAATTATGTTGCTTTAAAAAAAACAAAAAACACGCCTATCAATATAACTAATCTCATTCCTCTGAATTGCTGGCCATCAATCTTGCCTATGTAGAAAGTATAACAGAAGAAATGATATGAAACAATAACAAGATATGTTCCTTTATTACTCTGTATATCTATATATAAAATAACTGTGTCTGTATGTATATATATCTATTTCATCAATATAGATTGGTTGAATGGAAGCTCATGTTGCATACATAAGGTCCTGGGTTTGATTCCACTGCATGGTATCTTGTAAGTATATCTATGACAACATGGTACTACTTAACTTGTCAGAAGGTGATCTCTGACTTGCACTTGATAGGTTTGCTGCTGAGTGCTGCATGGCAGAAATGAAAATCAGTGCTGAGAAAACTGAGACACTCATTCTCTCAAGGATGCATACGAAGTGCATTCTATATGTGAGTGCAGTTCCAATGAATCAGGTGGAGAAATTAATGCATCGTAGGCCATGTTCAAAAGTGATGGAAGGCAAGAATCTGAATTAAGAAGTAGAATTACAGGAGCAGGTGCAGTAATGTATCAGTTTCAGCATTTGGTAATCAGAAGAAGGAAGATAGGTGTAAAAGCCAAACTATCCATCTTCAATTCAGTATTCATGCAAACCCTTACTTATGGTCATCAATTTTGGTTAATGACCAAAACAATATGATCCCAAATACAAGTGGCCAAAATAAGGTTACTCTGGAGGGTCTTTGGAGTAACGTTACTCAATAGCGTGCGGAGCTTGAAGATCAGAGTTACTCCAGGAAGAGCTACTACTTCTCCGAATTGAGATATCGCAGCTCCAATATTACAAGCATCTGGAAAGAATTGCTGAGCAGATTTTACAGGCATAACAAGTCAGCAGGAGACTCAAGGGCAGATCCCCAGCAAGATGGTTGGATAGTATCCATGAGTTCAGCTGGTCTAACTTGGAGATCCAGCTGGATCAATTGGAGAAGGTTGTTTCTGACAGGACCTAGTGGAAGGTGTGTTTGAGGACTTTACCCACACAACCCTTCCAGGAATAAGTGGTCATAGAAGAATACACACACACATATATTTATATATACATATATATAAATACATAAATACATATATGCTTATATATATATATATGCACACACATATCTCTGTGTGTATGTATATATATATATATATATATATATATATATATATATATATGAGAGACGTAAAATAAGAAAATTATAAAAATTAACTTACTTACTAAAATTGAAATTTTAGTAAGTAAGTTAATTTTTATAATTTTCTTATTTTACGTCTCTCATATTATTGTTCTGCATCCCCATGCATTGAACCACAAAGTTACTAAGATAAAACCTATATATTTGCTGGCATAGGTATGCATCTGTATATATATGTTAGTAGATATACTAATTCTTTATATATATATATATATAGATAGATAGATAGATAGATACCATCATCATCATCATGACCGTTTTATGCCTGTTCTTCCATGCTAGCATGGGTTAGACAGGTTGTACTGTTATGGGCAGTAGCTGGTCGGCTGACTATGCCCTGCTCATATAGGAACTGATTCTGGCTTGCTTTCTACAGCTGGATGCCCTTCCTAACACCAACCTCATATACAGTGAGTGCTGGGTGCTTCTTTCTGTGGCACCTACACGTCCACTTTACAGAGTGGGCTGGGTGCCTTTTTGCCATGGCACCTCCACGACCACTTTGCAGTGTAGGTGTGGGGGCATATTGTCTATATACTTCAGCTTCGGCTTGTACTCATGGGGCTCCGGGCATATATATATATATATATATATATATAATTATTTCTACTTTAAGCACAAGGCCAGCAATTACCCAGTGCATTACTGGTACTTTATTTTATCGACCCCGTAAGGATGAAAGGCAAAGTCAACCTCGGCGGGATTTGAACTCAGATCGTAAAGGGACATAACTATGCTGGAAAGCATGGCGTCCGACTCTCTACCGATACTGCCAATCCACCATATATATATATATAATGAAGTGTGATAAGGAACCAGATGGACCATAACGCACCAGAGTACTCAATACTTTGGGTAGTAGAATGGGTAATAGGAAAATGTTTGACCCCAACGGCAGAGCTCAAGCCGTTTCCATAGCTATTTCTGGAGCAGAAATAGCCGTCAAAACGGCTTGAACTCTGCCATCGGGGTCAAACATTTTCCTATATATATATCATTATCATCATCATCATAATTTAACATCCATTTTCCATGCTAGCATGAGTAGGACAATCTGTACTTGTGTGAGAGATCTGGTCAAATGACCATGTTTTCACTCACACAGGGCTGATTTTGGCTTGGTTTCTATGAATGGATGCCCTCCCTAATGCCAACCGCATTTACAGAGTGTGCTGGGTGCTTTATGTCATGACACCTACATGACCACTTTACAGCGTGGAGTGGGTAACTTTTGTCATGTCACCATAACACCTACTTTACAGTGTATAAATATACATTTTCCTATTAATTTCAAGTGGTACTAAAGCATTTTCTAAAGAAATTGGAGCCAACCTGAAATCATAAGAATATCGCTGAATATCGCTGCATATAATTATTTTATTTTGAACCAATACCTAATAGACAGAACACTTACATTAGGATACATTATTCATTTTCCCTAAAACATCATTATTAAGGATACATCTAGTGTAATTGCTTTGAATATGTGATTACTTTTCCCATCATACTTTACATTTGTGTTTCATTATTGCAACCACTTTAATATCATTAAAAGCTTGAGTAATTACATTAACCTGTTTTGATACTAATTGTTTCATATGATACTGGTTTTAGGTTAAAAATCTGTTTATTTGAAAATGCTTATATTTATCTAAGAACCTTCCATCATAATTTTATGCAAGTTATTTTTCAAACATCAACTTAATGAGAAAGTTAGTTATACTACTAAATTCAACAAAATTCTTATTATTTTCAAAAATATCCCAAAATAATAGATAGTATACTTCATTAGAAATCTAACAAGAGCATTAAGATGTTTAAGATTATTTTAAAACACAATAATTGTTCCACTTGTGAACTTGAAATACTTGAAATTCTCCACCTGCTTCAGTGGAACTCCATTCACATGTAGAGTGCACTCTGCAGGCTTCCTTGAGAAGACAAGTATCTCAGTTTTAGCAGCACTGATTTTCATTCTAGCCATGCAGCACTAGGCATCAAAACCTATCAAGTCAATAGTGTTCATGAAAATATTAAACAGGAGAGGTGACAATTCAGACCTTTGGTGGAGTCCGACTCCCACGTTGAATGGTTTTGATTTAGCACTATTTATCCAAACACAAATACTCAGGCATTCGTATAGAGACATCAGGGCAACAAGAAGCTGACCATCAATCCCATACTCTTGCAGAACCTTCCACAGCAGGTCCTGGGGAACATGGTTATATGCGTTTTTGCGGTCTATGAAATGAGAATATACCTTGTGGCAATACTCCAGCTATTTCTCAAAGACCTGCCACAGTGGAAGGTATAAGGCTGAAGGAGAAAGTTGATTAAATCAACCCCATTGCTTAACTGGAACCTTATTTTATCAATCTTGGAAGTATGAAAGGCAAAGTTGACCTCAACATGATATGAACAAGATGTTGAATTATTGGGGTTGCCATTCCCAGAGATGAGAGGATCCACCCAAAAGAAATGAAGAAAATTGATAAATACTAGGACCTTAGAATTGAAGTCCAAGGCATATGGAACACAAGAAAGATTGAGGTCATACAAATAGTGAGAGATGCTCTTGAATGTGTGCCCAAGAACTTAGAAAAATGGATAGAAAAACATGGGATCCAGGCAAAGGTTCACACAGAATACGACACTCCTAGGAACAGAGAGAATTTTCAGAAGGATGATGGGAATATAAGCCCCAGTAGGAATTACCCAAGAGTCTGTTGGTCCTTGGTTTAGTATTGCAGCAAAAGAACAGCAAATTTCAGCACCACAAGAAAAACAAAAATCTCAACATATCAAATGAACTCGAGAAGTGTATAAAGAAATAATATATGCATTCTATCATTTGTTAGACAAACCATCAGAATTAAATACATAGTGAATTCTTTTATGGTATGGAGGAAAAGAAATCTATAAATGAGACCAAACCTGGATGAAAACAAACTTACAAATATAAGAAGAGATACTCTTAGAAACAGAGACTAAAAGAATTAAGAAGAATGCTGAAAACAATTACTGAATACCAATATCAGAAAGGGTTAGAAATGAATATGTGACTGAAGGGACAAGCTACAACCAGAACACATAAGAACTGGAAATCAGGTTGTTAAAGCAATAATTGAAAAGATGGAGCCTGATGTATCAGAATTGAATGAGGTTATTTATGCAGCAGTAACGTTAATAGAAAGGAAATGTAGGTAAAGGAAAAAAGGAAAAGGATACAACACTCAGAAAAATTCACCCTGGAAGATAAAAATTGAGAAAGAAATTGAAATGATGAAGGGAGAAATATCGATCTTGAAGAAAATATATGTTGGAAAATCTGTCAAGTCAAGAAAGGGAAGGAAAATAAAACAGAAATATAAAGTAACTTCGAAACCAGACATTCCTAAAATCAAAGAAACCATAAAACAGAAAATACAACTGAAAGCTCAAAGAAAGAGATTTGAAAAGCAAAATAAATTTTACAGGCAAAATAAGTTGTTTATGTCAGATCCAAAAAGGTTTTACAAGGAAATTGGGACACAGACAATTCATGAAATTGAAGAATTTTGGAAACTATTATGGAGTATGGAAAAATCTCATACTGCAAATGCAGAGTGGATAGAGAACATAGAAGAAATATTCAATAATTTAGAAAGGCAGAATGGGCAAGACATAACTATGAAAGAACTGGAATTGGCACTAAAGAAAGCCAACAAATGGAAATCTCCTTGCATCATTGAAGTGCCAAACTGCTGGCTATCTACTCAAACTTCTACCCATGATATGTAGGTAAAATGTTATAACAAAATTATGAACAATCCTGAGAAAACTCCTGATTGGTCTGCACACGGTATAACATATATCTTGCCAAAAAAAGACAGAAACAAATATCACCAAGAGTTATCATCATATCCCTTGCTTTCCCACATCATACAAAATTCTCACCTCAATCTTGACTGAGACAATCTACAAATTTATGAATGAAAATCATCTTTTCCTTATTGAGCAGAGAGGTTGTTGTCATGGGTCATACAGGCATAAAGACCAACTTTTCATTAACCCTATGATTCTGGAAAACTATCATAAAATGTATAGAAATCTGAGTACTGCTTGGATTGACTAAAAGAAAGCATTTGATAGTGTTCCCACCACATGGATCTTGAAAACTTTGGGTGTTCTGAATATTTCCCCCAGTAATATCAAACTTCCTGAAATACATGGAATACAATATATGGAATACAAACCTATCATTGTCACACAGTGTTGAAACTATATAATTTCCAGCTGCACAAGTATTAACTGTGGTATTTTGCAAGGTGATGTCTTTTCTCCTCTCTATTTTGAATTGGACTCACACCACTCTCTTTAGTGCTCAACAAAACGAAATATGGCTACAAAATAGACAGCAAAACCATAAATCACCTGTTTTATATGGATGACTTATACCAAAAATGACAACAAACTGGAATGAATATTTAAGAAAGTTAAGGTGTTCAGCGATGATGTAGGGATGGAATTTGGATTGGAAAAATGCACCAAAGCAACATTCAAGAAAGTCAAAATGACAAGCACACACTGAATGGAAATAGATGTGAATACAGTAATTAGTGAATTAGAACAGGAACAAACCTACAGATATCTAGGAATCAAAGAAGGCCAAGGTATTCACCATGTCAGCATGAAAGAAAGAATCAGGAAGGAATGCTACTGGAGAGTACATGCTGTCTTAAAAACTGAGCTTAACTTAAGGAATAAGCTATCTGCCATAAACGCGCTTGCAATCCTAGTTGTCACCTACAGTTACAATATCATAAATTGGAACGATAATGAAATTAAAAGAATGGACACAAAAATCCACAATGGACACCAAAAGCACCAGAAGCAGATGTGGATGGCCTCTACTCCCTAGACAAAATGGAAGTAGAGGAATGATCCAGCCTGAACAATCATACAAGATATTGACCTTTGAACTCGATCAGTACCTTAAAACCACAGATGTCTGGATGGTAAAAATGGTTGCAGATCACGAAAGGAAGGAGAGGTTACATTCAGTCACAAAGGAAAGTAGGAAGTTTGTGGAAGAATTGGAAACACATTCTGAAAATGATGGTGATTCTGCAATTAAAGCTGCAAAGAACATCAAAATGTTTGCAAAACATGAAGGTCAACAGAGACTATGCACTAAATGAGAGCAAGAACTACTGCATGGACAATATGTTCTCTGTAGCAAAGAACATAATATAGATCAAACTCTCCCCAATCAATGGTAGTGGAGTTCTGGGTCAAAGGGAAAAGAGTAAGGGCTCCATTTTGGTTGCACAAGACCAGTGTTTTCAATGCACAACATTCAAGCCAATGTGATCAGAAATGGAACTGACCAAAAGTATTGATTCTGTGATGAGCATGTTGACTCTTGTTCACCTGGTTTCAGGCTGCAAAGTATTAGCTCCCCGGAAATATAAAATGAGGCATAATAGAGTCAGGCAATTCATACACTGGGTAATATTCAGGTTCCATGGTCTGAAAACAGAGAAAATGGTACAATCATCACACAGATGCACTAACATGAGGCAAGAACATAGCACTCCTATGGGATTTCCCTGCGAACACTGACAGAACAATCAAGGCCAACAGACTTGAAATAATTGTGAAGGACCATAAAGAGAAAACATGTTTCTTAATTGACATGAGCATTCCCTCAGATCGTAAAATGTCCTCAGAAGTGTTTTGTAAGCCCAATAAGTATAATGATCTATCAATTGAAATTGAGAAAATGAGGCATCTTAAGACCTGTATGCGTTTTGCGATAGTCAGTGCACTTGGAATGGTAAAAAAACTGAACAGAAAAATATTTGGACCAGATACCTGGAAAGCCATCTCTGCAGAAATACAGAAAATAGTGCTGACTGGCACTGTCCATGACTCAAAAAGGGCAAGGCACCTATAAATATCTTGGCATAAATGAATGTAATGGAATTAAACATAATCAAGTGAAAGAAAAAATACAGATAGGGTATTATAGAAGAGTTATGGAAATGGTTTTAAGAATTTAGTTAAGTTTCTGAAAACTGAATTAAATTCTTAAAACCATTTCCAGGCTACAATCACCTTAGCTGTAGCAGTGGTAGGATACAGTTATAACATCATCAATTGGAACGTATCTGATCTTCAAAGAATGGACTCGAAACCTTGAAAACTCCTTACAGCCAACAAAATGCATCCCCCCAAAGCAGACGTAGATCACCTACATCTGCCAAGACAAGAATGAGGAAGATGGCTATTCCCACTGGAACTGTCATACAAAATAACAACAATAGGCTTACTAATGGAAAACGAGAGCCCAATGCCTGGATGCTGCTGTCAGTAAGAGAACACAAAAACCCAAAAGAAACTCCATTCAGAACTAAAAGAGACAGGAAAGAATTAAAAACTGAAGACATACACCTAAATATTGAAGCTGACCTAATTCCAACTAAAGCCTCAAAAATCAAAAATCCACAGAAGCAAGTCAAAGCTAGGTCTAAAACCATTTAGAGATAGATGGTAACAAAAACCTGCATGACCAATTCCCACTCCATACCCAAGATGGTGATGTAGATCAAGCATAAACCCATCAGTGGCTATGAAATTCAGAATTAAATGCTGAAACAGAAGGCTTCATTTTTGCTGTTCAGAACCAGAGCCTTTTTTCTAGGAATTAGAAGTCAAATATTTTCAGAAGTGGAGCAGACCCAAATGCAGGATATGTGAGATACAGCTTGAAACAATTGACCATATTTGGATACCCTCACAAGCACCAACTTAATATAAAATTAGATGTGATAGGGTGGGGCTATATATACTGGATAATATGCAAAAATTACAATGCAGAACATACAGAAAACTGGTATGAACACAAACTACAACTAGTAACTGAGACGGAAGAAATAACAATCCTTTGGCACTTTACCATTCACACAGATTGCACTTTTAATGCAAATCACTCTAATATTATTATTATTAAAGATTTTAAACACAAAATCTGTTTACTCATTGATAAGACTGCACCAGCTAACAGAAATATGTCAGCAAAAGAGTATGAAAAACTTGCTAAAGAAAATGATTTAGAAATTGAGATAAACAGAATGTAGCACCTTAAAACACAAACTATTCAAGTTGTGATAGAAGCTTTAGGTGTCATAAAGAAAGATATTCAAAAGTTTCTAGAAAACATACCTAGTAAACCTAACATCTATGAAATTCAAAAGATAGTTCTAACAAGTACTGCCCACATACATCATAAACTGTTGTTTTTGTAATATATGTTAATACACAATCTTTTCTGTTCGATTTTTGTAGAAAATTTACTTGATGTTTAATACCATTCAAATATCCTTAACGCAACATTAATTCATATCTGTTATACTCCTCAATGCTTCTTTTTATCTCCTACTCTTACCTTTTATAATTATTTATTCAAATTTAAATTTTTTTTATTTATCTATCATCTTTTGTAATGTGACTTATCAAGTGAATGCGAGGATGGAACAATATAGAAAAAAAAAATTATCTAAAATTGTCAAAACCAAAGATGCCTGCCCTAAGTACCTAAATAATAATAATGATTTCATTTATTGGCCACAAGGGCCTAACATAGAGGACATTACTAAGATGGGGACAGTGGGGATTTACATGCAATGGAGTAAAAGAAATTAACAAAACAAATAAACAAAAATAAAAAAGTATCAACAACAGAATTCCACAATGGGGGGGGGGGTACCACTCAGGGGTGATGTTAGGAAGCCCACAAATCCCAACCCACCCTCATCTCCAAGATCACCCAAGAAGGGTGCTCCACTCTCCCTCTATCTTTCCAGCTTCATTCACATGGGCCATTCTTGTAAGTAATAATAATAATAATTGTTTCTACTTTTGGCACAAGGCCACCAATTACCCAGTATATTACTGGTACTTTATTTTATTGACCCCGTAAGGAAGAAAGGCAAAGTTGACCTCGGCGGAATTTGAACTCAGAATGGAAAGGGCCGTAACTCTATGCGTCAAAGCATGGTGTCTGACTCTCTACCGATACTGCCAATCCACTGGCCTTAGTAATAATAATAATAATGATTAATTTTGTATTCGTGCCAAACCTTACATATGGTCATGAATCTTGGGTAATGACCAAAAGTATATGATCACGAATCCAAGTGACCGAAATGGGGTTCCTCTGGAGGGTTTTTGAAGTAATATTATTCATAGAGTGCTTGGAGATCAGTTAGTCACTCCAAGATGGTTGGATAACATCCATGAGCTTGGCTGGTCAAGCATGGGGATCTAGCCAGATCAGTTGGAGATGTTTGTTTCTGACAGGACCTGCTGGAAGGGTTATTTGAGGACTCTGCTCCAACAACCATCTCAGGAATAAGTGGGAGAGGAAGAAGTATAATAATAATAATTGTTTCTACTTTTGGCACAAGGCCAGCAATTACCCAGTACATTACTGGTAGTTTATTTTATCGACCCCGTAAGGATGAAAGGCAAAGTTAACCTCGGCGGGATTTGATCTCAGACTATAAAGGGCCATAACTCTATGCGTCAAAGCATGGCGTCCGACCCTCTACCGATACTGCCAAATAATGATTTCTACAATAGACACAAGGCTAGCAATTTGGAGAGAGGGGAAAGTTGATTAAATCGACCCCAGTGCATTACTGGTACTTTATTTTATCCACCCCTTAAAGATGAAAGGCGAAGGTACCCTTGGCAGGATTTGAACACAGAACATAAAGAGCCGTAACTCTATGCCACGATGCAGAGTGTCCGATACTCTACCAATACTGCCACTGACATGATTCTGTACTCTTGGATTCCGGATTGCATTAGCATATTTGGTATTTCATCAAATTTTGAGCGATTTTTAAGGAAAATATGAAAGAGTGGAAGACTGAACTGACAGAATATGTAAGAAATTTAAGAACATTAGAAATAAAGAGAGGTATATTCCAAGAGGACAACCTGTCACCACTGATGTTTGTACTGTGCATGATACCAATGACAATGGTCTTGATAAAAGCTAAGGCTGGGTATGAATTCAAAGGTCGCCAGCAAAAAGTCAACCACTTATTATTCATGCACAACCTCAAGCTTTATGATAAGAATGAATCACATCTTGGTTTCTTCATTGATACGGAGTATTCATTTAATGTTGACATCAGAATGCAGTTTGGATTAAAAAAAGTGCAGTGTATTAATCTTGAATAGAAGCAAAATTATAAGCATTGAGGAATTGGTGCTGCCATCAGGAAAGGTTATGAAGCAAATAGAAGAGGAAGGTTATAAGTACTTAGGGATATTGGAAGTTGATAAGATAATGCAGGAAGAAATGAAAGAAAAATGTAACACTTTAGTATTTAAACCGGCTATATCCGGCCAGAATTCTCTCACCTATTTCTGTTCTAACTGGCTGTAACCAGCTGCTCATACTTATGTTAAGCTATTGTTCTCAAAATAAATAACATCAAAGTCTCATAGATTCAGTATTATGTGAGATGATTATGTAAGATAAAGCCTTTACCACAAAAATGTAATAGTAAATATAAAGTAATGTAAATGCTAAAGGGCAAAGGTGGAATGCATGTGCAGACTGAGACTTATTCTCAAGGCAAAACTGAATGGATGGAATAAGATGGACGCTATCAATACATGGGTGGTATCACTCCTTAGATATTGGGCAGTGGTGATCATGTGGAGAGTAGAGGAGCTAAACAGTTTAGACCAACAGACGAGGAAGATATTGACTATGTATGGGGTATTTCCTCCAAAGGGTGACACAGAGAGATTATATGTACCAAGAAAAAGAGGAGGTAGAGGACTGACAAGGTGTGAAGACAGCATTAGAACAGAAGAAAATAACATGGTGTGGTTCTTCAAATATTCCACAGAATGTTGGAAGTAAGAAGGTCAGGGATGTGCAAAATAGAAGTTTGTAAAGAAAAAACGCAGTACAAGAATTTGAAAATGGATGAAACTGAAAGTAGATGGACAGAAAAAAGAAAGTATTGACAATTCCATAAAGATGTTGAAAACAGACAGAGAAAAAAGGTGATTATGGATGGCTAAAAGTGATCTAAAACCAGAAAAAGAAGCCTTAATATGTGCTGCTCAAGAGCAAGCACTAAAAACTAACTACATCAATCATAAAGTAGATCAAACACCAGAAAGTGATAAGTGTAGAATTTGTGGCATGAATGGAGAAACTGTATGGCACATTACCAGCCAATGCATACCATTAGTTCAGAAAGAATATAAGAGATGTCACGACAACATAGAAAGGATAGTCCATTGGGCCTTTGTGACAAATACGCATTTCACAGAGCAGACAAGTGGTACAAACATAACCCTGAGGCCGTTATTGAAAATGTTGAGGCAAAACTCCTGTGGGACTTTGTGACCATGAGATTGAGCATAGGAGACCAGATATTATATTAATTGAGAAAGAAAGCAAACAGTGTTGGATCATAGATATAGCCTGTCCAGCTGATAATATATGCCATAAGGAAGGAAAAGATTGATAGATATGACAGGTTAGCTTGGGAGATTAAGTAGTTGTGATGGTAATACCAATAATAGTTGTAATCGTGGGAACAGTGAGTAAAGATCTTGAGAAGTACTTTAAACAAATAAGGATTGCAATACGGATAGAACAGTTACAAAAAACAGCATTGTTTGGAACAGTTCGAATACTCTGGAGGGTACTAAAAAAATAAGGGGTGTTACCTTAATTCAGTGGTAGGGAACAGCTAACACTGTAATACATCTCCAGAGATAGAAGCTGAGTGAAGAAACAATAATAATGATGCCTGCTCTAAGTATCTGGATGATACTCAGTAGTAATTGCATATAAAGCGAAATCAAAGGGAAATATAATAATAATGATAATGGTGGTTTTTGACAAGGAAAAAAGAACGTGCCTGATTGTAGATACAGCCTGCTTCTTTGACACAAGAGTGCAAGAAAAAGAGACGGAACAAATTAACCAACACCAGGATTTAAAGTGGGAATTAAAAAGGATTTGGGACTGTCATGAAATCAAGGTCATCCTAATTGCAATAGGAGTACTAGGTACTATCTCGAAGAATTTTCAAGGATGGTTAAAGAACACTAATACAGCTCCCTTTTTTGAAACACTTCAAAAGGCATACTTGCTGGGAACAGCAAGAACCCTCCGATACATCCTGAATATCTGAGGCTGCAGGTAGCGGCTTGATATTCATTTGAACAAATTTTCCAGTTAAATAGCATCAATGACTGAGACTCCTAGAAAATGATAATAATAATAATAATAATAATAATAATAATAATAATAATAATAATAAGGGAAGAAGACACACATGGTGGATAGAAGGTCGAGAAATCGCTCCCGTAAGTTTTGATTTTTTAACATATTTAAATCAATTGTGAAATAACAATTCTTAGTAAAAATGTTGCATAAAACATCCAGCTTGAGTCCCAAAAAATTCGGATCCACAATATATTGTTATATCGTTCAAATATTCAATTTTGTATTATACATTTTATATTCAAAATGAAAATGGTTATAAATGGAAGGAAACCCCCTCTGGCTACACTATATAGAACAGCCAAATAACAGCAATTTCACCAACATCAGAAACTAGATACACCACCTACCCCATCACCCCCTCTGTGTACACTAAACACAACAGCCCGATAACGGCAATTTCACCACCACCACCACCAATCTCAGCATAATAATAATAATTACTATTACTATTGCCTCAAGTTTTAGTTTTAACAAAATGTTTAATTCCAATAATATGGGTAAATGTCAACACATACATGCGACTAACGATAATTTCACTAAAGATAATTTCACCACCACTACCACGATGAAAACTCTGGTCAAGTCGACTCAAATTTCTACTCCAACTTCAACACCATCACTACAGTAATACGACCACATCACCACCACCGCTGCCTCACTATCGCTACCGCCGCTATTATCTCCCACTACCTCCTGCTAGTTGCTGCTAGCACAGCACTGCCACCGGCGCCGCTGCCTCAATATCACTACCGCCGCTATTCTCTCCCGCTAGCCCCTGCTACATTGTAGAATTCTCACTAAAAGAGGGAAACATCGAAATATATAAATAGACTGAATTGATGACCCGATCAAAATAAAAATAAAAAAAAAACAATAATCAAAATCAAGTTTTAGTTTTAACAAAATGTTTAAATCCAATATTATGGGTAAATGTCAACACATATACGCGACTAACGATAATTTCACTAAAGATAATTTCACCACCAATACCACCACCACTACCACGATGAAAACTCTGGCCAAGTCGACTCAAATTTCTACTCCAACTTCAACACCATCACTACAGTAATACGGCCACATCACCACCACCGCTTCCTCACTATCGCTACCGACGCTATTACCTCCCACTACCTCCCGATAGTTGCTGCTAGCACAGCACTGCCACCACCCCCACCGCCGCTGCCTCAGTATCACTACCGCCGCTATTCTCTCCCGCTATCCGCTGCTTCTACATTGTAGAATTCCCACTAAAAGAGGAAAACATCAAAATATATAAATAGACTGAATTGATGACCCGGTCAAAATAAAAAAAAACAACAAAAATCAAAATCAAAGCAGCACAGCAACAACGAAAAACGTAAAGGAAATAAAAATGGAGAGAAAAACAAACGGACGGACAGAGAAGGGAAAGGAAAAACTAAGTCAGACATCCAAACACTACATTACAATGAAACTTATGCTTATTTATTTTGGGGTTTTTTTCTGCCTGTTTGATTGTTTGTTTGTTTGGGTTCGTCTACAGCGTGATAATGCCACACAAAAGTCACGTGGAGTGACGAAACCACCGGAGACAAGTAATTCGTCGGTGGTTATGTAAACATACATTCGCCAATCCTCGATAAGAGTGTTTAAATGTCGAACCTAAACAGTTCGAATAACGGTGAAATGGAAACTAGAATGTCATGTGACAGACTCTCACCCAACAGGTGCTCCCTGGCTCAGCAGCAGGGACCTGGCTGTCAACCAAATACTGCTGGTGTCGGAGGAAGAAGAAAAAGGAAAGGGACCAGAACCAACTGGACGAAAGAATTGAATAGAACTGTTATGCAATGTTACCTGAAGAGTAACCCCAAGGAGAAAGGCTATAGGAAAAGGATGCATAACATCTAGAACGGGATTGGTCCATTTAAATTAGATGAACAAAACTGGCCGGGCATGCTCGGGTAATAAGAACTAATGGGTGGATAAGCGAGCTGGAACTGGAGGAACTGGGCAGAGATATTAGCTTGGAGATGGAGGGTGGAGTATGTCAGGCAAACGAGCCAGTGGGAAATGAAGGTGAAGAGGTCGAGAGAACGGAGGAACCACCCGAAACAGACAATGATCTGAATGCTGAGATAAATAATACCTGGAACAGAGATACGGCCACTGAGGAGATGAATGCTGACGGGCTAGGACAAGATTAGGTAGATATCCTAAACTTAGTGGTAGATGAATTGAAGAATGATAGTGGGAGACCTATGAACCTAAGATTTGTAAACAGGAAAAAGTTAAAAGAAACAACAGCTAAGGTAAACAAAGTCATCCCATACCTTGAGGCGAGGAGCCTTCACCAGTGCAACAATATCCTCAAAGCAACAGCAAATACGGTGAGGAAACTACTTGGTATAAAAGCGAGAGGAAACAACGGACAAGAAAGAGCAGAGCCTTGGTGGAAGAAACGACTGAGTGGTCAAATCAGGGAAATGAGAAATGACATTGGAAAGCTTGAGTCCCTACTGAATGGGACACTAAAAAACATAGACACTAAAAATAGACTGGAAATAAAGTACAAAACTAGGAGGAAAAAGCTAAATATTATCATAGAGGAACTGAAGCAACGCATTGTAGCAAAAAGTGCAAAAATCAGGCGATACGAGAACAGAGTCAGCCAGTATAGACAGAACCGCATGTTCGACAGCAACGAGAAGATGCTGTTTGGACAGCTTGAAGGGAAAGAAAGAGGCAACGACTTGATCCCTGGGGCGGAACAAACTAAAACATTCTGGAGAGGAATATGGGAGCAGGATGTTAAACATAATGACCAGGCAGTGTGGATTGAGACAGTACAGAAGGAGATCAGTGAACAGGCACGCCAACAAACTGATTTGAGTATCACAATTGAAACTCCTAAGGGGCAGGCCAAAAAACTAACCAACTGGAAATCACCTGGCCCAGATGGTGTGCAGGGGTATTGGATTAAAAACATAACATCCCTCCACCCGAAACTGACAACCATGTTCAATGACTGCTTGATGTCAGGTGAGGTACCAGAGTGGTTGACAAAAGGTACCACAGTTCTGATAATGAAAGACCGAATCAAGGGTAATCATGTTACCAACTATAGACCTATCACATGTCTGTCTGTAATGTGGAAACTGTTGACAAGCATTATGTCTGAGGAAATCTACCATCACCTCCACACAAACAACTTGTTACCGGACGAACAGAAAGGATGCCGAAAGAAGTCACGTGGTACAAAGGACCAGTTACTTATTGATAAGATAGTAATGATGAATTGCAAGAGGAGACACACTGGTCTTGCCATGGGATGGATAGACTACAAAAAGGCATTTGACATGGTGCCTCATTCTTGGATCACCAAAAGCCTGGAGATCTTCAAGGTGGCAGATAACATCAGGCAGTTGTTGTGCAAAAGTATGAAGTCCTGGGAAACAGAGTTAACATCAACTGGAGAATCCTTGGGAAGCGTGAAGATCAAGAGAGGTATCTTCCAGGGAGATAGTCTGTCCCCTCTGTTGTTTGTCTTTGCCCTGATGCATCTGACCAGTGTACTGCGAAAAGTGAGAGCAGGATACGGGTTGGGAAAGGGAGGGCTTACCATCAATCACCTCCTCTTCATGGGCGATCTTAAGCTCTTCGGGAAGAGTGAGAAGGAGTTGGATGTACTTGTTGACACTGTCCGTATTTTCAGCAATGATATATGTATGCAATTTGGTATTAGTAAGTGTGGAGTCATTGTGATGAGGAGGGATAAGTTGAGCAGAAGTAACGGAATCCAGATACCAACAGGTGAGATGATAAAAGAAATTGACTCTGAGGAAGGATACAAGTTTTTGGGCGTTCTGGAGGCTGATGACATCAAGAACAAAAAAATGAAGGAATTGATAAGAACTGAATACCTTCGGAGAGTAAGGAGCGTATTAAAGTCACATCTGAACAGTAGGAATGCCATAAGTGCAGTAAATTCCCGAGCTGTGTCTATTATTAGGTACAGTGCGGGAATTCTGAGATGGAATGTTGCTGAACAAAAAGAAATGGATAGGAAGACTAGGAAGCTATTGACTATCTACAATATGTTCTACAAGAGGAGTGATGTCGATAGACTCTACTTAAGGAGATCTGAGGGTGGAAGAGGTCTTATCAGCATAGAGGACTGTGTTCAGATAAAAAAAAAAAAATTTAAACAAATACGTGACTGATAGTAAGGAGCCAATGCTCAGAGCTGCACTGAAGGAGGGGACAATAGGCCAGGGGATGTCCACGGAGTAAATAACATCAAGGAGAAAGAGCAGCCTTCAGGAAAAATCCCTTCATAGTACCTTCTTTGAGAAAACTGAATTTAGAGATCCACAGACATGGAACTGGTTGAAAAGAGGAGACCTTAAAAAGGCTACAGAAGGAATATTAATGGCTGCGCAGGAGCATGCCCTCAAAACGAAGTGGTTGAAACACCACATTTACAAGGAGGAGGCTAGCCCACTGTGCAGGATCTGTGGAGAGAGAGAGAGGAGACTGTGGCTCACATTGTATCCGAGTGTAAACACCTAGCCCAGACTTACTATAAGGGCTGGAGACATGATGTGATGGGCAGGGTGATCCACTGGCACCTATGCAAAGTAAACAATTCACCACATTCTGAGAAGTGGTATGAGCATAAGCCAGAGGCGGTGATGGAAAACGATCAGGTGAAGGTGCTGTGGGATTTTAGGATACAGACGGACAAGAAACTGGAACACAATAGACCTGACCTGGTGGTTTTGGACAAAGAAAAAAGATCGTGCCTGATTGTGGATGTGGCCTGCCCATTCGACACGAGATTGCAAGAGAAGGAGAGGGAGAAAATTAACCGATACCAGGACTTAAAGTGGGAGGTAAAAAGGATTTAGAACTGCCATGAAGTCAAAGTGATCCCGATTGTCATAGTCGCACTAGGGACTATCTCAAAAAGTTTCCAGGGATGGTTAAAGAAAATTGACCCCTTCACGCTTTTTGGAACGCTTCAAGAGGCATGCTTGCTGGGAACAGCAAGAACCCTCCGATACGTCCTGAATATCTGAGGCTGCAGGTAGTGGCTTAATATACATCTCAACAAACTTTCCAGTTAACTAACATCAATGACTGAGACTCAAAGAGTAATAACAATAATAATAATAATAATAATAATAATAATAATAATAATAATAATAATGTTTTCTTTATTAACCACAAGGGTTTACATAAAGTAGACATTAAGGACAGTACAGGACAATACAGGACGGTACAAATGGGCATTTCTGCGTGTAAAAAAAACGGAGGTTGAAATAAAATAACAAAGAAAAATTCCCCAATAGGGGGGAGACTTCGGAGGGACATTTGTGGAGAAAGCCCATTAAAAGACCACAGTGGCCCTGACCACCAGGGCAAGTGCCCTCTCCCAGTTTTCCACCTTTAATTTACAGACACATACTCAGAGAAGGCCCATTCATTCGGGCCATACTTGCTTCTCTCACCCATCTTTCAACAAAATGCTGGGAAGAGAGCACTTCCCTCTCTACCCTGATTTTCCTTTTCAAATGAAATTTGAAAAAGTTAATCAGGGCATCACCGAAGAGGAAAGTGCTCGTCTTCAGCCCTTTCAAACGTGTCCACCATACTATCTCTTTCGCCATGGCCACCAGACAGATAAAAACTGCCTGCCCTTCCCGGCTAAAGGAAGGGGGCGGGGCAATCCTCACGATGGACTCAGCTGATAGCTGGATCCGTCCTACACGTGACAGCAGGTGTTCGACATAAACCCACAAGTCAGCAATACTCAGACACTGGACGAGTGCGGGCAGGACGGTTTCGTCGCCCTGCGCACATCTCGGGCATGCCCGGTCGACGGCACCTCCATGCCTGTCGAGTTTATCCCGAACTGGCAAAGCTCCTCGGTAGCACTGCCAGGCCAGGGATTTCTGGAAGTTGTCCATAGGCCCCGGCCCGAAAGTCCTTCCGAAGAGATTGGCTAGTTGATTTTCGTCGACGCCTAGAGTTTCTCCAAGTACGTCGTCGCTCTTCCCCTCCACTAATCCCCTATAGAACGCCAAGGTGGAGTTTCCACCGATCACATTGCCCGATTGGTCGAGGGTTGTGAGCGCCTGAAGACATTCCAGTCTCCAAGCGCTCCCTCTCGGTCTTCGCTTGACCCAGGACTGCAGCTCCGTCAAGGAAACGAGCTGGGGGAAAAACGTGTGTAGCAAACGGCGACCACACCTGATCACCGTCGAGGAAGAGGTGGAGATGTCGTAGCCTGAACGCGTGTCTGCGCATCATCAGCCACGGCATGCCCAGCCCTCCACGTAGCGGGTGTTGACAGCAGATGGACCGCCTGACCATCGGAGCGCGTCCCTTCCACAAGAAGCGAAAGAGCAAACGCTCCAGCGCAGTCAGGCGGGGCTTAGGACAAGGTACGACGGTCAGGCGGTAGTAGATGACGGACGCGATGTACGCGTTAGCCACCTCCGCTCGACCTTTCAGGGATAGCTTCCTCTCCGCCCATTTCTGGGTGAGAGAAGCCACCCTGCTCGTCACCTCGTCCCAGTTTTTGTCCGTCTGGAGGTCTGGACAGAACCAGACACCTAGCAATTTAACCGGTCCGTCTGTCCAGCGCCCGACGACGCTGTTGGACGGCATGGACCTGCCTCTCCAGGTGCTGAGCTGCAGGCCCACTGACTTTTCCTGGTTGATCATTGCTCCTGTCACCGCTTCGTATTCTCTTAGTGTAGTGCCGATCGCCTCAATGTGTTTGGCGTTCGACACCACTACGGTGACATCGTCGGCATATGCTGACACGGATCTTCCGCATCCTAGTTCGCGCGGGATCCCCCTCAACGTCTCCAGCTTGTGCAGTAATGGCTCGAGAGTCAATACGTACAATAGGGACGAGAGGGGACATCCTTGGCGGACCGAGCGCATGATGTTGAACGGTTCCGAAAGGTGACCGTTCACTCTCACTACAGAGCAGATGTCGCTGTGCATGGCAGCGATCCAGCCTCTGAAGACGGGCCCAAAGCCAGCCGCCCTCAGGACTGCCGCTAGGTAACGATGGTCGACCCTATCGAAGGCTTTCGACTGATCTAAATTGATCAAAGACCCACCCGTGCCAGGTTCCCTAGCTACCCTCTCTACGATGTATCGCATGAGGTGGAGGTTGTCGTGGATGGATCTGTCGGGAATGGCGCATGTCTGTGCCTCTCCCACCAGACCACCAACGACAAGCGCCAACCTCTTTGCTAGCACCTTGGCCAAAATCTTGAACTCTGTGTTTAGCAGTGTTATGGGCCTAAAATTATCTATGTTATCCCCCTTGTTCGGATCCTTTCTCGGCAGCGCCACCGCTCCTCGGCTCACAGAGCTGGGAATTCTCCCGTTCTGTTGCCAGTTGCAGTTGACGTCCGCCAAGAGGCCTCCGGACAAGTTTGGCATTTGTACGTAAAGTTCATAGGGCAGACCATCCAAACCAGGCGATTTACCCCTTGTGCAACTAGTCATTGCATCCAGTACTTCAGCGGTTGTTATCGGCTTTTCGCAACACTCCGCCTCAGTGTCCGAAAGCCGCGGCAGTCCGTCGAGGTAGACACTAAAGTCCATCCCTCGATCCGGCCCGCCACTTCCCCCGAACAGTTGAGCGATGTGTCGCTGAAAAGCTTCACACATTTGCCCGGGATCGAGTAGCATGCGCCCGTCGTGGTCCACCAAAGACCGGATCGTGGCTTTGTTTCCACGACGCGCCTCCGCCAATCGGGCCCATTGAACGGCTGTCGTCCCCTCGTGTCTGAGAGCACGCACCCTTGCTCTGACAACGCAGCCTTCGTGCTTTGCATTGAAGAATTGGTCAAGGGCCAATTTCGCCGCAAGTACGTCGGTCGCGATGCCTTTGCTAAGCGCCTCATCTAATTTTCTAACTAATTCTCCCTCTGCTCTATTTTTCTCTATTGCTAAAGTCTTACTAAACCTAATGGACTCTATTCTAATTGCTCTTTTCAGAGCAAACCACCACTTGTTGTTGACGATGGCCCCCGTCAACGCCCGCTTAACTAGTTCGCTAATCCGGTCTCTGTAGGCCTTGCGCGCTGGTAAGGACGCGTTTAGCTTCCAGTAGCCGGGTCCTCGTCTATGAAGCCTATCTAAGTCAAGCACACAGATCACGAATTTGTGGTCCGTGTAGCTGACTATCTTGAATTGTGGACAGCCTATGCTAGACCTATCTATTTCCCTACAAAATACTCTATCTAGATATGATCTGGATGACCCTATGCGATTTGTCCAAGTCCACATTGGTACATTCGGGAAATCCATTCGGTACCTGTCAGACAGTTCAAAACGTCTGAGCAGGTTGGTGAGACTCTTGCACCCTCCTTCCCTATCCACTAATCCCACACAATCCCAGCGTGCATCTAAGATCCCGTTCCAGTCGCCCACTAACACTAAAGCGCGGGACGTTCCAAGAAAGGTCTCCAGACGCCGGAAGAAATCAGGCCGCCCTGCTCCTGTCGGGGCATAGACGGCCACTAACCTAAAAGCTTGCCCCTCTCCGCTGGTCACGTCCAGTACCACCAACTTACCTTCTGGGTCCAGGAAGATGGCCCGTATAGCAAGATCCAAACCTCTCCGAAAAAGCACAGCAACTCCACCCCCCGATCCCGGACGGCTGGGAGATGCGTACACATCGTAGCCGCCGAAGATTGGTGCGAAAGCCTGTGCTTCGGAGATTCTGGTCTGGCTGATGGCCACTACATCTATGTTTAGTGACCTGAGGTCGTTGAGCAGGTGGCCCTGCTTCCATGACGACCCCAAGCCACGCGCATTTATGCTGCCTATTCTGAGTGAGGTCATGTTGAAAAGGAGTGGAAGAGATGGGAAAGACCACTTACCTTACTTCTCGTAGGGGAAGGACGGTTTTTCCATCCTTTTCACTGCTTGTGGCCTCCTCAGGAAGGATGTCCTTATAAATCCTCCTGGAGAGTGCTTGTCGGAAGTCTTCGATGTCTTTGGGGAATTTTTGTTTTAGTGTCATGTACGTTTTCTGTGTGATGCGAGTGATTTGTATGTGTGGAGGTGGTGTGAATTTTGGGGTTGTTGTGTAGTCTTTTTCTGTGATGCTGGTGTTGTGTTGGATGTAGTGTAATAATTGCTTGTTCAAATTTAATGCTGTGTAGTGTGTATCGTTTTGGTTGTTTTGTTTTGTTTGCGTTTGTTGTGGGTTTGTTTCTGTTTCGCATTTTGGTGACTTTTGTGGTGTAGGTGATGGTGGTGTTGGGGTTAATGATGGTGATGGTGTTGGTGTTTGTGTTGATGGAGTTGGTGATGCTGGTGTGGATGGTGGCATATCTGTCCTAACTTTTTTGTTTCTTAATTTATTTGTTTCCCTCTGTATTTTGTTTTTGGAGGGGGAAGGAAGGGAATTTTTTTTTGTTTCTTTTTCTTTTTTTCTTTTTTCCTGATACCGTTTCCCACTCCTCGTCGTCACAATTTGACTCCAGTTGCGATAGGTCGGGGAGTGGAAAATCCTCCACAGGCGTTGGTTTTGGTTGTGGCGTGGAGGATGGTGTAGGCGCTGGTGCTAGTTCTGGCGCGTTCGGTGGTGGTGGTGTTGGTTTTCCTACTGTTGCTGGGGTTGTTGCTGTTCCAGTTGCTTCTGTTTGTGCTGCCATTTCTGCTGCTGGTGGTGTTGATGGTTGAATCACTGGGGTGGGTAAGAGAGATGGCCTCAACCTTTTAGCCTGAGGGCAGAAAGCCCTTAGGTGGGTTCCTTCACCACAAACGGCACACCTAGGCCTTCTGCCCTCGACGATTACGGTGAGGTGGCTGCCGTCAGTGAGGTCTATTACCTCTGGGATCTCCTCAATGCTTTTTTGGTCCGCTTTGATCAGGAGCTCCATCCCAGATCCGGAGAAGTTCTCCTGCTTTTCTTTCGCTATTTCGATTAACTTGGTGTTGGCTTCGATGCCAGCGAGAACGGCAGCCATTAGCCAGGGAATTTCGATGGCCGGTGGAACGTGGCTCACCCTGATCTTCACGAGTCTCTGGCCACAATAGCTTGGGACGAGTCTGAAGTTGTCACTTCTTAATGGGGCCATGGAGTGTTCTCTGGCCTCCTGTGGTGTTTCAAAGAACACGTCCCTGGTTCCATATTTCTGCCCACGTCTGATGTGGGGTTTTTTTGCCCACACATGTCTCAAAGCTTTTTGGATTTGGGGCTCGGATGCCCGTTCCACTCGGCGCGATTTTATGTTAATCGTCCGATAAGACACGGTGCATAGGCGCCGATGCTCCATTTTTTAGGTGGGGGTGGGGGTGGGGGAGGAGTGGGGGAGGGGGTGACCCTGTACCCATCTTTCTTTACCATTTTTTGGGCTTCTTCTAATTCCTCCTGAGTTACCTGGAATACTTCGCAGTTTTTTGCTACTCTGGCAAAAGACAGGGTTGTTTTCTTAATTTCATTGTTGCTGTTGTTGTTATCGTTATTTTTGTTATTGTTAATTTTAGTTTCAGTTGTGGGGTGGTGGCGTCAGTGGTGTTCGGTGTGGAAGAGTTCATTTTGGCTGAATTCGTTTCGATATCACGAGATAATTTATTTTTTCTTTTGTTTCTGTTGTCGCTGTGGTGGTGGTGAGGGTGGCGGCTTCAACACCTGCAGTCATTGGTAATGGCGGGAAATGAATCTCTGCATGAGACAAATTTAAATTATTGCTACTATTATATTTTTAGTGTTGGCAAACGTAGTAATATTTACAATGGTGGTGTCGATGTGAGGTGTTAGTTTGTGAGGAAGGTGTGGCTGTGAGTCGTCCATGATTTTTCAAAGAAATTTTTTTGTTTGATAATTATAAAAGTTTAAATTTTGGGCTCAAGGCCCCAATCATTTTGAGTGTCCTTTTCCGAAAGCAAATTTTGTGACCTTATAAATAGTTAACAACAAAAATTTTCCATAAATGGCAATTTCAAACAAACGAAAACATAAAACCTTTGCGGAGCTCACGAGGATACGATTTCCTACGTAGGTCGCCAATAATAATAATAATAATAATAATAATAATAATAATAATAATAATAATTGCTGCCACCGCTATTCCCCCATTACCTTCTGTTAACTTACGAAAGGGGAAGGTGGCGGTATCACTAGACAATGTTAATAAACAATATTAATATTTAATTTTGGATCAGGAATGTTAGAGTCGAAAATGAGAAAAATGGCA
This sequence comes from Eledone cirrhosa, assembly GCA_964016885.1. Taxonomy (NCBI): domain Eukaryota; kingdom Metazoa; phylum Mollusca; class Cephalopoda; order Octopoda; family Eledonidae; genus Eledone; species Eledone cirrhosa. The sequence continues at coordinate 254,327,432 of OZ024742.1, forward strand.
AAATGACTAAATAGCTAAATAGCTAAAGATAATTTCACCACCAACACCGCCGCCACTACTACGTTAAAAGCTCTGGTCAAGTTGCCTCGGCCGCTATTTCTACTCCAACTTCAACACCATCGCTACAGTACTACGATCACATCACCACCGCCACTGCCTCATTATCGCTGTCACCACTATTCTCTCCCACTGCCTCTTGCTAGGTACTACTAGCACAGCACCGCCACCACCACCACCGCCACTGCCTCATTATCACTGCCGCCGCTATTCTCTCCCACTAGCCCCTGCTACATAGTAGTGTCCCCACTAAAAGACGAAGGCATCAAAATATATAAATAGACTGAATTGATGACCCGGTCAAAATCAAAAAGCCAAAAATCAAAATCAAAGCAGCACAGCAACAACGAAAAACGTAAAGAAAAGAAAAATGAAGAGAAAAACAAACAGACGGACAGAGAAGGGAAGGGAAAAACTAAGTCAGACATTCAAACATTACATTAAAATGAAACTTAAGCTTATTCATTTTTGGGGGTTTTTTTTGCCTGTTTATTTGTTTGTTTATCTATGTTCGTCTACAGCGTGATAATGCCACACAAAAATCACCGGGAGTGACGAAATCACCGGATGTGATGAAATCACCGGTGGTTATGTAACCATACATTCGCCAATCCTCGATAAGAGTATTTAAATGTCGAACCTAAACAGTTCGAATAACGGTGAAATGGAGACTAGAATGTCATGTGACAGACTCTCACCCAACAGGTGCTCCCTGGCTCAGCAGCAGGGACCTGGCTGTCAACCAAATACTGCTGGTGTCGGAGGAAGAAGAAGAAGGAAAGGGACCAGAACCAACTGGACGAAAGAATTGAATAGAACTGTTATGCAATGTTACCTGAAGAGTAACCCCAAGGAGAAAGGCTATAGGAAACGGATGCATAACATCTGGAACGAGATTGGTCTATTTAAATTAGATGAACAAAAATTGTCCGGGCAGGCTCGGGTAATAAGAACTAATGGGTGGATAAGCGAGCTGGAACTGGAGGAACTGAGCAGAGAGATTAGCTTGGAAATGGAGACTGGAGTATGCCAGGCAAACGAGCCAGTGGGAAATGAAGGTGAGGAGGTCGAGAAAACGGAAGAACCACCCGAAGCAGACAATGATCTGAATGCTGAGATAAATAATACCTGGAACAGAGATACGGCCACTGAGGAGATGAATGCTGACGGGCTAGGACAAGATTTGGTTGATATCCTAAACTTAGTGGGAGATGAATTGAACAATGATAGTGGGAAACCTATGAACCTAAAATTTGTAGACAGGAAAAAGTTAAAAGAAACAACAGCTAAGGTAAACAAAGTCATCTCATACCTTGAGGCGAGGAGCATTCATCAGTGCAACAATATCCTCAAAGCAACAGCAAATACGGTGAGGAAACTACTTGGTATAAAAGCGAGAGGAAACAACAAACAAGAAAGATCAGAGCCTTGGTGGAAGAAACGACTGAGTGGTCAAATCAGGGAAATGAGAAATGACATTGGAAAGCTTGAGTCCCTACTGAATGGGACACTGAAAAAAATAGACACTAAAAATAGACTGGAAATAAAGTACAAAACTAGGAGGAAAAAGATAATTATTATCATAGAGGAACTGAAGCAACGCATTGTAGCAAAAAGTGCAAAAATCAGGCGATACGAGAGCAGAGTCAGTCAGTATAGACAGAACCGCATGTTCGACAACAACCAGAAGATGCTGTTTGGACAGCTTGAAGGGAAAGAAAGAGGCAACGACTTGATCCCCGAGGCGAAACAAACTAAAACATTCTGGAGAGGAATATGGGAGCAGGATGTTAAACATAATGACCAGGCAGTGTGGATTGAGACAGTACAGAAGGAGATTAGTGAACAGGCACACCAACAAACTGATTTGAGTATCCCAGTTGAAACTCTTAAGGGGCAGGCCCCAAAACTAACCAACTGGAAATCACCAGGCCCAGATGGTGTGCAGGGGTATTGGATTAAAAATATAACATCCCTCCACCCGAAACTGACAACCATGTTCAATGACTGCTTGATGTCAGGTGAGGTACCAGAGTGGTTGACAAAAGGTACCACAGTTCTGATAATGAAAGACCGAATCAAGGGTAATGATGTTACCAACTATAGACCTATCACATGTCTGTCCGTAATGTGGAAACTGTTGACAAGCATTATGTCTGAGGACATCTATCATCACCTCCACACAAACAACTTGTTACCGGACGAACAGAAAGGATGCCGAAAGAAGTCACGTGGTACAAAGGACCAGTTACTTATTGATAAGATGGTAATGAGGAATTGCAGGAGGAGACACACTGGTCTTGCCATGGGATGGATAGACTACAAAAAGGCATTTGACATTGTGCCTCATTCTTGGATCACTAAAAGCCTGGAGATCTTCAAGGTGGCAGATAACATCACACAGTTGTTGTGCAAAAGTATGAAGTCCTGGGAAACAGAGTTAACATCAATTGGAGAATCCTTGGGAAGCGTGAAGATCAAGGGAGGTATCTTCCAGGGAGATAGTCTGTCCCCTCTGTTGTTTGTCCTTGCCCTGATACCCCTGACCAGTGTACTGCGAAAAGTGAGAGCAGGATACAGGTTGGGAAAGGGAGGGCTTACTATCAATCACCTCCTCTTCATGGACGATCTTAAGCTCTTCGGGAAGAGTGAGAAGGAGTTGGGTGTGCTTGTTGACACTGTCCGTATTTTCAGCAATGATATATGTATGCAATTTGGTATTAGTAAGTGTGGAGTCATTGTGATGAAGAGGGGTAAATTGAGCAGAAGTAGCGGAATCCAGGTACAAACAGGTGAGATGATAAAGGAAATTGACTCTGAAGAAGGATACAAGTATTTGGGTGTTCTGGAAGCTGATGACATCAAGAACAAAAAAATGAAGGAATTGATAAGAACTGAATACATTCGGAGAGTAAGGAGCGTATTAAAGTCACATCTGAACAGTAGGAATGCCATAAGTGCAGTAAATTCCTGAGCTGTGTCTATTATTAGGTACAGTGCGGGAATTCTGAGATGGAATGTTGCTGAACAAAAAGAAATGGATAGGAAGACTAGGAAGCTATTGACTATCTACAACATGTTCCACAAGAGGAGTGATGTCGATAGACTCTACTTAAGGAGATCTGAAGGTGGAAGAGGTCTTATCAGCATAGAGGACTGTGTTCAGATGGAGAAAAACAACCTACACAAATACGTGACTGATAGTAAGGAGCCAATGCTCAGAACTGTACTGAAGGAGGGGACAATAGACCAGGGGATGTCCAAGGAGGAAATAACATCAAGTAGAAAGAGCAGCCTTCAGGAAAAATCCCTTCATAGTACCTTTTTCGAGAAAACTGAATTCAGAGATCCACAGACATGGACTTGGTTGAAAAGAGGAGACCTTAAAAAGGCTACAGAAGGAATCTTAATGGCTGCACAGGAGCAGGCCCTCAAAATGAAGTGGTTGAAAGACCATATTTACAAGGAGGAGGCTAGCCCACTGTGCAGGATCTGTGGAGAGAGAGAGAGGAGACTGTAGCTCACATTGTATCCGAGTGTAAACACCTAGCCCAGACTCACTATAAAGGCTGGAGACATGATGTGATGGGCAGGGTGATCCACTGGCACCTATGCAAAGTAAAAAATTTACCACATTCTGAGAAGTGGTATGAGCATAAGCCAGAGTCGGTGATAGAAAACGATCAGGTGAAGGTGCTGTGAGATTTTAGGATACAGACAGACAAGAAACTGGAACATAATAGACCTGACCTGGTGGTTGTGGACAAAGAAAAAAGATCGTGCCTGATTGTGGATTTGGCCTGCCCATTCGACACGAGAGTGCAAGAGAAGGAGAAGGAGAAAATTAACCGATACCAGGACTTAAAGTGGGAGGTAAAAAGGATTTGGAACTGCCATGAAGTCAAAGTGGTCCCGATTGTCATAGGCGCACTAGGGACTATCTCAAAAAGTTTCCAGGGATGGTTAAAGAAAATTGGCCCCTTCACGCTTTTTGGAAAGCTTCAAAAGGCATGCTTGCTGGGAACAGCAAGAACCCTCCGATACATCCTGAATATCTGAGGCTGCAGGTAGTGGCTTGATATTCATTTCAACAAACTTTCCAGTTAACTAACATCAATGACTGAGACTCAAAGAATAATAATAATAATAATAATAATAATTGTTTCTACTTTTAGCACAAGGCCAGCAATTAACCAGTGCATTACTTGTACTTTATTTGATCGACCCCGTAAAGATGAAAGGCAAAGTTAACCTCGGCGGGATTTGAACTCGGATTATAGAGGGCCGTAACTCTTTGCTGCAAAGCATGGCGTCCGACCCTTTACCGATACTGCCAATCCAATAATAATAATAACAACAACAACAATAATAATATTAATAAGTAAGGATGGTGATGTTTGCATACCCTGCTGGATGAAAAACAAAGCCAGTGAAAGGACATAGGATCTCAGGAGAGTCAATGGCCATCCAAAAATTTGCAAAATCTTCAGCTGAGGAATATAAAATACTGGATTGGTGACCAGCACAGGAGAGCTCACTTCAATTTCAAGGTTTGAGGGCTGCCTAAAATTGTTTACGTCTCTCTAGTGATGGTGTCTCAATAAAAATTAAAAAAAGTCATAGTTGAACTGTAAAACCACTAACTTCAATGAGTGAATTGAATCAAAACATTTGTTCACACAAAGACGTGAATGGTGCTGGAGTTGATAGTGAAGGTGCCTCGTGTGGCAGGTGCCCTGTGTTAGAGCAGCACAGTCCTGGCTATCATCATGATACTGCTAGAATGAAGTGGTGAAAGGAGGTAAGCAAGGCTGTTATCAAGTGTTATTTTAGAAGCAGGTCTGTGAATGAAAAGGGTGTGCCAGTTGGAGGTTATAGACAAGGGATGCAACGAATATGTCAGGAGATAAGGCTCTTTGAATCAACTGAACAGCAGATTTGTGATCAGGCAAGGTCAATACGCAAAAAACAAATGGCTATCAGAAAAAGATAAGCCAGGTGTATTGGGAGGATTTAGAAGTTCAGGATGTTGGAGATTCAAATAAAGATGAGATTATGGAATATGATGGAATCCAACAGGAAGAAGATGAATTGAATATTCAAGATGAAGCAAGAGGTGACATTAACATTGATGAACTGAGGGACATATCAGAAAAAGACAGATGGATGATTGCTGCTATTATGGAGATCTCTAAATCAGGAGTCAGTAATCTAAAGAATTTTAAAAAGCAAACCAATAACCAAAGAAATAACTAACAAAATAAACAACATCCTTGACAAGATGTCAAGTAGAACCATCACAGAAACCAACATTCTAATCAGTGCTGCAATATCTACATTGCTAAAGTGTTAGGTCGGAAACAGATTACACAAAAGCAGATCAAGGAACCATGGTGGTAAAGGAGAATTGAAGGGGGCATCAAAATACTTAGAAAAGATATTAATATTCTGGAAAGGGTAAAACGAGGTGTATTAAGAAAAAAGCAAACAAGTGAAAAACAAGGCTTCCGGTTGAAAAAGCTGAGGGCCCTTCATGGGAGATTTGCTAAGAAACTGAATAAAATCTTGAATGGAGAAGAGAAGTTGCAAGAATAGCTAACCGTTGGGAGATCATGTGTTTAAAGGACCCCAGTAATGGAAATGCAGTTGACAATTTTAGACCTATCACTTGGCTGGAAGACTGAGATGATATCATGTAGACAGACATTGGGAGTTGTGAAGATCAAAAGAGGAATATTTCAGGGAGACAGTCTTTCGCCTTTTCTGGTTGTACTGTGTGCGGTTCCACTTTCATTGGTGTTGAAAATGCCAAAAGCTGGTTATGAATTGGGAGAACTTGAATTTAAGAAAAAACCACCTGCTGTACATAGATGACCTAAAACTTTATGAGAAATCCTATGAACATATTGATTCCCTTGTACAGACAGTTCATACATTCAGTACGGACATAGGAATGGAATTTAACATAGAAAAGTGTAGAGTGCTACTACTGAAGTGAGGTAGAATTGGTAAGATGGAAGGAATTATATTACCAGATCGACAAGTTATGAAGGAAAGTGATGACAATGGGTATAAGTACTTAGGCATCCTGGAAATAGACCAAATAAAAGGGAAGGAAATGAAAGAACTTTCATCAAAGAATTTAAGCAGAGACTGGAATTAAAGTTAAAGACAAAGTTAAGTGGTAAGAATAGGATACTGGCTATCAACACATGGCTGTTGTAGTGCTAAGGTATAGTGCTGGTGTGATAGAATAGAATTGTGATAAACTGAAGGAACATGATATAAAGAACAGGAAAAAGATGACACTACATGTATAAGTTGTATCTATCTCAACAGAGAGGAGGAAGAGGTCTCATCAGCTGTGAAATGTGTGTGAAGTCAGAGAAAATAATTTGGCATGGTATGTAACAAATTCAAAGGAAAGATTGATGGCAGGAGTAAGAAAGATAAAGGTCCCAAGTACTGGCGAATCAAAGGAAAAGGGAGAATTTAAACAAGACAGACAGAAAGACACTTTGAATAGATGCAAGAAAAAAGAAAAAGAATTCCATCGTCAATTCTTGTGTGAAATGCCTGAGATAGTTGACAAAGGTAAGAACAGGGAATGGACTAGGTAATGTGACTTAAAAGTTGAAACTGAGTCCCTTATTTTTGTAGCCCAGGAACAGGTACTGAGAACAAACTATATCAAGTTTAATATTGACACATCAATGAATTCCCCACTTTGCAGGCTGTGTGGTGAGAAAGGTGAGACAATAAACCACATTATTAGTGACTGGAAGATGATTGCTCGGAAAGGGTACAAGAGAAGGTACGACAACATTGCCAGATTGGTTTATTGGAAGCTGTCATATGTATGACATGAGCAGAAGTGAGAAATGTTATGAACACCAAAAAGGGTGCTGCTGAAAAGCCAAGCAAAGTGCTGCTGAAAAGCCGCACATATCTACCCCAGATCGAGTATCATATGCCCATCGTGACCCGCGAAAGATGGGATCATGACTTTGTTGCCACGAAGTGCCTCCGCCACCCGGGCCCATTGAACGGCTTTATCCCCTCGTGTCTGAGAGCACGCAGGCTAGCTCTGACAACGTAGCCTTCCTGCTTAGCATTGAAAAATTGGTCGGGAGCCAATTTCGCCGCAAGCACGTCAGTCGCGATATCTTTACTAAGCGCCTCGTCTAATTTGCTAACTAGTTCTCCCTCTGCTCTATTTTTCTCTGTTACTAACGCTTTACTAAACCTAAGGACTCTATTCTAATCGCACTTTTCAGGGCAAACCACCATTTGTTGTTGACGGCCCCTGTCAATGCCCGCTTAACTAATTCGCTACTCCGGTCTCTGTAAGCTTTCCGCGCTGTTAACAATGCGTTTAGGTTCCAATAGACGGGTCCCTGTCTATGAGGCCTATCTAAGTCAACCACACAGATCGCGAATTTATGGTCCGTGTAGCTGACTATCTTGAATTGTGGACAGCGTATGCTAGACCTATCTATTTCCCTACAAAATACCCTATCTGGATACGATCTGGATGACCCAATGCGGTTTGTCCAAGTCCACATTGACACATTCGAGAAATCCAACCAGTACCTGTCAGACAGTTGAAAACATCTGAGCAGGTTTGTGAGGCTTTTACACCCTCCTCCCCTATCCGCTAATCCCACACAGTCTAAGATCCCGTTCCAGTTGCCCACTAACACTAAAGAGCGGGACGTTCCAAGAAAGGTTTCCAGACGCTGGAAGAATTTACGCCGTCCTACTCCTGGGGCATAGACGGCCACTAGCCTGAAAGCTTGTCTTTCTCCGCTGGTCACGTGCAGCACCACCAACCTACGTTCTGGGTCCAGACTTCTCCGGAACAACACAGCCACTTCCCTCCGACCCGGGTTGCCTTGGAGATGTGTACACCTGGTAGCCGCCGAAAATGGGTGCAAATGCCCGTGCCTCGGAGTTTCTGTTTTCGCTGATGGCCACCACATCTATGTTTAGCGACCTGAGATCATTCCGCAGGTGGCCCTGCTTCTAAGACGACCCCAGGCCAAATGCATTTATGCTACCTATTCTGAAAGAAGCCATGTTGTCTAGAATAGGAGGAAAACAAGTGAGAGGGTGGAAAGTACAAACATTTAGGAAACGGGGGGGATGTAGAAATTCAGACACAAAATTACAGAAATTAAAAAGTATCCAGACAACCTAAGGGAAAAGGTCAGTAAGATACCTAACTGGAAGGGGCCTGAGTCTGATGAAGTGCAAGGATACTGGATAGAATAGCAGATCATGATATAATAGCAGATCATGATAGAATAGCAGATCAGCTTAATGATAGTTGGTATCAAACTTTAGGTCTATTACATGCCTACCATTAGGATGGAAGCTTTTGACTGCCATTTTGGTAGAGGAATGGCGTAACCACCTGATAGTGCATGATTTATTACCACTAGAGCAAAACAGGTTGTAAGAAACGTAGTATAGGTACAAACGATCCCCTACAGCTTAATAAGATGGTAATAAAGAATTGTAAAGAAGACTGAGAATCTTAGATTATAAAAAGCAGATGATATGGTGGCTTACAGCTGGATTTTGAGGGTGATGAACATTTTTGGTGGTGCTGACAATATGACCAATTTAGTGAAACTAAGCATGCTTGGTTGAACACACAATCAATCTTAGGAAATGTAAAAATTAGACATGGAATTTTTCAAGGTGATAGCATATCCCACTTGCTGTTTGTATTAGCAATGATTCCTCTTTCAGGGATGTTGAAGAATGTGAAATCTGTTTATGATCTGGGTCGAGGGAATGGAAAGTTAAATCATCTGCTGTTCATGGATGAACTGAAAATTTTCGTCAAATATGAGAATCAATTGAACTGCTTAATTCAAACTGTTAGGATTTTCTCAGAGGATATTAAAATGGAGTTTGGATAAACAAAATGTTCTGTTTTGATCAGGAAGAAGGAGAAATTCATGAGAAGCGATGAAATTAAGATGCCAAATGGAAAGCACATAATATCAATAGAAGAAGGTTTTGTAAGAAGACAAAATACAGCACATGAAAATGAAGGAGATAATAAATACTGAGTATTTCAGAAGTATTTGGAAAATTCTGATGAGCAAACTAAATGGAAGAAACATGATTATAGCAATTTATACAAAAACTGTTTCAGTGATAATGGATGGAGCTAATAGACTAGAGCAATATGAAGCTTCATATAACAAGAAAATCATTGACATGTAAGACACTCATCATCCAAGAGCAGACATGGACTAGCTATACAGGAAGAGGAGTGATGTAGGTTGAGGACATATTGGTGTTGAAGACAGTGTGAGCATGGAAAAGAAAAGCTTGATTAATTACATAGAATGAAGCAAAGAATGTTTGATCAAAGCAATAAAGATGAACTCGTAGAAAAGAATGGAAAGGGGGAAAATAAGGAAGAGGTGCAAAGCATGCATACAAATTTATGGGAATGGAAATTGATATATGGTCAATTTGAACTAAGAATCAAAGAACCAACAGGCAAACATACATTGGATTGACTTAGAAAATGAATTCTAAAGAAAATATGGAGAGAACTATCATAGCTTCTCAAGACCAAGCTATCAAAACTAATCTAATTAGGAACTGCATATACAAGGAAGACACATGTTCAATGTGTAGGGTGTATGGAATGTTTGAGGAGATAGTGACACTTATCATTGCTAGGTACTCTGATTTGGTGCAAAATTAATACAGGATATGGAGTCACGATGAAGTAGCCAAGAGTATACATTGGAAACTCTGTTAAAAGTAGGGATTTGAGTGTGAGGGTAAGTGGAACAATCATGAGTCGGAGAAAGTAAAATCTCATGGGACTTCCCAATACAAACAGACAAGTTATTAGAGCACAATAAGCCAGACATAACTGTGGTGGAGAAAAACAGACATGTGGATGTATAATGCACCCCTCATTCACATTTAACTTGAGAGTGAAGAAAAAAGAAGAGGAAAAGTGAAAAAATTACAATCCATTAATATATGAGTTTGCAAGGCTGTGGAAATTGAAAAAAGATTAGTCATACCACTAGTGATAGGTGACTTGGGAACTGTAACTCATAAATTTGATTACTGGATAAAGAAATAGAAATTGAGTGCCATATAGCATTATTCCAGAAAATTGCCTTTTGGGAACAGCACGAATCATCAGGAAAGTTATGAATAGTTGATGGAGACAAGTTTAGTGATACCTAAGACTGTGGTCTGCTATCACACAATATGCAGATTTTCAATACCTTATCTGAGAAAACCGTCCTATAATAATAATAATAATAATAATAATAATAATAATAATAATAACCAACTGGAAATCACCAGGCCCAGATGGTGTGCAGGGGTATTGGATTAAAAATTTAACATCCCTCCACCCGAAGCTGACGGCCATGTTCAATGACTGCTTGGTGTCGGGTGAGGTGCCAGAGTGGTTGACAAAAGGTACCACAGTTCTGATAATGAAAGACCGAATCAAGGGTAATGATGTTACCAACTATAGACCTATCACATGTCTGTCCGTAATGTGGAAACTGTTGACGAGCATTGTGTCTGAGGAAATCTACCATCACCTCCACACAAACAACTTGTAACCGGACGAACAGAAAGGATGCCGAAAGAAGTCACGTGGTACAAAGGACCAGTTGCTTATTGATAAGATGGTAATGGGGAATTGCAGGAGGAGACACACTGATCTTGCCATGGGATGGATAGACTACAGAAAGGCATTTGACATGGTGCCTCATTCTTGGATCACCAAAAGCCTGGAGATCTTCAGGGTGGCAGATAACATCAGACAGTTGCTGGGCAGGAGTATGGGGTCCTGGGAGACAGAGTTGACATCAACTGGAGTATCCTTGGGAAGCGTGAAGATCAAGAGAGGTATCTTCCAGGGAGATAGCCTGTCCCCTCTGTTGTTTGTCCTTACCCTGATGCCCTTGACCATTATGCTGCGAAAAGTGAGAGCAGGATACAAGTTGGGAAAGGGAGAGCTTACCATCAATCACCTCCTCTTCATGGACGATCTTAAGCTCTTCGGGAAAAGTGAGAAGGAGTTGGATGTGCTTGTTGACACTGTCCGTATTTTCAGCAGTGATATATGTATGCAGTTTGGTATTAGTAAATGTGGAGTCATTGTGATGAGGAGGGGTAGGTTGAGCAGAAGTAACGGGATCCAGATACCAACAGGTGAGATGATAAAGGAAATTGACTCTGAGGAAGGATACAAGTATTTGGGCGTTCTGGAAGCTGATGGCATAAAGAACAAAAAAATGAAGGAATTGTTAAGAACTAAATACATTCGGAGAGTAAGGAGCATATTGAAGTCACATCTGAACAGCAGAAATGCCATAAGCGCAGTAAATTCCCGAGCTGTGTCTATTATTAGGTACAGTGCGGGAATTCTGAGATGGAATGTTGCTGAACAAAAAGAAATGGATAGGAAGACTAGGAAGCTATTGACTATCGACAACATGTTCCACAAGAGGAGTGATGTCGATAGACTCTACCTAAGGAGATCTGAGGGTGGAAGAGGTCTTATCAGCATAGAGGACTGTGTTCAGATGGAGAAAAACAACCTATACAAATACATGACCTATAGTAAGGAGCCAATGCTCAGAACTGTACTGAAGGAGGGGACAGTAGGCCAGGGGATGTCCAAGGAGGAAATAACATCAAGGAGGAAGAGCAGCCTTAAGGGAAAATCCCTTCATAGTACCTTCTCTGAGAAAACTGAATTTAGAGATCCGCAGACATGGAACTGGTTGAGAAGAGGAGGCTACAGAAGGAAAGCTAATGGCTGCGCAGGAGCAGGCCCTCAAAGCGAAGTGGTTGAAGCACCATATTTACAAGGAGGAGGCTAGCCCACTGTGCAGGATCTGTGGAGAGAGAGAGGAGACTGTGGCTCACATTGTGTCCGAGTGTAAACACCTAGCCCAGACCCACTATAAGGGCTGGAGACACGATGTGATGGGCAGGGTGATCCACTGGCACCTGTGCAAAGTAAACAATTTACCACATTCTGAGAAATGGTATGAGCATAGGCCAGAGGCGGTGATGGAGAACAATCAGGTGAAGGTGCTGTGGGATTTTAGGATACAGACGGACAAAAAACTGGAACACAATAGACCTGACCTGGTGGTTGTGGACAAAGAAAAAAGATCGTGTCTGATTGTGGTTGTGGCCTGCCCTTTCGACACGAGAGTGCAAGAGAAGGAGAAGGAGAAAATTAACCGATACCAGGACCTAAAGTGGGAGGTGAAAAGGATTTGGAACTGCCATGAAGTCAAAGTGATCCCGATTGTCATAGGCGCACTGGGGACTATCTCCAAAAGTTTCCAGGGATGGTTAAAGAAAATTGGCCCCTTCACGCTTTTTGGAACGCTTCAAAAGGCATGCTTGCTTGAAACAGCAAGAACCCTCCGATACGTCCTGAATATCTGAGGCTGCCGGTAGTGGCTTGATATTCATTCCAACGGACTTTCCAGTTAACCAACATCAATGACTGAGATTCAAGGAATAACAATAATAATAATGATAATAATGGTTTCTGATTTAGGCACAAGGCCAGCAATTTTGCAGGGAAGGGGAAGTCGATTAAATCAACCCCAGTACATTAATGGTGCTTTATTTGATCGACCCCATAAGGATGAAAGGCAAAGCTAACGTCGGCGGGATTTGAACTCAAAATGCAAAGGGCCGTAACTCTATGCTGCGAAGCAGGGTGTCTGGTGCTTTACCAATACTGCCAGAAGATAATGGTGATGATTTCTAATTTAGGTACAAAGCCAACAAACTGAGGTGAGGGAATGCTGATATTATTGACACCAGTCCTTGATTGTACATTATTTTATTGACCTCAGACAGATGAAAGGAAAAGTTGATCTCATATGTAAATACTCTTATGCATTTTGTCTGTCACCCAAATGATTCAGACAATCCACTCCCTTAATAACTTGTTATTTGGAACATCCCACATTTCCAATAATGATGGTTCTAGTTGTTTGACCAACAGAACAGCCTGCTTGTGAATGTACAAGTAGCTGAGTATTCCACAGACATGCATACTCTTAATGTAGCTCTCAAGGCGATTCATCATGCCACAGTGTGTGACAAAGCTAGCCCTTTTAAAATACATATGCAACTTACTTTTGCCATCTGAGTGGACTGGAGCAATGTAAATCACAATGTCTTGCTGAAGGGCACATGATGTTAGGAATTGAACTCATGACTTTACAATCATGATGATGATGAATAATGATGATAATGAAGATGGTGGTGGTGGTGACAATGATGATGATGATGATAATAAGAATGATGATCATAGTGGTGATGATGATGATGATGATGGTGATGATGGTGAGGTTGTAATGATGATGGGGATGATGATGAGGGTGATGATGATGAAGGTGATGACAGAAATGATGAAAATGCTAATGATGAGGAGGACGACGACGATGATGATGATGATGACGGTGGTGATGATGATGATGATGATGACAATGAGGAGGATTTCTTTATTTACAAATCACTTAATCTAAAATTTACTGGAAATTTCATCCTCTTATCTTTCTACAGACTAACTTTAAGAGGTCTCATTATTTCATACAAAGTCGTAAATTTAACAAGTTATTAAATTGATTCAGCTTCTAATACCAACCATTTATTGATCTGAATTTAGAAGCCAAATACAAGACTGAAATATTTCTTCACAACTTTCTCTCCCCAGTTCCTTCAATAAGAAGCCAAGCAAAAGGAAGAAAGCATGGATTGTTAAGATATTTTAAAAGATTGTTTAGAAAAATAGGTCATAATAGTCAGAATTATCTACACAGATATCTCCTGTTTAATAGACAAAAATAATTTAGTTTCACTTTCATAGAAACAAATCTCTTACAAGTTTAATATTGTTGATATTAATAAAGTTCTTTTACTGACATAACATCGACAATTTAATGAGAGATATTCATGTAGAAATACGAATTTCTGAAATAAAGTCTCCAGCATGCTCACATGAATATTGGCATAGCTGTGATATAATCACAGTTTAAAATGCTCTCAGTGAGAATAGGTATATATATATATGTGTGTGTGTGTGCGTGAGTGTGTGTGTGTGTGGATGTGTGTGTGTGTGTGCGTGTTGAACAATGAAAGTAAAAGGCAAAGTTTAGTGCTTAATCAGTTCATTGTTTTATGATCGTTTCAGAAGGTTGATTGATCATAATAAATCAATGTAGTGACTAATCGATAGTAGTTATGTAGCCCCATATTGTCTCAAAGCTCCAAATCCATCTCACCGTTTTTCTCAGAAACAATGAATATCTATATGTGTGTGTGTATATATATATAAATATATATATATATATAAACAAATAGTAGAAAGGAAAAAGATTTTTTCTGCAGAAAATGTTGAAGAGATATTTTTAGTGAAATTTGTAAGCATTAATTTATTTACAATACCGGTTTCAGCATTAATGCATTGTCAATTGCAGATATGGTGAATATTGTTAAGTTGCATATTTGTACAACTAGTGAAAATGATGATAATAACAAAAAAATATATATATAAAGACTGGAAGAAAAGTTAATTTTCACGTAAGTGGAAGAAAATTAACTTTTCTTCCCGTCTTTATATATTTTTTTTTATTATCATCATTTTCACTAGTTGTACAAACATGCAACTTAACAATAATCTGCATATCCGCAATTGACAATGCATTTAACGCTGAAACCGGTATTGTAAATAAATTAATTGTTTCTACATTTGGCACAAGGCCAGCAATTATCCCAGTACATTACTGGTACTCTATTTTATCGACCTCGTAAGGATGAAAGGCAAAGTCAACCTCGGCAGGATTTGTAAATAAATTAATGCTTTCAAATTTCACTAAAAATATCTCTTCAACATTTTCTACAGATATATATATATATATATATATAGAGAGAGAGAGAGAGAGTGAGAGAGAGAGAGAGAGAGAGTGAGAGAGAGAGAGAGAGAGAGAGAGAGAGAGAGAGAGAGAGAGAGATTGTTAGTTAGCTTGGCCCTGTGTCATCTTCATTAAGTTCAATTTCTTGAGGTCAATATTCATAACTTTGTCCCATGTCTTCTTTTGACTCCTTCCACAGAGTCCATCTAACTCATGCACTCACCAATCTTTTATACAACTCTTGCCCTCTTTACTCATGACCATACCAGCACAATCGTCTTTCTTGCTTGATACATTCAATTTCTTGTATGCTCAGTTTTCTCTCAATTCACTTGTGTTTTGTTATTTACATAAACCAACATTACACAACCAGCAAAGCAAGCATGTTACATTTCTTTTTTACCACTGTAGATGTTCTACACCCAGAGCCTATGTCTCACTGCTATGCAAAATAGCAGTACAAATGTAAACATCATAGAATCTGTCTATCACTCTGAGAGAGATTTTCTGGCCAGCAAAGACAGCTGCAAGCTGAATTTCTTCCATCCTATTATTGTTATTTCGATATATCTTGGACCATTGCTGATGAGGTCGCCCAGGGAGCAAAGGTTAGCTATAACTTATAGTGAGTATATATATATAAATATATGCATACATACACGTACAGACACAATTATACATATACACATACATACATATATATATATATATATATATATATATATATATATATATATATATATATATATATATATATATATATATATATATATATATACATATATATATATATATATATATGAAAAGTTCAGGCCCTCGACAACTGTCTTCACAACCTAATCTCATGTCTTCCTGAATCTGTCTCTTTCATGGGTCCCACTCACTGGGATTTCTCTGCATTTTTTATGCAGCTGATATCTTCCATTTCCATATGCATCACGTATTCATAGCAATGCATGCACGCTACAACCATTTCCTCATACACCAGGTGCTTTTAGCATGTCAGCGACTATACCAGAAGTTCCAACTGCCTTCCCTACCTTCATGCCCTTAATTGCTTTACCTATCAAACTGCTGTCAATTTTCAAGGCTGGCCTCTCAATTGGGTCTGCACAGAGTAGGCACTCACTGTCACATTTGTTTTCCTCTCATAGTAAGTATTCCAGGAAAAATGATCCACTATCATTTCGGGAACACTTTTCGCCAACCACATCATAATTTCCTCTAACACAATGCCTCGCAATACGAAACACTTCACACTACTTATGCTCATGACACATAATATGTTGCAAATTTCTTTTCTGCCTTTCCTTTCACTAGATATACTTAGTGCATAGCTTCTTTTTGAGCTGCTTGGTATTGCTTTCTGTTCCTTCCATCCCTCCAATCTTCCCAGGTTTCTCATTTTGTTTTAATGGTCCTTTCTACATGATCATTCCAATATAACTTCACCCTCCATTTTTCAGAAACCTTTCTTTAGCCACTGACCTAGCTTGGGACTTCCAGCAGGTTGTCCCAAAGAAATACCCAATTTCTTTCTATATTATATGTCCCTAACTTCTTTAGGTGTCAAGTATGATTTCTCTGAATATGTTACTTACAGAGAGTCCTCTCAGCTTCCATATCTTCCTTCTCCAGACAGGCTTTTGTCTCTTGGTCCACCTTGCCCTTACTCTAAGGCCTCTGGAAATTAATCTGTGTTGAGAAGTACATTCCTCTTCAGGAACGGACTTGGCTTTTACCACCATTTGCCTGGCATGTTTCCTGGTGAGAATGGAGTTTATGTTGCCAGTGTGTCCACATGATTGGTAAGAGATCAGATGGCTCACTGGTTTCTTGTAGTTTGTTCTGCAGATGATTAGATCAAGAGCATTACAGAACTCCATAAACCTAGACAGTTCTTCATTTCTTGTACCACAACCATAGCCTTTATGTACACCAGGAAATCCATCATTGTGTTTCCTAACATATCTATTGATGTCACCAGCTGTGATAATGAGATCACTGTCATTTGTCATTGGTGTAGTCTGTAGGCGACCTCATAGAAGTGATTTTTCTGCTCATCTATAAGTCTAGCTTGTAAAGCATATATGGATGTCTCTTTTTCTCTCTCCCTCTCTCTCTCTCCCCTCTCTCTCTCTCTCTCCCCCCCTCTCTCTCTCTCTCTCTATTTATATATATATATATTGTTATACTTGGGGAGGGTCATCTATATATATAAAACTGAGGATGTCTGTCTGTGTGTGTGTGAGTTTGAATCCCTAAAACTCGAGAACCACCCAACCGACTGTTTTCAAACATTACACAGGTAATACTTATGTTTCAGGGAGTGTTCTGAACAAAAATAATTTCAAATTTTCAATGCCCTAGGGACTGCATTAGGCGATTTAGTGATCTCTCTCTATAATTCTTAGTCTTTCTCTTATTAGATAGATACATACATATAACGCCGCGCCCTTATAATATCTGTCTGTATGTCTGCATTACGTAACTTCCCTGAGGATGTCTGTCTGTGTGTGTGTCTGTGAGTTTGAATCCCTAAAACTCGAGAAGTACCCAACCAATTTTTTCAAACTTTACATGTGTATTACTTATGTTTCAGGGAGTGTTATGCACATAAAAATTCAACATTTTGATCTCCTAGGGCCTGCATTAATGAAAAACTGCGTTTTTAAAGCTTTTTAGGGTTTTTTTTTAGGCGTTACGTCAGACCGATTTCCTTGATATTGTAACTATGTATTAGTCAGTCTCTTCTTCATACCGTGAGCAAAGAAAATCCAACTTTTTTATGGCCTATGGCCCGGATTAGGTGAAAAACTTCATTTTTTCAGCTTTTTAGGGCTTTTTGGGGGCGTTACCTCTAGTCGATTTTCCTGAAATTTAAAAGCATATTATGCACATAAAAAAATTTCATTTTCTTGATCCCCTAGGGCCCGCATTAGGTGAAAACCTGCATTTTTTCTGCTTCATCGAGGAAAATCTTAAAGATTATCCAGCCATCAGACTATTCGGTTTATTTTCTTTACATATTGTCCCGGCGTGCAGTTTTTCCACGATTAGGTCTGTGTGGCGGCCCGCATTCCAAAATACCTTATCCCGTGCAACGCTGCTAGTATTGTTATAATATTGCCAGAAATAATAACAGAACACACTCACTGTTTGGTTTGGGTTGGTTTTCGCTTCTGTATCTTTTATAACTTCAACGTTAATTTATCTGGCAATCAATGTTTATCATTGATTGACCAACGGTTAAAAATACAGATCATCATCATCATCATTTTACGTCCGCTTTTCCCTGCTTTCAAGGGTATAAATATATATATATATAGTCTATTAAAGTTCTTTCATTACACATCTGTGACCTCTTCAGTGATACTATTATGTTTCCTCCTGTTGTATTGTAATGCCTATGCCATTTTTATTTTATTTAATTTATTTATCTATTCTTGTCTCTGCTCTGTTTGTGCATGAGTTTCTGTGTGTGTTTCATGTTTGGTGTGTGTGTTCGTGTTTGAGTGTATGTGTTTTTGTTTTTGTATTCTATCTTTATTCACTAGTGTGTGTTTATATGTGTTTATTGTTATTGTACTTGTGTATATATATATTTATTTATTTATATTTCCCTTAAGTCAGTATTATTTGTTTGGGTATGGTTGTTCTTATTCCATCTTTCTATTTAACTTTGGTTTTCTTAGTTCTATCTCAGTTGCTTCTCTGATTTGCCTACCTGTTGAGTCATTTCTATGCTTGGATTTTATTTTAATTTCTATGTTGTCTATATTATCGTCATGTCTTTGTCTGACATGTTCTTAAACAACTGAACCGTTTTTCTTTGTCTTTTAGTTCCCCTCAGTGTTGGTCTAATATTTCCTCTATGCTTTGAGCTGTCTCACCTATGTATGTCGTTGTCATGTTTCTGCAAGTACGCTCTGTACATCTTATGCTATAGACGAAATTTCTAGCTTTACAATTTATCTACATATAACACATTTCTTATTTGTACAGTGGGTTCATTTCATTTTTCTCCAGTCGTCGTATATCCTCTGCAGTCGCTGCCCATGTCTCACTACCATGCAGCATCGCGCATCTCACACATGCATCATATAACTGTCCTTTCGTACGCAGGGAGAAACCCTTCTTTGTCAACAGAGGAAGCAGCTCCGTAAACTTCTTCCAACCCGTCCTTATTCTAGATACTATAGCCTCGGAACACCCGCTCCCATGCTAATCTGATCACCTAGGTACTGGAATCTATCAACCACTTCTATAGAACCCACCTGCATTGGAAAAATGTGTCTATCACTGCCATTACTTCTGCCAACTTTCCCTGTACATCTACTGCATATAATTAAAGGCCGATTATATGATGCTTATATACGAACGGTAATATTACATGGTAGTGAGACTTGGGCATTTTGTGCTGAAGACCTGTGTAGATTAGAATGAAATGAAGCTTGCATACTCCGATGGATGTGTAATAGTAATGTTCATGAAAGGCAAAGGATAAACGAACTAAGAGGGAGACTAAGCATAAGAGGTATCAAATGTTGTGTTCCGGAGAGGAGATTGCGTTGGTATGGACATGTGATGCATATGAAGGACAACAGCTGTATACAAAAATGCAGGGCAATGAAAATTGATGGAAACTGCAGGGTGGGTAGACCAAGAAAAACCTGCGACGAGGTGATAAAAACTGACCTTGCTCACCTCTCTAAGACAATGACACTGGATCGAGACCTTTGACGCCATACAGTTGTACAGAAGACACGACTACTATGGCATGCAAACCTACAGTCAGTAGGCACCTCTTAACTCAATGTACATCCAACTGCCACACCCTACAACACCTTTATAAGAGAGGGAAACTCTGAAAAAAAAACCTGCGTCTTTGGAAGCATCCAATGATGTTGACAAGTTCTCCTTTACGGGTAGTGTTTTCGATGGTCAAATCACAGGCATTGTATGTGTGTGTGTGTGTGTGTTTGTGTGTGTATGTATTTCAAAGTCTTGCATGTGACTTGTTCTGAGACTATGTGTTGAGAGCAATTACACCATGGAAGAGTCATTTTAATCATTCAAAACCACACAAAACTGTTAACTTCACTTTACATTGATCATTTATTTCTTGATGTCAAAAGTTTTCTCACACTGTTTGTGACCTGGTCAGCAACACAGTTCTCTCTCACTCTCTCTCTCTCTTTCTCTCTCTCTCTCTCTCTATATATATATATATATATATATACATATACCACTTGATTAATGAATTCACATGATGAATGCAACTTAGATATAGAAATCAATGTATCTCTATGCATGCTTTTGTATTGGACAATGTAATGCGTATATTCAACGATTTATGCAGACAAATGCTAAAATAAATTACTACATGCAAAGACATATACATTGATGTACATAAAAATACACAGAACCCTACAAATTCTAGTAGTCAACAGACACATAAATCACATATGTATATAGGCATACGGAATGGAAAAATAATTTCAGCCTAGAGTGTAAGCAATTACCTATTCAAACAAACTGGCAATGTTTGTGCTTCCATGATAGGAACATGTGAAATTACTGAGGCATTTCGACATCAAGGAAGAGATTCAAATATACGTTGAATGTAATTTCAGAACTACTTAATATATTTTAAGTAAGTCACATGTCCCTATATATTTAGTGAGGATAAAACAGAATGCTAATGCAATGAAATTTGGATATTTTCCATTAACCCTTTTGATACCAAGCTGCCTGTAACTACCCCTGGTATTACAATAGTAAACTTGTTATTTACAAATGTTTATATTTATCTAAAGACCTTCTTTCATAAAATTATGTAAAAGCCTTTGTTATATTATGATCCAAATACCAGCTTAATAATAAGTCAGTTATATAACTAAATCACTTTAAATTCTAGATTGTTTACCAAATTTTTGAAAATCATAGATAGTGCCTTTCATTAGAAATATGGCAACAGAAGGGTTAAAGTGTTAACATTTCTCTAAAGCCTTTCATCATTAACTTATGCACAAACCTTTATTAGGTTAAATCCCAAGCACCAGCTTAGTAATAAGAATGTTGGTTATTGTTATTAAATCCTTCCAAATTCCTGATTATTTTTAAAAGGATTTGCAAGTCATAGAATTTTGCTTATTAGAAATATGGTAATGAAGGGCTAAGATGTGAAATTAGAATTGTTTAATTTGGATTGAGGATTGAAATAAATACAAGGTGCATAGGTTAACGTAAATAGTTGATGTCATGAAGAGGACAAGACAACAGGAGCTAATGGTGGAATAATTATACAGGTGGAGATGATAGAGTGGCCAGGTTTGTTAGCTTTGTGTATATTGGAGAGGAAGAAGATCATGTAGGTGCAAGGAGTGCAGAAAATAATGTTAGGAGCACTGCAAGTGAGATGAGAAGAGGAGTGAGAAGACAGAAAGTGGAGGACATGAGCTGTTGGTAGCATATGGTGGGGCCAGAAAGTAGAAGACACACACACACATATATATATATGTATTCAAATGGAATGTCTGTCGGTATGTTGATCATGTGTTGTATATGATTGAAGTGGGGGAAACCGATTTCCACAAAGAGTTAGAATTTCCGACCAACAAGGAGTCAAGCCGATATTTATTTTAACCATGAAATGCAATGAAACAATATTACATTATATTATAGAGTTCGAGGGCAATGGATTGGCAGATGCTTTGAGGCATATATTCACTTTATGTTCTGAGTTCAAATCCTACCAAGGTTAGCTTCACCTTTCATCCATATGGGGGTCAATAAAATAATGTACCAGTAATGCACTAGGCTTTACTTTAATCAAATCCCCCCCCCCCCCCCCACATTGTTGGCCTTGTGCCTAGATTAGAAACCATTATTTTAGAGTTTGCAGAAATATAATTACAAACATGAAAGAGAGTATTGTGTTGTGAAGTATTTATATGTTTAGACATAGTGGAGTTTGTAAATGAGATAGATTGAATGTGTGTGTGGAACATTGTTAAAAGATTAGTCAGATTCCCTGTTTATTTGGCTGGCTAAAAATGGACAGCCACAGGTAGCAGTTCTAAGTGACTGTTATGTGCTTGCATTAGGCAAAAAAGAAGAAAAGAATTTGCCTTAATATAACTTCTCTTGACATCATTGCTATTTTTGTTGATGCCATCATAGTTATTTTAGTTTGGATTGATGAATATAATATATTATATGAAATTGTGATGACATGTAGCATTTTCATAAATACACCAGATTTAACCAAGCGATGGTTTTACTACACTCACACACGTGTGTGTGTGAGTGTATATATATATATATATATATATATATATATATATATATATATATATATATATATATGTGTGTGTGTGTGAATGTGTATGTGTGTTTATATGTATATATATATATCATCATCATCATCATCACCGTTTTACGTTCGTTCTTCCATGCTAGCATGGGTTAGACGGGTTGTGCTGTTGTGGGCAGTGGCCGGTTGGCTGACCATACCTTGCTCATACGGGAACTGATTCTGGTTTGATTTCTACAGCTGGATAACCTTCCTAACACCAACCTCATTTACAGTGAGTGCTGGGTGATCATCATCATCATCATCGTTATCATCACTGTTTAGCGTCCATTTTTCCATGTTTACATGGGTTAAACGGGCTGCCCGCACCAGGAGGCAAGTCTGGGCAGAGTTAGCCATTTCACATTGTGAGTCACAGTGAGGACTATAAATTTGGCTGAGAATTTTACTGCTGGATGCCTTTTCTAACACTAACCACATTTACAGAATATATACCCTCAATGAGGGTTAAACAGAGTAAATCAGAGTATATATCAAACTGTACAGGCAACAATATCAAAGCAATCAAAGGCAGTGATATCAAGCAAGTCGAGGATTTTAAATACCTTGGCTCCTGGATCATCGACTCTGGGAAGGATTTTGCCACTAGAAAAGCCCAAGCATGGCCAGCTTGTAACAAGAGTTTGGTGTTCAAATCTTTCCAACAAGACCCAAATGAGACTCTCCCAAGTAGCAATTCAATCAATGTTACTATATGGAAGTGAAACATGGACACTTTCGAACAAACAACAAAAGCACCTACACTCGCCTACTTCAACACATTCAGAACATAAGCTGGCAACATCTGACTTTGAAAGAAATATATGCCAGTCCCCCATGCATATGTTATGGTATGTAAAAGAGTAAGATTTGCTGGCCACTGATATCGTGCCACCCATGAGGCTATGTTCCTACTAGTGCTCTAGAAACCTCAAGCTCTCCAATCATGATGTCATCTCCAAAGATTTTGGTATTGAAATCCAGGACTTGGCAATGGCAATGAAAGACAGACACATGTGAAGATCAATTGTTGAGTTGATTTCGACTGAGGCCACTGGATGATGATTGTTAAACATATGCTTTCCCTGCTAGCAAGGGTTAGACATATATATGTGTGTGTATGCAAACATTAAATAGAAAATAATGAAGGGAATAATATAATATAATTGTTTCGACTTTTGGCACCAGGCCAGCAATTATCCCACTGCATTACTGGTACTTTATTTTATCAACCCCGTAAGGATGAAAGGCAAAGTTAACCTCGGCGAGATTTGAACTCAGATCGTAAAGGCCCGTAACTCCATGCTTGGTGTCTGACCCTCTAATGATACTGCCAATCCACCGCCCTAGTGAATAATATAATATAATTGTTTCTACTTTTGGCACAAGGCCAGCAATTACCCAGTACATTACTGGTACTTTATTTTATCGACCCCGTAAGGATGAAAGGCAAAGTCAACCTCGGCGGGATTTGAACTCAGATCGTAAAGGGACGTAACTATGCTGGAAAGCATGGTGTCTGACCCTCCACCGATACTGCCAATCCACAATAATGCTTTCTGATTTAGGCACAGGGCTAACAATTTGAAGGGAAGAGGAGAGCCGATTAAATTGGCCTCAGTGCCTTACTGTAGGGATTTAAATAAGAATGGAAAGAGATGTAACTATATACCACAATACAAGAGAGAAAATAATAATAATAATAATAATAATAATAATAATAATAATAATAATAATTGTTTCTACTTTAGGCACAAGGCCAGCAATTAACCAGTGCATTACTGGTACTTTATTTTATCGACCCCGTAAGGATGAAAGGCAAAGTCAACCTTGGCGCGATTTGAACTCAGATCGTAAAGGGACGTAACTGTGCTGCAAAGCATGGCGTCTGACCCTCTACCGATACTGCCAATCCACCAATGAAGATATATATTAGTTTGACACTTGGTAAAGAACGTTTTGATTGCTAATCAATTATCAGGAGATAAAATGAGAAATAAAAGAAGAAATAGAAAGATAGAGGCATGTGAGAGGAAGAAACAGAAAAAATATTATTTTGGAGAAAAAGCATGTGTGTGTTTAATTAGCAACTTTGGGTAAAAGCCGCATATATATATCTATTTATCTATCTATCTATCTATCTATATATCTATATATATATATATGTGTGTGTGTGTGTGTGTGTGTGTGTGTGTGTGTGTATGAGTGTGTGTGTGTGTATGTGTGTGTGTGTGTGTGTATAATATATTTTATATATATATATATATACTGTTACATCACTAGAATCTAAAAAGCACAACCTCCAGAACAGCATGATGTCCACCATCAACTATCAAAGAGCAGCCGATGAACCTGGGTCATTGTAAAAATGAAACTCAATCCCAAAGTGTTCTTTTCATTTGTAAAAAAAACACAAAGTCACTGGCTCCACTGTTGGCCCTCTAATTGATGAAAATGGCACTCTCCAAGATAATGCTAAAACCATGGGTTATACTGTAGAAACAATACTGCTCTGTTTTCAGCAATCCTGATATGGCTGATCTGGGCTGTATCAGTGATGTTAATCCCCAACACACTATATCGGACATAACGTTTGGCACACCTAATGTTCTAGTGGCAATAAAAGAAACTAAACACAATTAAGCAGTAGGCCCTTGTAGGTTCCCTGCTTGTGTTCTGAAGGTGTGTCAACACCAAATTGCATCTCCTCTTGCTAATCTGTGGAGGAACTCACTTGATGCTGGATATATACCAGAAAACTTACTATCCCAGTCTGTTGTCCCAGTGTTACAAAAATGAAACAAATCCCTTGCCCTGAGTTACTATCCGATCTCACTCACCTCTCATATCATTAAGGTATTTGAGAGGGTGGTGAGATCATGAATAACTCACTTTCTCGAAAACAACAATCTGCTGAACTCCAACCAACATGGATTCCATAATGGAAGGGATTGCCTAACTCAGCTACTGCATCACTTTGATGACATTTTGAGAGTTTTTGGTAGAGGGCTCCAACACTGATGTCATCTAGCTTGATTTCAGCAAGGCCTTTGAGAGGGTTGATCACAACATTCTACTGAGAAAATTATCCAACATTGGTGTCACTGGAAAGTTGGTGCAGTGGATAAAGTGTTTTCTGCCAAACAGAGCCCAACATGTTGTAGTTGAAGGAGTAAAATACAGCACAGCCAAAGTCAGTAGTGGCGTACCGCAAGGCACTGTGTTGGGCCCACTTCTTTCCATCATCTACATTAATGACATTACTGACATTCAAGAAATCCCAGATAAACCTCCTACACCTGTATTTGTCTGCAAACAATAACTCCCTTCTTGAGTGGGCCATGGTGTCCAAATCCTGATTTGAAAGACATCGCCAGGTGGTGCCATTCAGTTAGACATGGCCTGGGCCAATACTGGCCAAAACCTATCAAAGTTATCAAAGTTATATATATATACTGTATATATATATATATATATATATATATATATATATATATATATATATATATAACATGTATATATATAACTTTTATGAGAATGCATTTTACATAGCAGTACAGTGTTGTGTGCTGCATGCTGTTGATATTGTATCTTCTAAATGACATCCAACTTTGATAATTTTTGAATGAGGATCATCATTATCATGATCATATCTATGCATATATATATGTGTGTATGTATATATATATGATTGACTCTTCCATCTATTTCCATGTATGAGGATCTAAACAACCTATTCAGTTCATTCAGTTTGGATGATTATACTGGGCATGACACTTTAGACCTGCAAAGAACTTGCAAGCAAATCCACAGATCATGCAAGGGAGAGGTTTACTGGATGATGTTGCTGGTATGTTTGATAATGCTTTTCACCTCCCTCTTGATTCTTGTAGCCTATGGATGAAGCTGAACTTGAATATCCTGATCCTATTACGACACTCAGATTCCTGGTTTTTCCATGCATGGCTACTTGCTCAAATGTCTCATAAGGTACATTTGTTGCAGAAGTATTACTCTTCAGCTTGTTTTTGTGCCTGGGTCATGGCTGTCCAACATTTATATATCCACCATCTAGCTGGCTATACATGAGGACTTTTGGTATTTTTTGTCTTTCATTCTGATGAAATGACCAGCCCAATCTTAGCACTAAAACAGTTTTTAAGCATAATAGACGTGATACACACTCAAACTGTACTGGCATGAAATAAACTATAGTCTATATAAAACTTTGTATGATGTTCATTTGCTAGAGATTCTCATTTGCATATAGCAAATAGAAAACATCTGCTAGAAATGCTCATTTGCATATAGTCTGAACTTGAATTTTTTTCCAGCTGAGTGGATTGGAGCAAAATGAAATATATTGTCATGCTCAAAGATATTTCATGTCACTCATCTAGCAATTGAATTCCTGTCTTTACAATCATAAGTCTAATACCTTAACCATAATGTAGACTTGGGAATTGAACACATGACCTTAGGATTGTGAGCTGAACACCTTACCCACTAAGCCACATCACTTCACTAAAATGAATGAATTAATTAATAATTCAATGTTGGTTTAGCAGAAGAAATAAGACAACACTTGAAACAAAAACTAACTTGGCAAACAATAGTAATTTTACTCAAAGAAACACAACACAGAAATGAATCATTTTGAAATAGAAAAAAAATTGTTAAAATTTTTCCTACAATATCCAATAGCCTTTTCAATTAAAAGAACAATAACAGAGAGTATCAATTAGTCTTGTTTCTTTCTATTGAAAATAAAATATTTGAATTTATTTTTAGTTTCTTGAAAGCAGCTGATTTATTATTTTCATGTCTTCCTTTCTGCATTTTACCGAGTGATTCTCACTGTTATTGAGAAATGTCATGTCTCTCTCGCTCTCTCTTTGTGATGCATACAGTTGATAAATGTAGGGTAAAGAAATGCCAGAAGATGCCTGTGAAAGAAAGCTGCAGAAGAGGAAGACAGAAGAAAAAATCTGAAGCAGAAATGACAAAGGAATGCTATGATTGGAAGGGGGCTGTTTTGGAAAGAACCTATGCATATATATATATATATCATCATCATCATCACCATCAGTGTTTAACGTCCATCTTCCATGCTAGCATGGGTTAGACGGGAGTTGCACCACTTGAGGCAAGGTTGGTCGAGTGACCGTGTCTCACTCATATAGGACTATCTGGCAGGTTTTCTACAGCTGGATGCCCTTCCTAACACCAACCACATTTACAGTGTGGAACTGGGAACTTTTTGCCGTGTCACCTACATGGCTACATTACAGCGTGGACGGTGTGTTTTTTGTCGTGACACCTACACGATCTCGATCTCATTATCTCATTTATTTGGACTGGATGTTGTGGTACCAACTTTACAGAGAGAGGGTGGTGTTGGTAGGAGTGGGAGGATAGGGTAGGGGTAGTGGATTGGGGTGTATATTTGGTTAAGAGGTGCCTACTGACTGTAGGTTTCGCTTTGTACATAGGCAAGGCAGGTCTTCTGTATTACTGAGCAGGGCCAAAGATCTCAGTCCAGTGACATTGTCTTAGAGAGGTGCAAGTGTATAAGGTCGGAATTTATCAGATCGTCCCAGGTTTTTCTAGGTCTACCTACTCTACTCCATAACTACCATCAATTTTGATCTCCCTGCACCTTTTTATACAGCTGTCGTCTTTCATGCACATCATGTGGCCATACCAACGTAGTCTTTTTTCAAGTAAACAGCATCTGATCCCTCTTATTCCTAATTTCTCACTTAGTTCATTTATGCTTTGCCGTTCGCGTATATTACTATTATATATCCAACGGAGCATGCAAGCTTCGTTTTTCTCCAGTCTGCACAGGTCCTCTGCATGTAATGCCTATGTCTCACTGCCATGTAGCATTGCTGTTCGTATACAGGCATCATACAATCTGCCTTTCATTTTTAGAGAGAAAACTGACTCTGGCTACTGTACTTTCAGAACACCCTCCACCACTGCTGATTTCGTCAACCAGGTAATGGAAATGTCCACTATTTCTATAGAACCATCTGGGCACTAGAAGGAGCTACTTATTGCACCTGAGCATTGGCCACATATAAAGTCTACGTTCTTAGATAGTTTACCTGCGATTCCACTACATCTTTTATGTACCCATACTTCGCATTTGGGACATAAAATGGAATTTCTGCCTACTCCTTTCCTACACACTGAGCATGGCCATTTCCCTGAGGGCACCTGTGCCCAATTTGCCTTTCCTCAAACTAGAACTTTAGTCTTAGACAAGTAAACTTTAAGGCCTTTTGATTCTAGGCCATGCTCTCATGTTTGGAATTTCTTCTCTAGTTCAGCCATAGATTCAGCTATGAGAGTTTGATCATCTGTGTATAGGAGTTCTCATGGGCAGCCAGTCTTGAACTCCTCTGTTATAGCTTGAAGGGCAATAATAAATAGGAGGAGGCTAAGGACAGAGCCCTGATGAACACCAACTTTTACACTAAATTCTTCACAATGTTCATTGTTGATTCTAACCTTACTGACTGTTTCTTTATACAAAGCTTGTATAGCTCTCACAAGCCATTCATCTACACCTAGTTTTCTAAGAGCCCACCAGATAATGGAGTGGGGTACTCTGTCAAAAGCTTTCTCCAGGTCTACAAAAGCTAAGTAGAGGGGTTTACTTTTAGCTAGGTACTTCTTCTGTAGTTGTCGTACAAGGAAAAGAGCGTCTGTTATATATATATATATATATATATATATATATATAGGGTGACGGGTAAAGAAATCCTTCGGTCACACACGACAAACGGTATACACCTAGAAAGTTCTACTCCAAGGCAAGATGTCTTTGTGGAAGACCAGCAGCTGCAATTCATTTCTACAGCTGAGTGAACTGATCAAGAACAGAACATAACACCTGGTCTGGGAACCAGAGTTTCACACACACATACACACATATAATAATATATATATATATATACACACACACACATATATATATATATATATATATATATATATATATATATATATATATCATTCCACTGCAAAGTGGTCGTGTAGGTGCCACGGCAAAAAACCACCCAGCACTCACTGTAAATGAGGTTGGTGTTAGGAAGGGCATCCAGCTGTAGAAATCAAGCCAGAATCAGTTCCCTTCCCACCCTTGCAAGCAGGGAAAAGCGGACGTAAAATGAAATGATGATGAAATGATACAAGGTGTATTCAATAAGTAACAAGAACATTTCAAGAGAGGCATTGTTTATTTTTATGAGTTTATAAAACTTTGTCTCTTTCTAAATAATTGTTTCTACTTTCGGCACAAGGCCAGCAATTATCCCAGTGCATTACTGGTACTTTATTTTATCGATCCCGTAAGGATGAAAGACAAAGTTAACTTCAGCGGGATTTGAACTCAGACTATAAAGAGACATAACTCTATGCTGTAAAGCATGGCATCCGACCCTCTACTGATACAGCTAATGCACCCTCATCCATCTTCTAAGTAATGATCTCACATATCTAAAGATTTGTGCAGGCATTTTTCACACTCCTGGAAGACTTCTTCCCAGCCTTTCATCTGCGGTCCCATCAGGAATTTGCCAGCGCCCCTTTCAGTTCCTGTGTTGACTCAAATCTAATTTCCCTGAGGCTGTCTTTCATGCATGAGAACAGAAAGAAATCACAAGAAGCTAGTTCAAGGCCGTAAGGGGAGTCTTGTACTACTTTCATTGCCCTTTTGGTCATCCAGCTGGTCACCAGCATTGACTTGTGGCATGAAGTATTTTCCTGGTGGAACTACCACTATCCATTGCTCTTCTGCCTCTCCCTGAGCCTTTTCAGAACATTATGGTAATACTCTTTATTGATGGTTTGGCCCTCAGGAACCCATTTAACGTGAATTAGCCCCAGGAGTTGAAGAAAGGAATGACTATGGCCTTCTCTTGTGACTTGATCATCTTTGCCTTCTTGGACTTTGGTGAAGATATGTGTATCCACTGGGAACTTAGACATTTACTCTCAAGGTAGGAGGTGAATACCAAACTCTAGTTGCAAGTCACTATTTTATTCAGGAAATCAGAATCTTCCTTTATCATATCAAGAATGTCTGTGCAATATTCCATACAAAATTTTAATCATTGGAGAGGCTCTTTGGCACAGACCTTGTGAAGCTCCAGATCTTTGATCAGGATTGTCTCCACTATGCCAATACTAATACCAATAGCTTCAGATATCATCCACACAGTAGCTCCATGGTTTTGCATCACTAATTTTTGCATTTCCTCAATGTTTTCCTGTTTTCATATGCTATTCTGTGCTGCAGATCAGCATTCATCCTTAACCTGTTCATCTCCTTCAAAAAATCGTTTAACCCTTATGTAAAAACTTGCTTTGCTCATCAATTCACCCTCATAGGCCTCCTTTTATATTTTATGAGCTTCTTGTTTGGTTTTCTTCCCTGCATCTTACCACATGTTGACAGATCAGCAAATGAGATCAAACTTGTTCCACCATGTACATCACTGTGCTCAAATCTAGACAGATAGGAAGTTGCCAGTTAGTCATTTTATTCACTATATGTAAATCCATTTTACTATGAAGTAGCCTTCTAATTGAATGATATTTAATGCCTCCTCTGAAATTTTCTCATTACTTATATATATTACATATTACACTGTTTATATAAAAAAAAGAGTAATTGAAGTTTCGGTTCAACACTTTTTATTTGTTATCACATGTAACACATGTTTTGCAATAGAGATTAGAATTGCCATATATCCATTTCTACATGTGCATCTGATGAACAAATTGATCCTAGAATTAAGTTGATCATCATTATCTATAAAAGGCAGATTGTTGTTGTTGTGTATGTGTGCATGTTCCATGTTTATACATTTGCACAATTTCAAACCGATTCGAGTCAAAGTCTGTAAGAATGTTGTAAATGGTCTAACTTAGGCCAACGACTATTTATTTCATTCAAACTCACCCACAATTACGGAAATAAACGCTAAAACTAAATACATGACGCTTTACCCCTCTAATACTATCAGTATACCTCTCTCTACTCCTCTTAAAATTCGATAAAACTACATACATGCTGCAACTTTCTCTGATATACGATTAAACTTACAAACTTTAAGAGAGAGAGAGAATGAGAGGGAGAGAGAGAGAGGGAAGTTTGTTTTTGAGTGTGGAACAGTCAAATATTTATTTACTTCAATGACAAAGAGAACTTATTACATTTCATACGAAACAATAATTATTCAAAAGCAACAGATAAATTTATTCAACAACAAAAAAAATAGCGATAAATCTTTTTTAAAACATCTATCAACGAACGTGGAAGAAAGAAGTATCAGTTCATTTACTATACACAATAATATCCTCTATGAGGTCACTAAACCTGCTAGAAACAGCAGCTAACTCTCCCCAATATCACACCCCTCCCTACTGTCTTAAATTTAGAAAAGACATAGACAACCGTGCAGAACAACTCCATCGCAGCTCTGTTGTTCGGCTGGCATTGTCTACGCGCGTGTTGCGCAAGTACTGTGAAACAATAAATTTCAACACTTCTTTGCACAGAGATAATATCCATAGGCGAAACTACAATTGTCACTGCTGACGCAGCTCCTGCTTCAGCAGTCCAGGTCTGCAATTCATTCACCCAGTGCCTGGCAGACAAAAAAGTGCTGCCATAAAATGGGTGGTGCAACCTAACTTTGGTAACTTACTGACCCCGAGCAACGCCGGGCTTTAATGCTTGTAACTGATAAAAGCCCCAGGCTGATCATTTGAAAAAACATGTTACACATAACAAGGAATAAAATATGTTTAACTGAACATTTGATCTCTCTTTCTTAATATATATATATTCACGGATGACCTGTCATTAGAATAACACAGAATTGGCAGGTCATCTTCAAATCAAAATCAGTCATCTATTTTCTATTTTCTGCTTGTGTTTGCCAAAATCCTGTTCTCTTATATAACTAATTCTGCAATTAACACCTGATGAAATCGCCTAGATCTTGCATCATATTCAGATGATGAAGCTGTGTTATTGAAATATGTATAGTGTCTGTGCAGGATTAAAATTATAAAGACTCAAGTCATAAACATAGCCACCATCCTTGTGCTGACCAATATGTCCATTAAAATTGCTAGCTATGACTATAACGTCATCTGTAACTGATGTTGTCTGTAGGAGATCCTCATAGAAGCAATCTTTTTGTTTTGACTTAATCCAGCTTGTGGTGCATAGCTGAGCTACTTGTTTGACTGTACTTTGGTGTCCTCTGTATCCTGTATCAGTTTTTATTCAGAGTGACTGCTGGGTAGCCTTCACTATAGCTAATGGACCCATGTCAGATCAGCCCCAGCATGGCCTAAGCCGGATATGCATGTATATAAATATATATGTATATATATATAAATAAGGAACAAAGCTACTCGATGTAATTGACATAGCTTCGGTTATTTTCTTGCTCATTTAATAATTTAATTAAGTTTGTATTGTTAAAATACAGACCTATCAACTTGAGTGGATACTTATGTTAATCAGTGAGAAAAGCGACTTCATGTGGGTAGGAATTTGAAGTTTCCATTCTCCTGGGCTGACACATGACTAAAGCGTCAGTTTCCACGATTCCAATCTGCCAATGATAGTCCAACTAGAATCACTATTTTCAGAAATTAGGTAATGTTATCAGACATTACCTAAACTGGCAATGAATTGCTTCCTCAACTGGATTTAGCCTCCCATTATATATATATATATATGTATATATATATGTAGGAAAAAGTATGACCCCGACGGCAGAGTTCAAGCCGTTTCGACGGCTATTTCTGGAGTCCAGAAATAGCCGTCGAAAAGGCTTGAGCTCTGCCGTTGGGGGTCATATTTTTTCCTATTTCCCACTCTACTACCCTAAGTATTGAGTACTCTGGTGCGTTATGGTCCATCTGGTTCTTTACTACAGTTCCTTTGTTATATATATATATATATATATACATATATATATATATATACACATGAGCATGTATATGAGATTTTACTTGAAACATGGCAGTTAACTTTCTGTAGTTCATGACTTAATTATTCTATTATGATGAAATTATATCTTGATTGATCTAATTATTTGATTACTCCCACATTGATTAACTCTAATGCTATGATGACTTACCCAGATTACACTCCTGTAATATTTTCATTCCTCCCTCTAAGTCTCTCATCTTTACATAATTTTATTTCATTTAATTCCCCACTATTTCACCTGCTAATATATCCTTTAATCACCAAACCCTTTAACATTATGATTACTTTCAAGCTATTCTCCTTTTAATTAACCCTTTAATAAACTTTAATAGGAGGCAAATTTGTGGAGTGATTAGAGTCTCAGATTAAATGCCTTGTTATATATTCTGGCTCTGATTTCAAATCTTGTCAAAGTCAACTTTGCTTTTCATCCTTCTATGTATGAAAATATAATACCAGCCTAGGGTGTTGGGGATTGGCAAAAATATTTATAAGTACCAACATTAAGATGTTAATGCATGATTTAAATGTTTATCAGTTAGGTATGATTTTGTACAACAATTAGTGCACCATTACACATCTTTTATTTCCAGAATATTTCCACACATATTATTAACATTATTATCACTACTAAGGGGCGTGGATCGGCAGAATCGGTAGAGCATTGGACAATATGTTTTGCGGCATTTAGTTACGGCTTTTTATGTTCTGATTTCAAATTCCACTGAGGTTTACTTTACCGTTCATCCTGATGGGGTCGATAAAATAAAACACCAGTAAGGCACTGGGCTTAATTTAATCGATTTTCTCCTACCCCAAAATTGCTGGTTTGTGCCTATATTAGAAATTATTATTATTATTTTCCTTTATGTACAATGACACCGAGTATCAACCAGATCAACATTGGTTGGGACAGTTTTTGATAGAGGTTTTTATATATTGTTCCATCCTCTCATCCACTTAACAAGTCACATTACAAAAGTTGATAGGTAAGTAAGTTAAAGAAAAAAGGAAAATATAAAAAGGTAGGAGCAGGAGGAGATAAAAAGAAGTATTAAGGAATATAAAAGATATAAATTAACAGGCATGTTTTTTTGTCAAGGGTCTTTGATGTTTATGTCTTGCCTATTATCATTTATTTGCCTGTATGCATGTATCCCATGATCCCATTGGATGGTAACATTCTCTCTTTCAGTGACCGGATGTGGATGGTGTTTATACCAGTTCTTAGAGTGCTGGATATCATAGTTTGGCATATGCTCCACTGCAAGTATTGGCCAACTTGAGTATGCCTGGTTCTATATTCTGTAGGAGCAAGGACTGAGCAAATGGCAACAATGTGATCAATGCTCTCAAGTGTTTCATCACAGAGTCTGCACATAGTATTTGCCCCACTATGCCAGACAGATAAATCCTTCTGTTTTGAGCGACTAAGATAAATCCTTCTGTTTTGGCTTTCAAACCTGTGCTATGTAGCTACTAATGGGTTCTTTTCATATCTATATCAGCTTACCCAGCTCATTTGGGGTATAGCACATGCAGTGGTTTTTCTTGCTATAGTCGTATCATTTCTTTTAAGCCTTCGTGTTTGTCTTACACTATTTTGTTTGCTGCCTTAGTGGGTAGCATGTTCTTGTTATCATCATCATGATCAGAAAGGTTAAGCTCTCATCTGTATTTATATGTCTCCTTTGAGATTGAGTGCAGTTTCTTATTCTGTGTATGTTTTCCTATCAACTGTATCATCCAATCAGTCTTACTTTTGATGTACATTTGGAGTCTTATTGTGGCCATTTTATAGGATTTTTCAAGTTGGATAAGTCCTCTACCACCCTTTTTTCATGGGAGATAGGGCATATGGATGTCTGCTTTTGGATGATACATTCTTAATGTCAACAGTTTCCTAGTTCTTATGTCCATACATTGGATTTCACTCAAATTCCAGTTGATGACATTAATCGCTACACTGGACGACAAGCACAGTTAGGGAATTTATAGCTTCAATTCTATTCTGGGAGTTAAGCTGAGTATTTAGGACCATTCTAACACGTCTATAATATTATTTCTTGATCTCTTTCATTGATCTATGCTGAATCCCTTTCTGTTCATTTACAGCAAGTTACTTATAAAAGCCTTCTTGATCCATTTCCTTGATAGTCGTATCATTATCAAGATGGGTCAAGGTAGTAACTGTCAATTTATCATGTTTAAATGTAGCTTTTGCACACATATCTCGACCACATAGAACAAATGTGAGATGATCCTATCAAAAATTTTATAACTGTAATTTGTTCTATTCAACACTTGGAACAAGGGAATGACAGAAAGACAGAAGAGATGAGGAGAAAGTGAATTGCTCTGAAATATTCCACAACCTATTTTGATATTTTCTGACACAGTCAAGCCTTTCTCATGACTGAGAAACAATTTCATGTTCCACAATCCCATACTAAGTTGCAAAAATCTTTTTATGAAAAGAGAGATCATGTATATGTCTACTGTTTTAGAGATCCAGCTATGTGGGACACATTATGCAATAAGATTTTAATTTTTCAGTGAGCAATTCTTGAGCATCATTCAGTTCATTAATAGCAACTGTATGAGTTTCTTTTGCATCTTTTTTTCTCAACAGGATAGATGTTGTTTTGATTGAGAAATAGCTACATTCTTTTGGTAAGTATGGATGTAAGTATTTTGTAGATAGTTGTTAAACAAGAGATCGGCCTGTAGTTTTTTGTTGTTTTGTTTCACTTGTCTAAGGGAGTAGGTATGTTATCCCTAGTGTGAACCAATTTGTAGTCTTTATGGAGTTTCTGATGCTATCACAGAAACATTCCATTAACTGACGGTGGGTTGATGTGAGGCTATTAAGCCAGAAGTTTAGGATTTTATCATGTCCAAGGGATTTCCAATTATAAGCTTTAAATAAGGGTTGAGTTAGTTCCTGCATTGCAATATCCTCCCATTCTTGTTCTTAAATCTCAGTCAATTTTTCTTTTCCTCCCCCTACCCATTCAGCTGTTTCATTAAGTTCCTTTCTCATTTCTATATGCTTTTCCAAAATTTCTCTACTTCTTTCATATCAGGTGGATTGTTTTTACATTTATCGACTGTTTCCTTAATTCTCTGTAGAATTTCTTAGTATCAGTTTTAAATATCTTATTTTGTCTGTAAAATTTGTTTCACTTTTTTATATTTGTGCAAGTGTGGGGCTTTAACCTAAACTTTTTGCTTAACCATCCCTTTTGCTCTCAGGATTACATTCACGTTTATCAGATTGTCCTTTCATTTCAAATTTCTAGCTATTCTTGGTTTTACATTATTTCATTTGGAGAGTTCATCTAAGACCAATAATTCCCATTGGAAGTGCTCAATTTCCTCATTTATGCATTCTTTCCACTTTGGCTGTTCGAATAATTTTTTTTTGCCTTTTTTCATTATTGTGATGCCTATTTTCTTTGTGGCAACAATATATTTTGAGTCTATGGTGGGTTTAATGAAGTTAAATCTGTCTTAGATTTAAGGAGAAGTTGCTACAGAGCATTTTGACCATACAATGATTTGATTTGGTGTTCTGAAAGTTTGGTAATTGATCTCTCTCATTTATTTCTAGACGTTTAGAAATGTCTAAATCTCAAGATATCGTTTTTTGACTCAAGTATTTTCTCTCTATGGCTTCAGCAAATGTGTTAGCGATTGCAGCTTAAGGTTCATTCCTACATTCTGTTACCTCAGTTTCAGCTCAACCTACTACTTCTGGTTCTAAGATGTCTACATCAACATAATGCTCAGAGGTGTCTCTATCAATAGGTTGAATAATATTTTCCTGTTCGTTATTCCCAGTGTCTGCATCATGTGCTTCAGGTCAATTTTCTAATATGATAACAATATTATTTTTGATTGCTACTAATTCTGCGGTTGTAAGATGGTTGTTATGCATGTGTCAGTGTGCATTGGCTAGTTTGTCTTTTACATTAATATAATCATGGGTGTTGTCCTTTAGCATTTCTCTCCAGATATTAAAACACAACTCAGTTTTATTACATCCTAGTTGATTCAGTGCTGTGAATAATGCTGTAATGATTTCTTCCTACACTTCTCTTGCCCATCTTTAGTCATTCTTTTGATATTTCTGTTATTAAGCATTTGTCTTAAGGTGTTAAGGTTGATTTCTCACTTCTAATTTCCCTCAAGATAATTTTTTAATAGGCTCATGTATATTATGCCCATGTATCTATATAAACTATATATACACATTATGAAGGCATGTGGCTTAGTGTTTGGAGTTTTGGGCTTATAATTGTGATGTCATGAGTTTGATTCCTGGATGGGTGGTGTGTCGTGTCCTTGAGTAATGCACTTTATTTCATGCTGCTCCAGTTTACTCAGATGTAGAAATGAGTTGTGATGTCAATGGTACCAAGCTGTATTGGCCTTTGCTTTCCCCTTGGACAACATCAGTGGTATAGAGAGGGGAGACTAGTATGCATGGGCGACTGCTGGTCTTCTATAAAAACGTTGCTCAGACTTGTGTCTTTGAGGAGAACTTTCTAGGTGCAAAACCCATGGTTATTCATGACAAAAAGGGGTCTTTACTTTATTTACACACTCTATTAGATGGCTGTTTACTTTCTTGATTTCCTCCACTCTTTGGTAGGTTTTGTTTTTCTTCAAGCAGGGTGCCTGAAAATCACCCTCCTTGCCAAAAACAAAAACAAAGACATCCCTTCTACGAAACTCTAACCTCTTTAATATCTATTTAACATGCAAGAAACCTTTTAGGTAAACACACTGCTATAATTTTCTAGCCATATAATAGATTTCCAAACCGTAAAAACAAACAAGCTTCTTCTATTTTATAAAGGTCTAAGAGTTATGCCCCTTATCTAATTGACAATCTCCACCCCTAACCAAGTTCTCTGCCCTTCCTTAAGAACTCTCTAGTAGAACGTTATTCCTAACATCAATAGCAAGGATATTGAATTGACGATGGCAAAGTGGTGAGCCTTGTTACCCTGAAGTTTCACCTGTGCCCTCACAGGACCATCAGACAAGACAGTTGTGTCTTATGATCCTGTAAATACACAGGTGAAAATTCATATGAACAAGACTCATTACTTAACTATAATAAAGAATATTTAAACTCTACTTTGTTATTGAGTGCTCATTCTCAACACCATATGGATGTGTGTGTGTGTCTGTGTGAGTGTGTGTATATATATATAATATATTTATACATTTCTCTCCTGCATATCTCCCTCATGTCTCTCTCCCATGCAATAACATTACACTTCACACGATATATAACATATAAGTGACAGAATAAGAAAGAAGTCTGATGAAAGATAAAAGAATAAAAGATCATATAGAATAGATTCATTGGTGAGCTTAGGATTAAGAAAGGGAAAGATAAGGTGAAATGAAAAGCTATGGATAAAAATAGAAAGTTAAAATATATAGGCAAATTAAATTAAATTAAAATGTAACCTGTAATGACATTAAACAGAGCACGAGGAATAGGATTGGCAATGAAAAAGATGGAATAGAAAATTGCAATATGTTGCACTGAAAATGGTGAATAAAGATATTGGAAAACATTATTATAAAGGATAAAATTAGTAGATTAGCAACAAAAAGGGAAAATGATATTTTAATATAAACAGAAATAGATGTTAAGGAATATATATAAACATACATACACACATATATATATGTATATGTATATGTATATCCCACCCTTGCAAGCAGTGAAAAAGTGGACGTAAAATGAAATGATGATGATGATATATATATATATACACACACACACACATATATATGAGGTGTGTCAGAAAAGTTCCAGGACTGATGTCACAAAAGATTTATTTCAAACCCAAACTTCATACTAAGAGTTTTCTCCTTCAAAGTAATCCCCCTGGAGTCTAATGCATCCTTTTCTGCCACGCTTGCATGCACTCCTGGAAGGATTCTTCCGGGATCCTCCGCAGTTCCGTCGTCACGGCCTTTTTGATATCATCCACATCTTCAAAACAGGTCCCCTTGATGACCCCCTTGAGCATCCATGACTCATCACCAGTGATGACTGTCCCTAGCAAGTCTACTTCGGTTTCAAGACGGTCGAGGATGTCCTGGCACACATGCATGCGTCAACCCTTCTGGTCATCGTTCAGCAGTTTTGGCACCAACTTCATGCAGAATTTCTGCATGTTCAAATCTTCAGTGAGAATCTTCCAGACGCTGACTCGATTCATGCCCAGCTCATTTGCCATCAGTCGAACAGTCAGCCGATGATCGCTACGCACCATCTGCTGGACCCGCTCACCGTTGACCTCAGTCCTGATTGTTGAGGGCCTTCCGCTCCTGGGGTCATCTCCCACATCCTCGCATCCTTCTTTAAACCTCTTGCACCACTCAAAAACACATGAGCATGACATCGTCTCATCTCCATACACTTGCTGCAGCAATCCCAGTGCTTCTGATGGAGTTTTCCCCAACCGTTCGTTGCTCTGTGCTCATTGCTTGATGACCTGAAACAGAGGACATGTATATAAAATTATGAAGAAAAAAGTTTGATCACTGCAGAGAGCTAAGATTACAGTTACATACTCCAGGGGGATTACTTTGAAGGAGAAAACTCTTAGTGTGAAGTTTGGGTTTGAAATAAATCTTTTGTGACATCAGTCCAGGAACTTTTCTGACACACCTCATATATATATATAAATATAAATATATCATCATTTTTCATTTTTCATCATTATATATATATATATACATACATACATATATATTCATATGCATAAACAACATAAACAACTACTTCTGTATAATTGAAAAGTGATCAATGATAAAGTGGTAGTGCTGATGCCACAATAAAATGTACCCAGTGCACACTGATGATGATATATACAGATGTGTGTGTGTGTATATATATATATAATGGAGACACATGGCTTGGTGGTTAGAGCATTGGCCTTGCAATCGAAAGGTTGTGAGTTCAATTCTCAGACTAGGTGATGTGTTGTTTCCTTGAGCAAGACACTTTATTTCACATTGCTCCAGTTTACTCAGCTGTAGAAATGAGATGATAGGGACTGGGGTTCCTATCATTCCACTGCAAAGTGGTTGTGGAGGTTCCACGGCAAAAAAGCACCCAGCCCACTCTGTAAAGTGGACGTGAAGGTGCAACGGCAAAAAAGCACCCAGCACTCACTGTAAATGAGGTTGGTGTTAGGAAGGGCATCCAGCTGTAGAAATCAAGCCAGAATCAGTTCCCATCCCGCCCTTGCAAGCAGGGAAAAGCGGACGTAAAATGATGATGATGATGATATATACACTGACATATATACATTCATACATACATACACATACAGGGTGCAGACAATATTTGTTTGCAAGATTACTTGTCTAGGAAAGAATAACACAGTAGTTTTATTTTTTAAGATATATTTATCAAACTTGGGTCAGTTTGTCTTCATGACTTCTTCTTTCGATCTCACTCATTAAACCCGCCATTGGCTTTGATGATGGCCTCAAGGCGGCCTCGGAACCGGCTACAGGCCTTTGTCACTGTCCCCTGACTTACCCCTAAAGGTACTTGTGATCCTGGCCTTCAGATCGTCTTTCGTATTGCAGCTAGATCTGCGCCACTGCACCCCACACAAAGAAGTCGGGGGGAGGTTGCAGTCAGGTGAGCTGGGAGGCCAGATGTCAGGTGAAATGTGGTCGACGAAGTTCTCTGACAGCCAGGCTTGTGTCTTTCGGCTGGTATGGCAGGACGCTGAGTCTTGCTGCTACACGTACGGCCTACCTGCAGCTACCTG
The DNA here is from genome assembly GCA_964016885.1 of Eledone cirrhosa. Lineage (NCBI taxonomy): Eukaryota > Metazoa > Mollusca > Cephalopoda > Octopoda > Eledonidae > Eledone > Eledone cirrhosa. The sequence continues at coordinate 254,368,649 of OZ024742.1, forward strand.
GTCGATCCAGGGCTTTACTAACTCGCTCAGAATGCAGATATAGCCATCAGTGTTCAGCTTGAGGCCCTCAGGGAAGAAGTGAGGTGGCATGACGTCACCTTGACTGCTGACGACACCTAAGACCAATGTTGTCGCTGGAAACTTTATCTGCATGACTCTGGGCATGTCTTTGGATGAGACAGCGAGCCACCTGTTGTTCTGGGAGTTGATCCTCTGGTCTTGGCAGAAGTTTTTCTCGTCGGAGAAAAACCACAGCATGTCTGGCTCCAGAGGGTGTTTCAACTTGTTGATCAGCTTCTTTGCGTGCTTCAGTCACTTTTCTTGCATCGCCTTTGACAGAAATTGCCCTTTCCTCATCTTGTATGAAATATAGCGAATGTCTTCATGTACCACCAGCCTAATGAGCTTTTCATCCACACCTTTCTCCCTTGCAATGGCACGCATCGGCTTGCTAGGTTCATTGTTGATTATATCCTGAACTTCAGCGACGAACTCGGGTGTTCTGAAGGCGTCAGATCGTCGATCATATCTTTTCCTCTCTGATGTTGCTTCATAGTCGAATCCTGAATCTTCCAATTCCTTTCTGACCTTTTCCACCATTCTCCTGTTGACGCTGAGAAAGTCTGAAATTTCCTTATTTGTCCTCCCAGCACGGATTCCAAGAAGAACTCCATGTCTCTTCCACAAATTTGGAGGTTCAAAATTATTCATAATCAATTATTCTGAAAATAAATAATGGAAATATAGTTAATGTTTTTATGAAGACAAGAGTGACAACGGAAGTATGAAAAATTTGCATAAAATTAGCAGTTGAAAATTGCGAACAACACCCTGTATATATAATATGGGTATATATGAAAACATAGTATATGTTTATATACAATAAACATATGAGTAGCCAAGCTATTAAAGAAAAAATATTTTTTTCATAACAGAAAAATTATTTTTCTGTTTTTCTATCTGAACATGTTAGTATGGTTGAGAATGCCAGCCAGATTTGTTAATCTTTCATCAGTGGAAATAGATAAAATTTTGGGTGATGAACATTTGCTGCAGATGTTCATTTGCAAATAGAAAATAGAAAATATCAGCTGGGAATATTCATTTACATGTAGTGCAAACGTGGCTGGTCACAATTAATTGGCAGTAGCACTAAGATAGCATTTAATCATAATATGGGTGCATATGAGAGCATATACTATATGTATATATGTAATAAACATATTAGTGGCCTCGTTATCAAAGAAAAACTGTTTCTTCATAATGGAAAAATTATTTTTCTCTATTTTTCTCCATACAGATGAATATGTCTATTAATGAAGTAGATGTCCATCTGTAAGCTCCAGTGCTTTCAGCTTGTAACTTCTACCTCAATAATATACCCACTCGTATCTCATCATGCAGCAAATACAACACTGATTTCTGATATGAAAAGTAAAGAATTATGACTTTAAACATTTCATTACAACATTTCTAATGGAACATATTGAATTTGAAATAATCGATGAAGTGCTTGAGTTCATTCACTAAAATCATTATTTCATTATTAAGTTGGTATTTGTAAGCACAAAATATTCTTATATCAAATTAGATGGAAGAATTAAATCTAAATAGATACCCTTTAAAACTGGTGGGTGTATTTGATAGAACCAGAGGCTATATTGGGTGGGTTGGTGTCAAAGGGGTTGATAAATTATCTACTTAGAAATAACACAAAGAAATATGAGATGAAATATAAGTGAAACCAGATTAGAGAAAATATAAGTATAATAGAGCAAATATAAAGAAGTAAGTGCAAAGATAGATGTTAAATATGATTGAATAAAATGAAAGAAGCTGAGTTAAGAATAGTTCTGTATTAAGGTGAATGCATAAATGAGAATTAAAAGATTTAAATAATGAAAAAAATGATTATTAAGATTAGACTTTATTTCAATATATAAATATAGATATATGTGTATGTATGTGCATGCATGTATGTATATATATATATATATATATATATATATATAACGAAGGAAATGTGGTAAGGAACCAGGTGGACCATAACGCACCAAAGTACTCAATACTTAGGGTAGTAGAGTGGGTAATAGGAACGAGTACGACCCCGACAGCTGAGCTCAAGTATATATATATATATATATATATATACAAATGGAAGTTCAGTAAAATCGAAGATCTGGCTGCGACCAAGCTAGCGAATGCAATCCGGAATGTACAGCTAAGCACTCGATAAGGTAGAGTAATAACATACATTTAGAAAGCTTGACAAATTGAAGACTGCGACCAGTGAGCCAGCCGCAAGGACCAAAGCAATGAGAAAACCAACTCAGGATAATTTGACACACCTGGACCATCCCATCGATATTATGCGATATCTCTGGTAGGTTTCTATGAATCTGAAATCAACAATTACACTTGCGGGGTATGTACAAATGGCTCACTAGAAATATTTGACAACTTCTGGTAGCAGTGGAGCTAGTTAGTGTGAAAATATAGTAGACAGAGTGAGCACCAGATGGAAAAGGTTCAAAGAAATGCTACCTGTGCTGTTTACAAAGGGGTTTACTTTTAAAATAAAAGTCAGAGTGTATTCTGATGGTCTGTATACTATAATGTTGCATGGAAACTAGATTTGAGCTTTGAGTGTAGAGGATTTGCAAAGATGAAAGAAATAACAGGGATCATATCTAGTGGGCAAGAGAGAAGACAGCACTGGTAAGGCCAAGTGGTGGTATGGTCATGTGAAGTCATGTGATGGTATGTGATAGTATGAAGGATGAGACATGATTAAAGAAGTGTAGAGAACTTGAGGGAACTTGTGGAAGTGGAAGAGCTATAAAAACATGGAATGTGGTGAATGCTGACCTCAGAATGTTGGGCCTCATGGAGAATATGACAGAATCAAGTTGTCTTCTACAGAAGACTCACATTTCTACCTAAGAGGGATGAAACAAACATGGGTAGGATGGTAGTAAAGGGCAGAAAGTTGTAATGAATTTAGACTGGCTTCCATTTAGCACCCTCAATATCTGTCTTATCAACCAGTCCCCCCTCACACACTTGATCTTCCTCTCCGCCACCTTGGTATTTCCTGATTCTTCCTTCCCCGTATAACTCATGCAAGCATGGAAAGATAGATGTACCTCCTCTGTACTAGCAAATGCACTTCACTTACACCCCCCTCTCTCTCTCTCTCTTGAAGACCACTCCCACGATCTAACACTTAATCTCACTCCACTCATACCTCCAAATTTATTCTTGAATCCTCACTTTCCGGACCAACCAATACAGCCAGACTTCAAACCTGCCACCTCTAGAAAGGAATAGATAGATGTAGAAACCATGTAGCAATGGAACATAGAAGTAAAAGAGTGATGATGAGGACGATGATAAATATATATTATATATAGAGAGATCTGTATGAGATTGTATCATCATCATCGTCCGCTTTTCCCTGCTTTCAAGTGTTGGACAGGTCCTATTCAGCACAGCATCTCTCCACTTGTCACGGTCCTTTGTCATCTCCTCGGTGAGTTTCAGCGATCTGAGGTCTGTTCTTACATCCCATGTTTTTCGTTGTCTACTTCTACTGCATCTTCCTTCTACTGGGATTTCTTGGCACTTCTTTACCCAGCGGTCATCCTCCATGTGCATCACATGTCCATACCCTCTCAGCCTTCTCTCCTGCACACCACAACTTATCCCTATTATACCCAGTTTCTTTCTCAACTCGTCTAGGCTTGGTCATTCATGGCATTGCACATCCAACGGGGAATACTTGCTTCATTTCTCTCCAGCCGTCGCACATCTTTTGCAGTCGCTGCCCATGTCTCACTACCATGCAGCATCGCGCATCTCACACAGGCATCATATAACTGTCCTTTCGTACGCAGGGAGAAACCCTTCTTTCTCAACAGAGGAAGCAGCTCCCTAAACTTCTTCCAACCTGTCCTTATTCTAGATACTATGGCCTTGGAACTACCCCCTCCCATGCTAATCTGATCACCTAGGTACCAGAAGCTATCAACCACTTCTATAGAACCTACCTGCATTGGAAAAATGTGTCTATCACTGCGATTACTACTGCCAACTTTCCCTGTACATCTACTGCATACGTAGTTTTCCCTACCTGTTAGTATGCCTGCTATCCCACTACATCTCTTGTGTACCCAAGATCTGCGTTGCGTACATTTTATGGTATTTATGCCAGTTCCTTTCCTACATATTGAACATGGCCATTTCCCCGATGGAATCAGAGTATTGTCCTCTCTTCTACTTATCAACACTTTTGTCTTAGCTATGTTCACTCTCAGTCCTCTTGATTCCAACTGCTGTTTCCATAGCCAGAATTTATTCTCTAGATCCTCTACTGATTCTGCTATAAGAACCAGATCATCAGCATAGAGAAGTTCCCATGGGCAGCCAGTCTTAAACTCCTCTGTTATGGCTTGGAGGACTATAATGAACAAGAGTGGGCTGAGGACCGAACCCTGATGTACTCCTACTTGTATCTGGAATTCCTCACTAAACTCAATTCCTACCCTCACTTTACTGACAAAGTTTTCACTGTCCTCACAAGTCATTCCTCAACACCTAATTTCCTTAGGGACCACCAGATGACAGATCGGGGTACCCTATAAAGCTAAGTATAGTGGCTTATTCTTCTCTAAGAACCTCTCTTGTAGTTGCCTACAAAACCAAACGGCATCTCATCTAATTCAAGCCTTTTTCTAATCAGTTGCGCTAATTTTCTCTCTGCCACTTTCATAACCTGATCCATATATATGTGTGTGTGTATGTGTGTGTGTGTGTGTGAATGTGTGTGTATATATATATATAATGTGTGTGTGTGTGTGTGTGTGTGTGAATGTGTATATATATATATATATATATATATAATTGAGATAAGCGGAACAAGTAAAATTCAAACAATCTTTCAAAGTAAACTAAAAAATATAATTTAAATATTTACATATCTATATTGCTTTTACGGTTTTACCATTGGAAGTCCCTCGGATTTCCAATCTTTTGTGAGGGGAAACCGTTGGTAAAAGCAATATGGATAGGTAAATATTTAAATTATATTTTTTTTATTTATTTTGAAAGATTGTTTGAACTTTACTTGTTCCGCTTATCTCAAGTTTATAGTTCTGGTATGTCACATTAATACCATTGAACAACAACTGTATCATAGGCACCCTATATATTTCCAAGGGTACTTAGTAGCTGTGGGGATATTGATCTCATATGTTGATTTAAAACTGAACTATCCACAAGTGTCTTTTAACCTTCAAATCATGTCCTCCTGTTTTATCTGATGAAAACACAAATATTATTGCATGATGATATTTGTTTTTGAAATGCGCATAATAAAATACATGGAACTCTTTTAACCATCTTTTGTTCTTATATATATATATATATATATATATATATATATATATATATATATATATATATAGTATATATATATATATATATATATATATATATATATATATATATATATATATATATATAAAACTTCAGAGTTGGTACCATGGATGTAGGCACCTTAAAGGGTCGCTCTAACGAGGTTGTAGAAATGCTTGAACGTAAGCAGGTCGATGTTTGTTGTATTCAAGAGACCAGGTGGAGGGGTGGGTCTGCTAGATTCATTGTTGGTAAAAAACGATGCTATAAGCTTTTCTGGGTGGGAAATGACAATGGGCTGGGTGGAGTAGGAATCATGGTAGCAGAAAAATGGGCAGATATGATAATAGACGTAAATAGAGTGAACGACAGAATAATTAAAATAAGACTTGTCCTCAATAGAACTAGTGTGATAATAATATCTGCATATGCACCACAATCCGGACTGCCTGGCGTTATAAAAGACAGATTCTATGAGACATTGATGCTCACTACCTCCCAAATAACCGACAGTGACTACATAGTTATCGCTGGCGACCTAAATGGTCACGTTGGACAACATTGTGACGGCTATGACGGAATCCATGGAGGCTATGGGTTTGGTACTAGAAATGAGGAAGGCTCCAGAATCCTGGAATTCTGTGACGCAAATAACCTAACTATCTGCAACACTAACTTCAAAAAACGAGACAATCACTTGATCACCTACAGATCAGGGGAACATACCAGCCAGGTAGATTATATCCTTACCAGAAGACGTGACAAAGTGACTGTTGTAAACACTAAATCCCTCCCCCATGAAGAATGCACCTCCCAACATAGACTGATAATTAGCGACCTAATAGTCAGGAGGAGACGTACTAGACAACAGAAGAGGACTATCCTCAGGAGAAAAATATGCAAACTAAAGGACCCCACAGCCAGAAATAAATTCAAAAGTATACTACTTGATGCTTTCGACAGTAAGGAAGAGCAATCAGAGTCGTACAATATAGAGGAACAGTGGGAATTCCTGAAAGCAAACCTGCTGATGGCGGCAGATGAAGTCTGTGGCTGGAGCAGGCCTGTAGGCAGGAGGGGAGTAACATGGTGGTGGAACAGTAAGGTGGAGGGGTCAATTAAGGCCAAAAACCAGGCTTGGAAAGTATGGCGGGATGGGGGAAGCAGGGTAGACTATCAAGTGGCCAGGAGGGAAGCTAGGAGACAAGTGTACTTCGCAAGAAGGGAAGCAGAGGAAAGAAAGTTCAAGCATGTTCTACAACACGAGGACCAAAAACGTGAGGTGTTCAGGAATGCTAGGCAATGTGTCAAGGAAAACCGTGATATTGTCGGGGAGAAGTGTGTACTTAATGATGACGGCGTACTTGCCATAACCGACCCTGATAAGAAGGTAGCTTGGAAGTGTCACTACGAAAGGCTACTAAATGAGGAGAATAAATGGGAGAAAGACAGTCTCCCCCACATCGACCCAATAGAGGGACCAGCAGTGTTAGTCAAGGGTAGTATAATAAGTAAGGCAATCAAAGATATGAAGACGGGTAAGGCGGCTGGGCCTTCGGAAATAGTTGCCGAGATGCTGAAGGCATCTGGTATGGTGGGATACACCATGGTCACCCGGATAGTTAACCAAGTCGTACAGAATGGGGTTGTTCCAAAGGACTGGCGTAGCAGCATCATCGTAAACTGTTATAAGGGTAAAGAAGATGCCCTAGATAGGAGTAACTATAGAGGCATTAAATTAATCGACCAGGTCATGAAGGTCACAGAAAAAGTAGTAGCGCAACTAATCAGAGAGAGAATTGATCTAGATGAAATGCAGTTCGGGTTTGTGTCAGGAAAAAGTACCACAGACGCTCTTTTCATTGTACGACAACTACAGAAGTACCTAGCTAAAAGTAAACCCCTATACTTAGCTTTTGTCGACTTGGAGAAAGCCTTCGACAGAGTCCCCCGTTCCATTATCTGGTGGGCTCTTAGAAAACTAGGTGTTGACGAATGGCTTGTGAGAGCTATACAAGCCATGTATAAAGAAACAGTCAGCAAGGTTAGAATTAACAACGAATATAGTGAAGAGTTTAGCGTAAAAGTTAGCGTCCATCAGGGCTCTGTTCTCAGCCCCCTACTATTTATTATTGCCCTTCAGGCTATAACAGAGGAGTTCAAGACCGGTTGCCCATGGGAACTCCTATACGCAGATGACCTAACACTCATAGCTGAAACAATGGCCGAGCTAGAGAAGAAATTCCAAACATGGAAGCACGGCCTAGAATCAAAAGGCCTTAAAATTAACCTGGCTAAGACTAAAGTTCTAGTTTGTAAGAAAGAAAATAAGACGGCGGTCCCTTCCGGGAAGTGGCCATGCTCAGTGTGTAGGAAAGGCGTAGGTAGAAACTCCATTTTGTGTCCCAAATGCAAAGTATGGGTGCATAAAAGATGTAGTGGGATTACAGGTAAGCTAACTAAGAACATAGATTTCACATGTGGCCGGTGCTCTGGTGCAACAAGTAGCAGCAAGTGCCCACAAAATACTAGCTCTTTCAACTGCGCAGAGGGCTCTATAGAAATAGTGGACAGCTTCCGTTACCTGGGTGACAAAATCAGCAGTGGGGGAGGGTGCTCTGAAAGTACAGTAGCTAGAGTCAGAACTGGATGGAAAAAGTTCAGAGAGCTTATACCACTATTAGCCGCTAAAGGGTTCTCCCTAAAAATGAAAGGCAGGTTGTACGATGCCTGCATACGAACAGCAATGTTGCATGGCAGTGAGACCTGGGCATTGTGTGCAGAGGATATACGCAGACTAGAGAGAAACGAAGCTTGCATGCTCCGCTGGATGTGTAATAGTAATATACGTGAACGGCAAAGCATAAGCGAACTAAGGAAAAAATTAGAAATAAGAGGGATCAGATGTTGTTTACTTGAGAGAAGGCTACGTTTGTATGGTCACGAGATGCGCATGAAGGTCGATAGCTGTATAACAAAGTGCAGGGCAATAAAGATAGACGGTAGCCACGGAATAGGCAGACCCAGAAAAACCTGGGACGAGCTGATAAATTCCGACCTCACACACTTACACCTCACCAAGACAATGTCACTGGACCGAGACCTTTGGCGGTACTCAGTAATAGAGAAGACCCGCCTTACCTAAATACAAAGTAAAACCTACTACAGTCAGTAGGCATCTCTAACAAAATACACCCCCGTCCCACCACCCCCACCCCATCCACACCGCCCCTTTCAATGTAAAGTTATGTTGGTACCACAACATCCAGGCCGAAACAAATGAGATCGTGTAGTGTCACATCCAAACAACACACAGTTCACGCTGTAATGTGGCCGTGTAGGCAACACGGTAAAAACCTCCCAGCCCCACACTGTAAATGTGTTTGGTGTTAGGAAGGGCATCCAGCTGTAGAAAACCCGCCAGACAGTCCACGCTGTAATGTGGCCGTGTAGGCAACACGGTAAAAACCTCCCAGCCTCACACTGTAAATGTGGTTGGTGTTAGGAAGGGCATCCAGCTGTAGAAAACCCGCCAGACAGTCCACGCTGTAATGTGGCCGTGTAGGCAACACGGTAAAAACCTCCCAGCCCCACACTGTAAATGTGGTTGGTGTTAGGAAGGGCATCCAACTGTAGAAAACCCGCCAGATAGTCCTATGCGAGCAAGATAATCACTCTTGCCTCAAGTGGGAAAACCCCCGTTCAAACCCACGCAAGCGTGGAACACGGACGTTAAACGTTGATGATGATGATGATGGTGATATATATATAGTATATATATATATATAGTATATATATATATTAATATATATATATATATATATATATATATATATATATATATATACTATATATATATATATATATATACTATATATATATATACTATATATATATATATATGTATATATATATATACTATATATATATATATATATATATATATATATACTATATATATATATATATATATACTATATATATATATATATATATATATATATACTATATATATATATATATATATATATACTATATATATATATATATATATACTCCTTATATATATATATATATATATATATACTATATATATATATATATATATATATATATATATACTATATATATATATATATATATATATATATATATATATATATACTATATATATATACATATATATATATATATACTATATATATATATATATACTTTATATATATATACTATATAAATACTATATATATATATACTATATATATATATATGTGTGTGTGTCTAGTAATTATTAAAATCCATACAAAGACCCCACAATAGTAGCTGGCTTGCAATAATAGCTGACCTGCAGTAGTAGCTCCTGTAGGGTTGTATTAATTATTCTACATAATGCAGAGACGTGAAATTTCTCCATTATAGCGAGAATCACTGAGTAGAATGTAGGAAGAATTAGATGAAAGTAGTAAATCAGCTGCTTTCAAGAAACTAAAAATAAAGTCAAATATTTTATTTTCAATAGAAAGAAACAATACTAATTGATACTCTGTGCTGTTGTTCTTTTAATTGAAAAGGTTATTTGATATCAGAGGAGAGATTTTAACATTTTTTTTTTATTTTGAAATGATTCATTTTTGTGTTGTTTCTTTGGGAAGATGCCATTTGAATGAGGAGAATATAGTTTTCATTTAAAACTTTATCTCGTTCCTTCTTTAAAACCAACATTTTAATTATAGATTAACTCAATCCACCCATTGAAACCTTTAAGTCTAACAACATTTTCTTTTCTTTCAGCCCATCATCAATCCATCAGATTTGATAAATTGAAGCCATCTATTCTTCAATAGCTTCATTGATTTCATTACCTCTTCATCCATTGTTGAAAGCCATAGAGAAATTTAATGGATATCATAGCAAAGGATAATGAATGTGTTAGAACGGAAATGGTAAGATTCTAAATTTATTTTAACTAAGTGTAAAAGTTGGCTTTGGTTACCAGTTAATGCCATTTCAAAATGTATAGATATCAGAACAAAACCTAACAAAGGCATGTGGCTAGCTGGTTAAGATTTTTGGCTTATGATTGTAAGATCATGAGTTTGATTCTTGGTAACACATTATAGCCTTAGGCAAGATACTTCATTTCACATTGCTCCAGTTCATTCAACTGACACAATTTATATATACCTGTAATTCAAAGGGTCTAGTCTTATCACATGCTGTGTCATCACTCATTGAACTATGTTAAGAGTACACATGTCTTTGAAATACTCAGCCACTTGAACCATAATACAAGATGGATTGTACCTGTAATTCAACAAAGCTAGCCTTGTCACAAACTGTATCACACTGAGAGTTATGGTAAGGGTACACATGTCTGTGAAATACTTAGCCACTTGCACTATAATACAAGATCAACTGTAGCTGTAATGAAAGGGGCCAGCCCTGTCATACAATTTGTCATGCTGAATCATCAACATCATCATCATCATCATCATCACCGTTTAATGCCCATTTTCCCCACACTTGCATGGGTTAAACTATTGTGACACAAGATTAGGTGACCATGTCTTGCTCATACACATCTGATTGAATTGCTTTCTATGGTTGGGTGCCCTTCCTAATGCCAACCACATTTATAGTGTGTATTGGGTCTTTTTTTTGTTGTGACACCTACATGACCACTTTACAGTGTGGACTGGGCATTTTTTGTCCAGACCACATGGGAATTATGTTAAGAGTACACGTCTGTATAGAATACTCAGTCACTTAAAATTGACTATTTCTGGAATCCAAAAAGGCAAGACTTGTTATCTAATGAGTATTACACTAAATCTCCCTGAGAATTATGTTTAGGGTACACATATCTGTGGAATACTCAGCTACTTGCACAAGTGTCATGCTGAATCTCACTGAGAATACTTGTCAGAACTGACCGAGGTCCAATGACAAGCTAATAAAAGGATTATGATGGACCACTTCCAACATATCCATAAACAGAACTCTAATGCCAAATAAAACATGGAGGTACATTGTGTCGTTTTTCTTTTTTCCTCTTCACATTCGTCAACTTTTACCACTTGGTAATGATTTATAAGAAAATATCTAAATACAGGTTTGTCATCATCATTATCACTGTTTAACGTTCACTTTTCCACACTGGCATGGGTTACAGGAGTTAGATAGCCTGTTGTGAGCAAAGCAAGGCCAGGTGCACATGCTTTGCTCATACAGAACTGATTGTGGCTTGGTTTCTATAGATGGATGCCCTTCCTAATGCCAACCTCATTTACAGTGAAAACTGGCTGCTTTTTGTTGTGATGCCTACACGACCACTTAACAGTGTGGACTAATTGTTTTTTGTTGTGACACCTAAATTGTGGATTAGGTGATTTTTGTCGTGACACATACACTCCGCTTTACAGTGTGAACTGGGTAATTTTGTTGTGCTGCCATCACAACAAATTTACTAGTGAACAGATCTTTATGAAAATTTGTAATAAACTAAAATAAAGACTTTAGTTCATTATGTGATAAAGTCAGTGTTGTATTGTACTTTTCAAGAATGTCTTGCTAATATAGTTTTGTGTAGATTTTAATTCAAATGTGAAGAGTTCAGTGTGAAAATTTGCAGTATTAGAGTAAAGACTTTAATTTTTAATGTAATGCATACATAGTGCTTTTTTGTACTTTTTTGAGAATGTCTTATGCATGTGATTCATGTGATTCCAGATGTTAAGAGTTAATGTTGTTTTTCCTCATAGATGGAGCAGTCTCTAATGAATGTAATCTGTTGGTAGTAGTGGTAATGGTGGTGTCGATGATGTTGATGATGATGATTTTGGCAGTGATGATGGTGTTGGTGGTGGTGTCAATGATAATGATAATTATGACACTGATCGTAATGATATTAACCTCCGAGATAATACAAAATATGACATTACAATATTGATAAGAATAAATTGATAATATTTCTGCTAATTACAATGAAGGCAGATTAAAGCATGATGTGACATTGTACTTTACAATCATCTCGACAGTAGATTTGGTACTAAATGGTTTTCCATTGAATTTAGTGATGAGTAGATGAGTATTCAGTTGTTAAACCTTTGTGACACCAGCCCACCTGAAACTACCCATCCTTCTACAATACAGACCAACTTATTCTAAAGTGTTTACACAGAAATTTATACTTTTCATCATAATTTTTGTTTTTCATATACAAGCTTAGCCATATTTCTAATGAAACCACTGCCCTTAATTTTCAAATAGCTTTGAAAATAATAAAGATGGATTAAGTTATAAAAGTAACAGAAAGAATTTTAGCACAACTAATTAGGGAAAGAGGCAAATTAGATGAAATGCAGATAGGTTTGTACCAGAGAAGATCACCACAGATACACTCTTCTTAGTGAAACACCTACAAGAGAAGTTTCTGGTTAAGAATGAGTCTTTATACCAAGCTTTTGTTGATCTAGAGAAGGCCTTCAAAAGGATACCATGATCTGTTATCTGGTGATCCTTAAGAAATCTAGGAGAAGAATGTTTTTTGAGAACTGCACATGCCATGTACAGAGGAGCTGGCAGTAAGGTAGGCATTTAGTTTAGTGAGGAATTTAAGGTACAGCTAGTTGTTCATCAGGGCTCTCCTCAGTCCATTCCTGTTTATTATAATCCTCTAGGACATAACAGATGAATTTAAGACTAACTGTTTATGGGAACATCTGTATGCTAACAACTTGTTTCTTATAGCCAAATCTTTGGAAAATCTAGAGAGGAAATTCTGGCTTTGGAAATAGAAATAAGAATCAAAATGACTGAGAGTAAACTTGGAAAAAACCGAAGTTTTGGTAATTAGGAAAAAGGAAAGTGGCCTTGCTTGATATATAGAAAAGGAGTAAGTAGAAACTGACAGAGTCACAGAGATAGTTGCTATTAAAAGCACCTGTAAAATGAACTTTTTCCAATCCCAGAAAGGATCAATAGAAGTAGTTGATAGCTTCAGCTATGTAAATGATCTAATTAGCAGTAGAGGAGTGAGTTCCATGAACATAGTAACTAGAATAAAAACAGGATAGAAAAATTCAGGAAGCTCTATTCAAAAGAAAATGCTTCGCTCTATGAAAGAAATGCCAGTTGTATGATGCCTGTGTGTGATGTGTAATGTTGCTTAGTAGCGAGACATGGGCCATGAATACTGAGGATATATGAAGGCTGAAGAAAAATGAAATGAGTATAATTCAATGGATGTGCAATGTTAATGTGCATGAATGACAAAGCATGGATAAACAGAGGAATTAGATGTAATGTACAAGAGAGAAGCTTATGTTAGTATAGACATATAATGCCTATGGATGATGATTGTAGGGGGAAGAAAGGCAAAGAAAACCCAATAGAAGTAAGCTTCAGTAAAGGGAGACCAAGAAAGACCTGGGATTATTTCAAATCATTGAAGTTCATGGAGTAGATGACAAAGCTCTGCAATAAAAGGATGAATACTATCCTAAAAACTATCTATCTAACCCATGCAAACATGGAAAAGTGGGTGTAAAATGTTGAAGATGAAAGAGTATTGAGGGATTTACCAATATAAGAAGCTTTCTCATTACTAAGCTGCTGTTTGGAACTTAACTCAACAAATAGCTTTGTATCATAGAGCCAGGGTTGCTTTCAGGTGGTTTGATATCAGAAGGGTGAAAATGTTCATGTTAAAATTAAAACCTTCCATTATAATTTTATAACATTACTAAGTCATGGTCCAAACGATAGCTTAATAATGAAAAGTTATTTCACTAAATCCCTCTAAATTCCTGATTATTTTGAAAGCCTTACTCTCTCTCTCTCTCTCTCTCTCATATATATATATATATGTATGTATATATATTCAATATGACAAAAGACCAAGGTTAACAACTTACATTCATTCTTTAACTTCTACATCCATTTCAATAGGGTTACAATAGTACATACATACGTAAATAACTGCAAATAATTAATTATCAATTATTAAAACCATAAATAATACTTATAACTGCATATCTTCAGGAAAATGTGAGAAAGAACAAAGTTTACCAAGTTTAAATGGTACCAAGAATGGACTTCAAACCTAAACTGTTTTTTAATATCTTTTCCAAAAATTTCCTCCTAACCCACCATTAATATTCGATATTTAAAAATATCTTACTCTACTACCCCAAATCTAGCTAACTATTTGTTATCCAGCACTAATAAGAAAATATAAAAATGTAATAATACATCAACTAATATAACTAACACAGATAATCTAGAAGTAAGAGGAGGCCTAAATGAAAATGTACAACACTCTCGCACATCATTCCAACACCAGCATTCTTACTCGAATGATAACCTTATATCTGATAGAAGCTGTAACTGTAGAAATACCTGCCCTCTTAATGGCAATTGTCTAACTGATAATGTAGTTTGCCAATGCACTATATCCACACATACTAGTAGCAAGATATATATAGGCGTCACTTTGAACAGCTTTAAATCTAGATATTATATGCACTGCCACTCCTTTAGAAAGAAAAAAGGAGCTCACCCTCATTAGCTCGATATATATGGGACCTCAAAGAGACCAATACTGAGTACTCCATTCATTGGAAAATCCTGAAAGTCGACCATTCTTACCAACCTGGAAACAAAAGGTGAAATGTGTGCCTCACTGAATGACTTTACAGTTTAAAATCCAAACTACTAATCCTTAACAGAAAATCTGATATTTTTTCCACATGCCCGCGTAAATGTTCTCAATCCTATTATAGTAAATATCAAAATAATGGTACTATTTAAACTTTGACCACTTTAACCAAATAGCATATCTATAGCTAAACTTGACATAGCTCCACTAGGTTGAATAAATTATGCAATATGTTAAGATACAAATGTGTTTATATATATATATATATATATATATATATATATATATATATATATATATATAAACAAATGAATGAATAAAGGAGTTACAAAACGTTAAAACAAGTTCTTTATATAAATCTTACATAATGTTTCAGCCACATGGACTCCTCAGAGAAATGTTTGTTAAAATAATATCATAAATAAATATAAATAACGTTAGAGCAGGTTGAAGATTTTCCCATTAGATTTACGTCAGCTTGCATGGTAGACGAAAATATTAATGGTGTCACCCAAGTGAGGCGACTGCACGGTGTAAAGGCAGAAAAACACCCAAGAACATTTTGTATATCCCAGCTAAAGGGATGGTTTAGCAGGGTGGGTCTAACTCAGTAGCTGATGGGTCGTGCTTAGGCAAAAGTTAGGTGGCTGGTTAATTAAATACTGTATTTAGGCTTAACTATCGTAGGAAGGACTTAATGGTGGTGTGATGTAGATAGCTGTGGGGATAGGAGGTTATACCTGGTCTAGAGACCAGTTGTAGAACGAGCGTTCTAGCCTGTGTTTGCAATTTATTACCGTCTCAGTTCTATTATTAATGAGCTCGTGGAGTGAGCTTATTATATAATATGTCTCCATTAGGCACAGCTGACAATTCTTCCTAAAGTTATATGGCGTTGCTTGGTCTACTATACCCCAATGTGTTGTGTAGCTAATGTTAGATTCTATTAATAGTGTAATATAATTAGCAAGGTAGGTAGAGAACCTGAGTTTCCTATTCTTAAAAAAGTGGAGATGCGATCTAAATCTAGTCTTGAACTCATTGGAAGTGGCGCCTATGTAAGTCCTAGTGCTATTTTTAGTCCTCACTGTGCATTTGTAGATTACATTTCTAATCAAGCAGTAGCCCTGGAGTGGACAGTTGTTATGGTTTTGGCAATTCCAATGCTTTTTGTTGTTATTTCTATTGTGCTAAGAGCTGTTGCTATCATTATCACTATCACCACCATCATTATTACCACTGTTGGCATTATTACAGGTATAGTTTTGAAACACAATGTTGTTCCTGCTGTTCCTACTACAATTCCCTTTACTGTTGTTGTTTTTGCTGCTATGGTTCCTATCCTGGTTATTAGTTCTACTAGTAATGCTGTGGCTAGTCTCTATAATGTTAATATTGTTGATGTTATTATTATTACTATCATTATTATCCTGGTTACTATTATTGCTATTATGGCTATTGGTATTGTTATGGTAATTAAGGTTGCCGGGTGTTCTAATATTGGCATTACAAGATGGTTTGATTCTTGTGAGCTTCATGTGGTTACTAAGTGCTATAAGCTCAGCTAAGTTAGGTGTAGTAGAGTAAGATATTTTGACGTTATTCTTGTTTAGTATCTTATGGTATGTATGGTTAGGTGGGAAGATTTTCTCCAAGGTGTCAAAGAAGATTCCAGGTATGTTTGAAGCGATACTTCTAGAGTATGGGGGAAGGAACCATAGGACATTAGGGCGGTGTTTCTGTGTTGTCGTTGGGCCGGTGCGGTCATTCCTGTCATGGAGGGTGTTTCTACTGCGACAGTTCGACTGTTGTCTGCTGTGCACATTGTTTCTATTCGTCCTATGTATTAACCGACTCCCGAGGGGCCGACCTGAGTCACTCTATGTTTGTTGGTAGGTGTAGGTAAAATGCCCTCTCCATTGTTGTGTCTGTATGCGGGGAATTTTTCTAGTAAGTTATTTCTAGTTACATTGTCTGGATTAGTTTGGCACCAGTTCCGGGATCTACCTGGCCTATTATCATTGCTGTTGTGATATTGTATTGGTCAAATCGCAATGCTGGTTCCACTCCCATATTTCTTATTATGAAGCGCACGGCTGCAGTGATTATTGGTGCGCCTCACCCAGTGGCGTAACTAACGGGAGGCAGGAGAAGCCCCCCCCCCTGGATTTCTTGTCGGTCTAGGTGGGCCCCCTAGGCTATAATTCTAAACACATAGCTTATTACACATGTAATTACGAATCCTTAACTACAACAACGTAAAGAAAACGCTTAATCTCTAATAAGACTAGAAGTTAAGACCAATCTCTTGTTTATTTAAAAAATATAATATTTCGGATAAAATGGCAACTGCATCTAAAAAAAAGTGTAGATAATATTCCGTCGAATAAAAACGTTAAATTTTGTTTACTTGCTTTCCCCACATCTTATTTAGTTGAGACAGGTGATGCATCTGCTTTCAAAAAGTCAAAATCGCCTTGATATAGAAAGAAGTGGTGATTTACGACTCTCTCTAACGGCTTTCACACTAAACATTGACAAATTAGTAGCCTTGCATCAATCACAGGGATCTCATTAAAAACCGATTATTATATTCTTTGATTTGTAAATATAAATAAATGATTTGATATCTAAATTCTATATTATTCTATTTGTTTGAAATGTTGTAATACATGCTTATGTTATTCTCGATACTAAGGTTTTTAACCTAATATTTAATTAAAAGTATAATTATGTATGAGTATATACACACAAATATATATATCTATATATTGTGTGTATATATAGAAAAAATATATATAATATTTTTATTTATGTTGTTACTTTTTATCATTAGTCACATTTTAGAACAATTTGGTATTTGCGACATTTCCTGGACTTTTGCTTTTCATCGATTATTTGACGTGTTTTACATTCTTCGGTGTTGAATATCAAATCAAGCAAATTGCATTATTCCAAGTGTGTCAATATAGTGCTCATTGTGGGTATGGTGTGGTGTGTAGTGGCCGGAGGCTGGGCGTGCTTGACTGGAAGCGTGCTTGACCGGAAGGGCGAGCAGATGTGAAGTCAGCTTGAGAGGCCGCTTTCTCTTCTACGGCGGTCATCGGACTGAGACAGCCGTGCGATTTGAGGCTGCGATCGGCGAGCTGGATTGTACATACATGGAAGAGAGGAAAACCAGCCAACGACTTTGCCAGGACCAGAGAAATGCGGTAAGTGAAGTGGCTTTCTAATCACAAGCTATTTCGGCACTTAAAGACTTATAGAAAAAAAAAAGAAAAAGGAAAAAGGAAGAATTTTTCTTTTAAGACAAAGCCACTGGAAAACAGTGTCAATATAGTGCTCATTAACAATGCTGCCTAAAAAAACTTACAAAACTTGAGCAACAAAGAGGAGAGAAGCTAGACAAGCTGCCACGGAAGAATCTGCAAAGAAATGTTATCCAATCACAAGTTTTCTGAAAAGTCAACAGTCTTCGTCAACAAGTGGTGACGCATCCCAAAGCAACGTAACTGCTGGAATTTCCGGCGAGTCGGTCTGGTCAGATGAACTGGAGAAACAGAAAAGCACTGGAGAGTCGCGAGAACCTGACGTCGAAGATGCCTCAGGTCCATCGACTATATGAACAACCGTCGTAGTCACTGAAGATGTAGTTCCAACTGGGGATCCGAACTCAATAGAGGGAAAAATGGCTGTATCGGAATCTGAAAATGAAAATGATTCAGAGGAAACTACATTGGCAAAACAAATCCCAGAGTATGAGCCAGTAGAATGCATGTTGAATTTACAAGAGGAGTATCCAAGCGACCCGAAACATTTCGAGGGCAGACCATTGACGACACCTCTAATCCGCGCCCTCATGGCCGTTGGTCCTTGTCAGCCAGGATTGAAAGATAATTTTGCTGATTTTCCTCTCGACTCGAACCACAGAAAATTCAACATCAGTTGGTACAAGAGAAAGTGTGCTGGAATCCATAAAGTTGAGCGACACTGGTTAGTATACTCTCCTGAATCCAACAGACTATATTGCTTTTGTTGTTGGCTGTTTGCTGATAAAAATGCCGAATCTTACTCGAAGACTTGGGGTAATCCAGAGTGTGGGATGGCAAACTTCAAAAAGGGAATCGAAAAAATTGCCAAGTATGAGAAAAGTGTCATTCACATCAATGCACAAAAGCAATACTTCATGACAAAATATCGTTTGGACGCAGATAAAACAGTGATCGATAACCTCATCCATGAAGAGAAGAAGCGAATTGAACGAAATCGCCAGATATTGAGGCGATTGCTTGATTGTCCGTTATTTCTCGCAAAACAAGGCCTGGCCTTCAGAGGTCACAGGGAATATGCTGGACTTTGACACCAAATCAGAAAATGAAGGAAACTTTATGAATTGTTGAAATTGATGGCCAAGTATGATACGAATTGGAAAGCCATTTATTCTCGCCTGGACGCACTAAAAGACAGCCTATGTACTTAAGTCCAAAAGTACAAAACGAATTCATAGAATGCCTGGCAAACGAATGTACGCAACAAATAATTACGGAAGTGAAAGCGGCAAAATACTATTCAGTCATCGTCGATTCCACAATAGACATTTCGCATCAGGATCAATGCTCTGGAGCTCAGGAGCATTTCCTGTCGTTTTGTGAACTAGAATCAGCAGCCATTGAATTATTTTACGATACGCTTGTGAAAGTTCTTTTCCAGGATCTATCCTTGGATGCTCAATATATTAGGGGACAAGCTTACGATACATGCATACTTACATTTAAGTAAGTGCCATACTAAGAGTGAGAAATGAAATTTCGTTTTCATTTTGTTTCAATATATATATATTTTGTTCAACACTGACACAGGAACGATGTACTGGTTTCAAGCTTGTTAGCTATCATCAGCACCGTTTACCCATCTGCCAGATAGTTGAACGTTCGAAAGTATATACTTTCCTTATGAAAATTAACGGCTGAGCAAAAAAAAAAAAGGTGACGTGGTTGCCTTAACACCGTATGGCATAAATTCAGGCTGTTCAGTTTGTTTACAAACGAACAAAGCGACGTTATAATAAGCGCCGCTAAACTGATACGTGCATATATGTATGTGTACCTCTATGCATATGTATGTATATATGTATATATATATATATATGTGCATGCTACTGTACGTCTGTATACATATATGTATGTACGTATACATGCATACTTATATATATATTTATATATATATATATATATATATTTATATATATATATATATATATTTATATATATATATATATATATTTATATATATATATATATATTTATATATATATATATATATATTTATATATATATATATATATATATATATATATATATATATATATTTATATATATATTTATATATATATATATATATATTATATATATATTTATATATATATTTATATATATATATATATATATATTTATATATATATATATATATATATATATATATATATATATATATATATAATATATATATATATATATATATTTATATATTTATACATATATATATAACAATTCATATATATATATATATATAAAATTAGAATTGGTGTTCTGAAATTGCAATATATATATATGAATGTATATATAGTGTATTTTTCAATACACTGTATGCTTAATTAAAATCATTTTGAAGACCTTACGCTATTGTTTTAAAGTAGTGACTATGTCACTTACTTCTTTTTTCAGCAAACAAAGGGAGATAAGCTGACAAATATATATATACATTCATATATGTATCGCTATATAACAAGTAAATTTGGGAATATATGTTCGTCACTGTAGTCAAAAGTAGGTAAATAAATAGATATGTATAAAGTGTATAAATAGAAAATAAATAAATTCCCTAAGCCTATATTTTAGTAAAATGATTCTTTGCAGAGTTTACACTCAAAGGACTATAAATATATCATTAAATAAGCAACAATTTGAGAGAAAGGAATGAAAGCAATTTTAAAAAAGGATTATATATTTTCATCATCATCATCTTTTAATGTCTATTTTTCTGCTTGTATACATGTTTATTTCATCTGTAAAAAAAACCCAAAGAAAAGGTGAAATGAAGATATAACTCCCTACAAAGTGTTTGCATTGTCTCAGAAAATGATGTATTTGTGTGTGTGTGTGTCTGTGTGTGTGTTTGCACGTGTCTCTGTGTGTGTGCGTTTGTGTCTGCATGTGTGTGTGTGTGCAATTGTTCTCTAGCATTTGTTCATCTCTGTCTTTCCCTCTCAGTATTTATCTGTCTGCATGTATACTCTTCCTTCAACCCATGTTAATGTTCTTTGTATCTCTCTCTTTATTCTCTGTATGTGTTCACAGATGTAACAGCAATCACTCAAGTAGTCAACCAACACATCAGGTATTATGTACATATATATATATACACATATATATATATATATAAAGTTCAAGCATGTTCTACAACGTGAGGACCAAAAACGTGAGGTGTTCAGGATTGCTAGGCAATGTGTCAAGGAAACAGTGATATTGTCGGGGAGAAGTGTGTACTTAACGATGACGGCGTACTTGCCATCACCGACGCCGATAAGAAGGTAGCTTGGAAGTGTCACTATGAAAGGCTACTAAATGAGGAGAATAAATGGGAGAAAGACAGTCTCCCCCACATCGACCCAATAGAGGGACCAGCAGTGTTAGTCGAGGGTAGTATAATAAGTAAGGCAATCAAAGATATGAAGACAGGCAAGGCGGCTGGGCCTTCGGAAATAGTTGCCGAGATGCTGAAGGCATCTGGTACGGTGGGACACACCATGGTCACCCGGATAGTCAACCAAGTCATACAGAATGGGGTTGTTCCGAAGGACTGGCATAGCAGCATTATCGTTAACTGTTATAAGGGTAAAGGAGATGCCCTAGATAGGAGTAACTATAGAGGCATTAAATTAATCGACCAGGTCATGAAGGTCACGGAAAAAGTAATAGCGCAACTAATCAGAGAGCGAATTGATCTAGATGAAATGCAGTTTGGGTTTGTGTCAGGAAAAGTACCACAGACGCTCTTTTCATTGTACGACAACTACAGGAGAAGTACCTAGCTAAAAGTAAACCCTATAATTAGCTTTCGTCGACTTGGAGAAGGCCTTCGACAGAGTCCCCGTTCCATTATCTAGTGGGCTCTTAGAAAACTAGGTGTTGATGAATGGCTTGTGAGAGCTATACAAGCCATGTATAAAGAAACAGTCAGCAAGGTTAGAATTAACAACGAATATAGTGAAGAGTTTAGTGTAAAAGTTGGTGTTCATCAGGGCTCTGTTCTTAGCCCCCTACTATTTATTATTGACCTCCAGGCTATAACAGTGGAGTTCAAGACCGGCTGCCCATGGGAACTCCTATACGCAGATGATCTAACGCTCATAGCTGAATCAATGGCCGAGCTAGAGAAGAAATTCCAAACATGGAAGCACGGCCTAGAATCAAAAGGCCTTAAAATTAACCTGGCTAAGACTAAAGTTCTAGTTTGTAAGAAAGAAAATAAGGCGGCGGGCCCCTCCGGGTAGTGGCAATGCGCAGAGTGTAGGAAAGGCGTAGGTAGAAATTCCATTTTGTGTCTCAAATGCAAAGTTTGGGTGCATAAAAGATGTAGTGGGATCACAGGTAAGCTAACTAAGAACATAGATTTTACATGTGGCCGGTGTTCTGGGGCAATTAGTAGCAGCAAGTGCCCACAAAATACTAGCTCTTTCAACTGCGCAGAGGGTTCTATAGAAATAGTGGACAGCTTCTGTTACCTGGGTGACAAAATCAGCAGTGGGGAGGGTGCTCTGAAAGTACAGTAGCTAGAGTCAGAACTGGATGGAAAAAGTTCAGAGAGCTTATACCACTATTAGCCGCTAAAGGGTTCTCCTTAAAAATGAAAGGCAGGCTGTACGATGCCTGCATACGAACAGCAATGTTGCATGGCAGTGAGACCTGGGCATTGTGTGCAGAGGATATACGCAGACTAGAGAGAAACGAAGCATGCATGCTCCGCTGGATGTGTAATAGTAATATACGTGAACGACAAAGCATAAACGAACTAAGGAAAAAATTAGAAATAAGAGAGATCAGATGTTGTTTACTAGAGAGAAGGCTACGTTGGTATGGTCACGTGATGCGCATGAAGGACGATAGCTGTATAACAAAGTGCAGGGCAATAAAGATAGACGGTAGCCACGGAATAGGCAGACCCAGAAAAACCTGGGACGAGCTGATAAACTCCGACCTCACACACTTACACCTCACCAAGACAATGTCACTGGACCGAGACCTTTGGCGGAACTCAGTAATAGAGAAGACCCGCCTTACCTAAATACAAAGTAAAACCTACTACAGTCAGTAGGCATCTCTAACAAAATACACCCCTGTCCCACCACCCCACCCCATCCACACCGCCCCCTTCTATGTAAAGTTATGTTGGTGCCACACCATCCAGGCCGAAACAAATGAGATCGTGTAGGTGTCACGACAAAAAAACACACAGTCCATGCTGTAATGTGGCCGTGTAGGCAACACGGTAAAAACCTCCCAGACCCACACTGTAAATGTGGTTGGTGTTAGGAAGGGCATCCAACTGTAGAAAACCTGCCAGACAGTCCTATGCGAGCAAGACAATCACTCTTGCCTCAAGTGGGAAAACCCCCGTCCAAACCCATGCAAGCGTGGAACACGGACGTTAAACGTTGATGATGATGATGATGATGATGATATATATATATATATATATATATATATATATATATATATATATATATATATATAATTGTGTGTGTGTTATACACACATATACAGGGTTTCCAGGCCATAACACTGATACCAAATGTAAAGATTGTACCTCCTCATCATCATTTAACATCCATTTTCTCTGCAAGCATGGGTTTAAGCATTACAATTAAATAAACTGCTATATCAAATATTTTGTTGTAAGCTATCACTCTCACAAAATGTTTTATCTTTTTATTACAAGAGATTTGCTCCAGAGTGTCTAGATAGAATTTAGAACTATCTAAGAGTTGATAAAAACAATTGTTTTCTTAAAAATCCAATTGAAAGTACTGTGTTAGATTGTTTCAATAATGCCTCAGTTTATTACTGATTCTTATCCTGTGTTTAATAATAATAATAATGAAATTATTGTGTAAAGTTCTCAGGTGCACTACAACTCGTCAAAGGTGCATGTATAATACATAGAATAATATACAAATGTCAGGGAAGTGAATAGTGTATGAGTCATGATATACATGTGTGTATGTGTATGGAGGGGGAACATTAGGTGTAGTGTTGGTGAATCTCGGGAAGCATGGAGGTTTTAAAGGATGTAGTGTCTCAACAACTACAACTGATGCAGGTAGTTTGTTCCATGCTTCAGCAACTCTGAGCGAGAAAAAATGTTTCCGAAAGTCATGGGAACTGTGCTGTTTTCCGACTTTGTGGGCATGCCCATGTGTGTTAGACACATGGAAATCAAAAAGGTACTCAGGGTTGTTGTTGGCAAAATGGTTAACAATTTTGTGGGTGTTTACCAAGTCAGTTGCCAGGCGTCGGAGCTTCAATGTATCCATGCCCAGAGAAGCAAGGCGTTCAGACTATGGTAGATCCCTGATGGAGGGTATTCGCTTGGTTGCACGTCTCTGAACAGTTTCCAGGCGGTCAATGTTCTGAGCAAGATAGGGGTTCCAGACTGGTGATGCAAATTCTAAGTGTTGCCGCACCATAGCCATGTACAGCCTTAAATAGATAGCTGGAGAGTGGCTGACAAAGGTCTTGCTGAGTGATGCTAAGACACCCTCAGCCCTCTTGACAATTTTAGAGATGTACTTCGTCCAATGCAAATCGCTGCTGACCGTAATACCCAGATTATGTAAAACCCAGATTTGTTTAATTAAGTTCAAGGTCACTATTTTGTAGAGAATAAATGTTGTATTAAATTAAATAAACCACAAAATGAAATATGTTGTTGCGTGTTTATTTCATTTGCATTTCAAAAACTGCAGTTTTCCATTTTCATATACTTCTGTACAATGATCCATACCTTATGAGACCTCATTGGACCTCCATCGGTTTTGATGGTTAGTGTTCTAGTTGTATGAACCACAAGACAAACTACACATGAAATTAAATTGCAAGTGGCTAAGCATTCCACAGGTTTGTGGAGCCTAAACATACAACTTAGATAGTCATGTTCAAGGAAACAATGCACCACTGGTAATCAAACTCACAATCTTATGATGATGAGCTAAACACCTTAACTATTAGTCAATGTGCCTCCATACATTATGAAACACACACACACAAACTTACACTAGTAGCGTATAATATGCAGCGAAAATTGTTTACGACAAATTTAATGACTAAACAGTGAAGATATAAAAGAAGAGACATATGAAAATAGAGCCTGCCTTGTTTCATATTCTTTCTAAATATGTCTTCCATTTATAATTGTCTTTGCAGATGTTAGTCTTAAATTCTAGCCACCATAAACATTTCTGAAGATAAAAGAGATAGAACATTTCGGAAGCAGAAACAGCAGTTATTGATCTAATCTTACAATGAATCAGCAGATAAATGTGAGTTTAACATCACCACCCACCCACCAAAACTAAACGAGATGTTCCCATTTAACAATCAACTTGAAAGTAAAATGATTTCGTGTTAAGAAACAATTACATGAGAAAAGACACGAAAAGTACAAGTAAGTTTATAGTTTCAGCATGCTATCATAATGGCTGTCTTGAAAATTATTATTGAAAGGAATTAATCTTTGATATAACAATCGAATATGTAAATATATGCAATATAAAGACATTAGTTCGTTTTGTTTTATCGTGGTTT
Organism: Eledone cirrhosa; assembly: GCA_964016885.1. Lineage (NCBI taxonomy): Eukaryota > Metazoa > Mollusca > Cephalopoda > Octopoda > Eledonidae > Eledone > Eledone cirrhosa. The sequence continues at coordinate 254,394,584 of OZ024742.1, forward strand.
CTCATGTTGATTTGTTTGTTTTTGTTATTCCATTCCCATCCCACCCATAGCTGACTTCCCATGTATCTTAAAACAATAACACTGTAAAGCTAGGGTCGATAGAGAGACATTTAATAGGGGCATTGTTAAAAATAATATTGAAAATAGAGTGATGATACACCAGGCTATGATACAAGAGAATTATCATCAGCAGTTAACATTATATATATGCATATATACATACCGTTGATGAGGAGTTTGCAGGTCCAGTTACCAAGATACACATTCAGCTTCATACTCCTTATTGTTGGAGATACAGATTATATACCAACCTGCCTGGACCCAAATATAACTGAGCTTGGATTTGTGGGGAAAGAAAGTAGTTTCTTGATTCATAAGCTAAAAATGACCTTGATATCTGGAACCTTCAAAACCTGTAAAAGCTCCTTACAATTCAAAGGATGAATGCTTAGATAAAAGTGACAATATATATATATATACACACACACACACATCTTTCTCATCTGTTTTCCTTGCTAGCAATTGTTGAACAGATCGTTTCGACTCAAGTTAGTACTTAGTCGAAACTATTAACCTTTCAGACAGGTCAGCAGCCACCTCTCACTCTACAGAATGTACTAGGCACATCATTTCATCATGGCACCAAACAGATTGTTATGTTTTCGACAAAACTCTAAGGTCCTTTCCATCCTCTGTTTGGCAGGTTTTCTATGGTTAGATGCTCTTACTATCACCAATTACTTTACAGAGTGTACTTAGTTCATTTGTTATGGTACCTGCACTAATGGGATGGTTTAATGACCTTGCTAATCAACTACATATATTTTTTTACAAGAAAACATCTAAATATGTTAATTTTTCTCCTGAAATTTTCAGTTGATAGTGTCTTACCTCTACCCCTTTCTCAGTCATTACTGTCTTACCTATATACATTTCCCAACTGATGCTATCTTATCTATATACCTGTTTTATCTATATGTCTGTCTCTGTTGATGCTATCATACAAGTATACTTGTCTATACACCTATCCCAGTTGATGCCTTACCTATACAACTTTCTTAGCTGATGTTGCCTTACCTATATACTGGTATTCCATATATACCTATCTAATCTATACACCATTACTATTCTAAAAGAAGGAAAGGTATCTTGTTATCAGAAGATGAACTCATGAAAATATTTAAAAGCCAGTCAATAAAATCCTTATCTCATCACTCTGCTGGCTAGAGATAGCAGTGAAATATTCCACTAAAAATGCCCAAACATCATAAGAAAGAAATGACACCAGAATGGATAATATAATTGTAGAAAACCTTTACCTGAAACAAAACACACTTGAGCATCAATCAACCTGCTTGATCATGGTTAACTGTATTGATATTAATCCACCTAATCTGCTCCTGGTTCTATGATACAAAGTCATTTATTTTAAAGTGTTCATATTTAAATTTAATCTTTTTGTAAGTTTATTTCTAATGAAATACATTCTATTTCAACTAATTAATGAATAATTTAGAGATATTTACTCACATAATTATTTCATTACTAAGATAGTAGCTTAACATATGGTTCTTATCTAAAATTAAGTTCAAAGTAGGAGCAATGGTGAAAAATTTCATTTGAAACTCTGGTTGATTATATTATTAAAATATATTAATCTTTAAAACTTGGTGGTTGATTTTTATAAAACTATGGAATTTCCAGGGGATTGGCTAGTAAATAATTATTAATTTACCAGTTGAACATATCTTAAATGTGCTTTTGATAAATAATTTTCTTTGTTAGTATTGAACAGCTTCAACACCAACAGCAAACCTTCAGCCATCAACACTCTCTATTGAAACTCAAGCTGTAAGTTCATGAACATTGATGTGACAACATCATAGATATCAAATAACGATATCAGTGGGTTATTACTGCCTTTCTTTTGGAAAGAAATATTGCTATAATGCAGAATGACTATAATCATGTATTCCGCTATTCCCCTCTTCCTGTAAATACATTTATCTTTGCCAGGACTTAACAGCCTGAGACGAAGTGATATTTTTTGTCGTTTGATCTTTGCTGTTAATTCAGGAAAAAAAACCATTAGCCTTCTGTGTGTTTGTCATCAATATCAATGTAGGATTTGAATGGTTATTACTAGTAAATGTGAATTTTTGTTTTTTATTCATCATCATCCTTTTACATCTGCATTACTTGCTGGCATGGGTTAGATGAGTTGTTACAGGCCAAGACGAGATGGATAGGACTAGCCTCATCTCCCTTCTTGTATTGTATATTTTTGCAGGGCTTCTACAGCTGGATGCCCTGCATGACAACAAACCATTTTACAGTGTGTGCCAGTAACACTACTATGTTACAGAGTGTATTGTGTAAATTTTATTATGACACTAACACTACTACTTTATGCAGTGTACTGGATACATTTTATCATAGCACCAGCGCTAGAAATTTTGCCATATAACTGGCCAGACTGAGGAGTCCTCTCTACTCTATAATACTCTATTATTACCAAGATATATCCATGATTTGAACCCAGGACATAATGTTTGTAAAGTAAGCATATTAACCATTAAACCATGATGTGTTCATAGGTATTTAATAGGATTATAAACAATCTCCTTCACTAATGCATGTTCATTGAAGGTGTGTGGCTTAATGGTTAATGTGTTGGACTGATGACCATAGTCAAGGTGTGTGCCCTAATGTTTAAGCTGTTGGTCTGTTTGCCATGGGGAAGGTGTGTGACCCAGTGGTTAGGGCGTTGGACTGTTAAACAAAATGAATGTGTGTAGCCTAGTGGTTTGGGTGTTGGACTGATGATCATAAGTCCTGGATTTGATTCTTGGACTGGTTGGCATGTGTTCTCTTGCAAGACGCTTCATATTATATTACATTTCAAGTTGGGACTGAGGCTATAATAATTAAATCACCCCAGGGTCTTCCTATGAGATACCATTTCAAAAGAGGCCAGCAATATCTACAGAGCTCTAATAATAACACAATAGAACAAGGGCCCCTAATATTAAAACATGCAATTTCAAAGGAGGCCAGCTAAACCTGCCTTTTTAAATCCCTTTCCTCTTCTATTCTGTTGCATAATCAAAAGTATTGTCTGACCTATATTGATATTGGCAGTATCGGTAGAGGGTCGGACGCCGTGCTGTGACGCATAGAGTTACGGCCCTTGCCATTCTGAGTTCAAATCCCACCGAGGTTAACTTTGCCTTTCATCCTTACGGGGTCGATAAAATAAAGTACCAGTAATGTACTGGGTAATTGCTGGCCTTGTGCCAATAGTAGAAACAATTAATATGTATAAACATTTATAAATGAAACTACCAATATTTTAATGTATTTTCAGTAATAACTGATATAGCTATCAATAGCTGAAACTGATTCTTTTGCTACGTACCTGTATGTTTGAAAGTATTTCTATTGCATTCAGAATTTCATATTAACAGATGTTTTGTTCATATTACTCATAAACTCGTTAGTATATTCAACTGCATAGAATATGTTATACAGCAGTGTATCAAGCTAGGCATTGATACACTTTTATTTCATATACATAAATATTCTACACGAGCCTGTAATCATTTGATGAAGGTATATATATGCTATAAATTCATATTCGGGAGTTTGGCATTCAGGTTCATAAATCATATTTGTATTTTTGTGAACATTCGCAAAAAAAAAAGAAAATAATAATAATAGTAATGAAGTAAAAATAAAGCTGCTCTTTTGAGCCAGTACCTCAAATATTTTCATTTCCGTTGTAAGAGAAAATATGTTTTCTTTTTAGTTTTTTGTTGAAAGGGCAATCTGGAAATAAGAAACAGAATATTTCATCTCTCATTTTCAACACACACACACACACAAACATGATCATCAACATCATCATAACTTAACGTTCATTTTGTTCTGATATATCGAAATATATATATATATATTTGTCTATTCTTTGTTTGATATATATATATATCAAACAAAAAATAGACAAACAGGATTGGGAGAACCCTTCAGTTATGTCAAGGACATGACAACCTCTATAGTGATGGTGATTTATATGATAAACATACCCAGTACATGCTATAAAGTGGTTGGTGGTAGGAAGGGCATCCAACCATAGAGATCTTACAAAAGAAAGGGTTGGGAGGACCCTCAGTTGTGATAAAGGTATGAAAACCTCCCCTGGGCACTTGATGGAATGTGAGATCATATATAAGTGAAACACAGATCTCTGGCCTACCTTGGTCTGTGTGGAGACATTCAACCCTTGCTAGCAGGGAAAGCAGACGTTAAAATGATAATGATAATGATGATGATGATATACACACAGACACACACACACACACACATATATATATATATATATAGAAATGGCTTCTGCAGGACTAGGAATGTTTCAATCAAAAGAAATCTACTAATGTATTGAGTACCTTACTTACTGTGGTTACCCTTGATTTTACACGGGACTCACATATATAAATATATATATATAGATATATATCATAATCATCGATTAACATCTATCTTCCATGCTAGCATGGGTTAGACGGGTTTTCCGATTTAGAGGCAAGTTGGGTCGGTAGACCATGTCGTGCTCATATAAGAGTGTTTCTGGCTGGTTTTCTATGGCTGGATGCCCTTCCTAACGGCAACCATATTGGCAGTGTGGGCTGGGTGCTTTTTGCCGAGTCTTTTACACGTCCAATATATATCATCATTATCATCATCATCATCATTTTACGTCCGCTTTTCCCTGCTTGCAAGGGTGGGATGGGTCCTATTCAGCACAGCATCTCTCCTCTTGTCACGGTCCTTTGTCATCTCACCACCTCTGTCCATGGTTTTCGTGGTCTTCTTCTACTGCGTCTTCCTTCTACTGGCATTTCTTGGCACTTCTTCACCTAGCGGTCATCCTCCATGTGCATGACATGCCCATACCATCGAAGTCTTCTCTCCTGCACACTACAGCTTATCCCTCTCAAACACAGTTTCTCTCTCAATTCATCTATGCTTGGTCATTCACGTACATTGACATTGCACATCCAACGGAACATGCTTGCTTCATTTCTCTCCAGCCGTCACATATCCTCTGCAGTTCCTGCCCATGTCTCACTACCATGCAGCATCGCGCATCTCACACATATAACTAGCCTTTCATATGCAGGGAGAAACCCTTCTTTGTCAGCAGACGAAGCAGCTCCCTAAACTTCTTCCAACCCGTCCTTATTCTAGATACTATGGCCTCAGTACAGCCCCTCCCATGCTAATCTGATCACCTAGGTACCAGAAGCTATCAACCACTTCTAGAGAACCTACCTGCATTTGAAAAATGTGTCTATCAATGCGACTTCTACTGTCAAATTTCCCTGTACATCTACTGCATACATATTTTTTCCTACCTGTTAGTTTGCCTGCTATCCCACTACATCTCTTGTGTACCCAAGATCTGCATTGTGTATATTTTATAGAATTTATGCCAGTTCCTTTTCTGCATATCGAACATGGCCATTTGCCTGACGGAATCAGATTTCTGTCCTCTTTTCTACATATCAACACTTTTGTTTTAGCTAGGTTCACTCTCAGTCCTCTTATTTCCAACTGCTGTTTCCATAGCCAGAATTTATTCTTTAGTCCTCTACTGATTCTGCTATAAGAACCAGATCGTCAGCATAGAGAAGTTCCCATGGGCAGCCAGACATAAACTCCTCTCTTATGGCTTGGAGGACTATAATGAACAAGAGCAGGCTGAGGACCGAACCCTGATGTACTCCTACTTGTATCTGGAATTCCTCACTAAACTCCATTACTACCCTCACCTTACTGACAGCACCTCTGTACAAATCTTACACTGTTTTCACAAACCATTCCTCAACACCTAGTTTCGGTAGGGACCACCAGATGACAGATCGGAGTACCTTATCAAAGGCCTTCTCTAGGTCAACAAAAGCTATGTATAGTGGCTTATTCTTCTCTAAGAACCTCTCTTGTAGTTCTCTCACTAAGAAGAGGGTATTTGTTGTACTTTTCCCAGGCACAAAACTAAACTGCATCTCATCTCATTTGACCCTTTCTCTAATTAGTTGCGCTAATATCCTTTCTGCCACTTTCATAACCTGATCCATTAGTTTTATGCCCCTATAATTTCCCCTCTCCAGCGCATCCTTTTGCCTTTGTAGCAATTTATGAGAATAATGCTGCACTAGTCTTTAGGTATGACACCGCCATATATAGCTTGATTGATGATGCGTGCAACCAGTTTAGTGCCTACTTCTCCTGATGCCTTCAGCATCTCAGCAACTATCTCCGACAGTCCAGCGGCCTTACCATTTTTCATTTCCTTAATTGCCTCTTGGACCCTATATTCGTCAATCTCAATAGCTGGTCCCTCTGTCAGGTCTACTGGGAGTAATTTCTCTCTCTCCCATTCGTTCTCCACATGCATCACTCTCTCATAATGACATTTCGAGGCCTCATTTTTTGATCATTTGTGACACTAAGAACACCGGCATCATTCCAGACACATTTATCTCCAACAACATTCTGATTTGCATTGACACACTGCCTTGCAATGTGGAACACCGCACGCCTCTGATCTTCCCGTCGCAGAACATTGGCAAACCTCCTACTCTCAGCCTCCCCACATGCTAAGTACAGCTGATGTCTAGCTTCTCTCTTAGCGGCTGTGTATCCTTCTCTACTCCCACCATTTTTCCAAGCGTTCCATGTAGCCTTTTGTCTCTAATGGCCCTATCTACAGTGCTGTTCCACCACGAGGTCACTCTCTGTCTGGTTGGAGCTCTATTCAGCCACAAGTTTCTTCAGTAGTCTGCAGTAAGTTGTCACGTAAGAAATTCCAGTTATCATCTATATCATACTACTCTAAATCGTCTTCTTTTTCGTCATACACATCCTGAAGGGCTTTCCTCAATTTATATTTTAGTGACATTTCTTTTAGCTTCCAGACCTTTCTTTTCCACACCTTCCTGTATGTCTCATTCTTTCTCTTGCTTACTGAGCTGTCACTAACGACTAACCTATGCTATGGGGCACATTCTTCCCCGGGGTATGCCTTAGTATTTGACACCATGTGTCTGTCTCACTGCCTAACTAGAAAGAAGTCAACCTGGCTTATGTGCTCGCCTGACTTGTAGGTTATTAGATGGATGGTAGGTTTCTTGAAGTTAGTGTTGCAAATGGTTAGTGCACTTGCATCACAAAATTCAAGAAGCCTCACTCCTTCTTCATTTATTGAGCCATAACTGTGCCCACCATGTACCTCAGTGAATCCATCCTGGAGCTGTCCAACATGACCATTGAAGTCCCCTGCTAGCATAACGATGTCATTGTGGCTGTGTCTAAAAGTTGCTTGTAAAAGCAGTCTTTCTCTTCTTTACCCAGGCCTGCCTGGGGAGCATAGGCAGAGATTATTGTCTGTAGTCTCTTGCCTACAACTTAATTATTCTATTACTAATTCTAACTACCACTATTGTCTTATCGATCCATCTCTCAGCCAGTAAAATACCTACTCCACCTAACCCATCATCATTACCCACCCAGAAAAGATATTTGCCTGTGATTAGTCTTGCAGAAGCACCTCTCCATCACACCTCTTGCACACAGCACACATCCACATGCCTTCTCTCCAGCATCTCCACTATCTCACCAGATCTACCTGTTAGAGTGCCAACTCTGAGATGCGACGTCTACATATTCTTGTTTTTGTTCCTGTTGTGCGATTGCTTGATGATGGTCGGGAGGTTCTCGCACATGGCCGCACCAGCCACCCCAATACCGTGCGCAGCCCTAACATGGTTAATGTTATTGCTGTTAACCAATTATTATTGTTGTGCGATTGCTTGATGACGGTCGGGGGGTTCTCACACATGGCCGCACCAGCCACCCCACCTCCGACCACATTGTTAGTGTTATTGCTATTTATGCAGTTGTTGCAATTCTAATTTGTGGTGCTCATAGATTTTGGCAGTAGTATATATACTGGTTGGATGCCCTTCTTAACACCAGCACCACTTTACAGCATGGACTGGGTGCTTTTATTCGTGCCACCAGTACTAGAGAGGTTGTGTTACTGGACTCAGGGGCCCTATCCACCCCTCCATTTTACAGCATTGACTGAAGCTTTTATTCATGCCACCAACACTAGGGAAGTTGTCTTACTGGATTAGGGGACTTCTCTACCCTGCACCAATTTATTCGGAGTGGTAGCTCTCCTAGATGAGTTGCCTACGATACGGCTTACGGAGCCTCCGTCTGTCCCTTGTCTGTTCTATGCTATATTCATGAGGGAGTGGTTAGCATACAGCGTCAGGCATGTATACAGAATGTGGTGGAGGTGGGTGAGAACGGAAATGGCGTATACATACATATTTATATGCACACACATTCAACACGGTTTTTTATCACATACAAATCTCATACATCATCATTTTCATCATTTTACGTCCGCTTTTCCCTGCTTGCAAGGGTGGGACAGGAATTGATTCTGGCTTGATTTCTACAGCTGGATGCCCTTCCTAATACCAACCTCATTTACAGTGAGTGGTGGGTGCTTTTTGCCGTGGCACCTCCACGACCACTTTGCAGTGGAATGATAGGGACCCCAGTCCCTATCATCTCATTTCTACAGCTGAGTAAACTGGAGCAATGTGAAATAAAGTGTCTTGCTCAAGGAAACAACACATCACCTGGTCTGAGAATTGAACTCACAACCTTTCGATTGCAAGGCCAATGCTCTAACCACTAAGCCATGTGCCGTCACATATATATATACACACACACACACACACACACACACACACACACACACACACACACAACCGAAAAAGTTTGGAGACATAAATGTTCACACTTATCTTATACAAAGTTCTCATAACAATCGATCACTTTTAACATATAGAAAATCACAGCGTTGAGCACATGCAGAATTTGTTTTTGCTTGAATACAGTGGATACATAAATGCATTTGTGAGTTTTAAATTGAATAATGATAATATTATAACAACATTAATTATATTTGGTTCATTTGCAAGCAAACACCCTCATAACACTATGTGTATTAGATGACTAACGTCATCCTTGTTCTAGCAGTAGCAGAGAGAAACTATCAAGAATTGTTTCAGGTTTATTGCCCCTTGTCAAGATTGTGTTTCTAACACTTTTCTGCTGCACACTAGAACTCTTGAGAATATATAGTATTCTCTAAATTACACAACGATTGATTACCCTAATTTGCATACTGAGCGATTCAACAGCTGGCTTTGCTGAATATTAAAAACAAATTTTGTTTTCCCTCTAACATAGTGCATACATAAATGCATTCATGAGTTTTATATTAAATAATAATATTATAATAACATTATTAATATTTTAAGAGCGGTGAATTGGCAGTATCGGTAGAGGGTCAGACGCCATGCTTTCCAGCATAGTTACCTCTCTTTTTGTTCTGAGTTCGAATCCCGCCAAGGTTAACTTTGCCTTTCATCCTTACGGGGTCGATAAAATAAAGTACTAGTAATGTACTGTGTAATTGCTGGCCTTGTGCCAAAAGTAGAAACTATTAATAATATTCAATTTGTCTGCCTCTTAATGCTAGTCATAAAATCATTCAGTATGCATTTGGTGCTTATGTTGACAAGGTCTTTCTCGCAGGTGATGCTGCCAAGGTAAGGATATTCATTGACGATTTCTACCAGCTGTCTGACGTCCGGTGCTACTTGTCTGGGAGCTGGTTGGATAAGGATCTTTGTTTTTTTTTTTACATTGACCTGCATTCTGAAATGTTTGTAAGCCTTGTTGTACAGGTTTGCTGATCTCTGGAGGTTGATGGTAATCTGGTTCCCAGTCAAATTGTCGTCTTATATTGAAGTTCTCACACATGGGTAATGGTACTCTTTGTATGAGAGTGGAGTTGGGTGAGGCTGAAGAGTCTGCCATCGGGTCTATGTCAGATGTCAACACCAGGGCTGTCAGTGGGGTGGGGGGATTGTGTTAATCATGGCAGCGAGGTATAGTGAGAAGAGTGTCAGAATCAACAAACAGTCCTGCTTGAGGCCACCGGTGATTGGAAAAGGGTCTGAGAGGGCGCCCTGATGGTTCACCCAACCTTCCATTCTGTCATGGAGCATACGGATCAGAGACACGAAGTGGTCCGGACAACCAAAGTGGGTAAGAGTGGTGCTAATTGCTGGACTTGGACTTTGTCGAAGGCCTTCTGCAGATCCCCAAACATGAACATTAGTGGTTTCTGTTGGTCACGGCTCTTCTCCCCGAGCCCTCTGACACATAAGATTATATCTACAGTGCTTCTTGAAGTTCGGAAGCCACATTGGGATTCTGGAAGGCATTCTTCTGCTATGGAGAGGATTTGATTCCAAGGAGGATTTGCATCAAGATCTTGCCAGTGATGCTTAGGAGGAAGAGGCCGCGATAGTTTCCACAGAGTGATTGGTCTCCATTCTTGAAAATTGTCACAATGTTGGCATTTTTTAAATCCTCAGAGGCAGTATTGGAATAAGCTTGACCATATATACATGGGCTCAAAGCCTACAGATTATTCAATGATGAGAAATGGTGGATATTGAATAATCTTCCCAACAAAAGGCCATTGAATACTCACCTGGAATTCTTCCCATAATACTCCCACATGACGAAACACAATTTAGAACTGGCTTTCTTAACAGCTGATTTTTTCTAAAAAATTCCCTATCTATTTTCTTAACGTTTTTGTAGCAGTTTCTCCCCTTGAGATGATCAACATGGCAACTACAACTGATGGAGTTGTCCCTCTTAGGCCAAAAATGTCCTTTCTATACTTCTCTCACTATTCTCCCCTTATCTCTCTCTTTCATCACTCACCTATCTCCCTCCCTTTAACTAAACATCTTTCAGTTCACTTCGACCAGGACAGTTTTAAAAAATTGGCCCTCAAGGCCAATGAAATGTAGAGTTTATTTTTTCAAGCATTGCAGAAAATTTGAAGTCACTGCCATCTTTCTCCTTAGAAAAAAAGCCTATATATTTAACCTTTTTCACAAGTCGTTACAATCTAAGAATTTATGAGACTAAGTAAGCTATGAATGCCATGTTACGTTACACAAAGGAGTTTGATAAAAATAAACAAATGTTTCTGTCAAATCTATAATAAGTTACATGCCATAAAAACATCTGTTAAGGCACAAGACAAAATATACATGTATTTCAACAAACAACTATGACATAATATTTTGCCTCTTTTCTACAAGTTAAAGGTTGATTGATTGAATCTTTCTGCAGATACTTTTCACAAATATACGCAAATATTAACCTATATATCCAACATCTGCATATATACATTCTCTTTCTCTCTGTATATCTATCAGTTTCTCTCTAAGTATATATCATCATCATCATTTTACGTCCATATATATATATATATATATATATATATATATTGTTATACTTGGGGAGGGTCATATTTGTGTAATATTGCCAGAATTAATAACAGAACACACTCACTGTTTGGTTGGTTTTCGCTTCTCGCTTCTGTGTCTTTTATATCGGTAATCTAACTTACTCGGTCCTCAATGTTGCCATTGACTGACCGACGGTCAAAAAATAATACAGATACAATATAGACACAAACACATATATATATAGTTTATGATAAATCTTTCGTTGCACATCTGCAACATCGTCAGTGGTGTTATCGTTTCCTCCTGTTGTATTATATGTCTACGCCATTTTTATTCAGTCTGTCTATATATTTATTTATTTATTTGCTTGTTTGTTTATTTTATTTTGTCTTCTTTGCGTATGCGTTTGCGTGTGTGTAGTGTTTTGTTTGCTGTGTGATGGGTGACTAGTGTGTGTTTATGTGTTTGTTGTTATTGTGTTTGTGTATGTATTTATTTATTTATTTATTTATTTTATTTTATTTACTTATTTATACTTCTCTTAGGTCAGTGTTGTTTGTTTGGGTGTTGTTATTCCATTCATTCTTTCTGTTTAGTCTTGGCCTTCTAATTTCTATTTCACTGGCCTCTCTGATTTGCCTATCTGCTGGGTCATTTCTATGTTTAGATATTATTCTAATTTCTATGTTGTCTATGTTACCGTCATGTTGTTGTCTAGCATGTTCGTATAGTACTGACCCGTTTTTTCGTCCTTTTAGTTCCCCCAGTGTTGGTCTATCCTTTCACCTATGCTACGTGCTGTCTCACCTATGTATGTTGTTGTCATGTTTCTGCAAGTACCCTCTGTACATCTTATGCTATAGACTACGTTTCTAGTTTTACAGTTTATCCGGGGGTTTACCTTTCATATGATACACTTCCTATTGGTACAGTGGGTTTTCTTAAAAGGGTAGGTTTTGCTGATCAGGGATTTTATGGTGGTTCCTGGCTTTTCCCCTTCCAAACACCCTAACAATAGACTACCTGGATTAATACTATAGACGAGAGAGCCCAAATTCTCCACTCACACTATGCTAAACCCATGGCCTCCAAATACCTGATACTCAAAAACTCAGCAATGTCCAGTAGTGCTAAGTTTAATATTCTCATCGCAGATTTGGTATGAGTGATGAAGAATGTGTCCCGCATGTGCGACCCAACAGAAATGGAAAGACACACCCAACACTTCATCAACCGCATGCAATTCTCTGGCTACAACCAAAGAGACAGAGTTAGAGTATACGAAGGAGCCATGGAGAAGTATAAGACCCTCATAGAACAGGACATGAAAGGAATTTGCCCATTATACAGGAGCAAATCATGGAATAGCTTAGATAGGGCTAGACATAAGATAGGGAAAGCAACCTCATGGTACGACAATCAGAGAGGCCAGTGAAATAGAAATTAGAAGGCCAAGACTAAACAGAAAGAATGAATGGAATAACAACAACACCCAAACAAACAACACTGACCTAAGAGAAGTATAAATAAGTAAATAAAATAAAATAAATAAATAAATAAATACATACACAAACACAATAACAACAAGCACATAAACACACACTAGTCACCCATCACACAGCAAACAAAACACAACACACACGCAAACGCATGCGCAAAGAAGACAAAATAAAATAAACAAACAAGCAAATAAATAAATAAATATATAGACAGACTGAATAAAAATGGCGTAGACATATAATACAACAGGAGGAAACGATAACACCACTGACGATGTTGCAGATGTGCAACGAAAGATTTATGATAAACTATATATATGTGTTTGTGTCTATATTGTATCTGTATTATTTTTTGACCGTCGGTCAGTCAATGGCAACATTGAGGACCGAGTAAGTTAGATTACCGATATAAAAGACACAGAAGCAAGAAGCGAAAACCAACCAAACAGTGAGTGTGTTCTGTTATTAATTCTGGCAATATTACACAAATATGACCCTCCCCAAGTATAACAATATTTGTTTCGACACACGATTTCATATAAAACACCTCGCAAAACTATATATATATATATATATATATATATATATATATATATATATATATATATATATATATATATATGTATATATATATATATATATGTATATATATATATATATATGTATATATATATATATATATGTATATATATATATATATATATATATATATATATATATATATATATGTATATATATGTATGTGTATATGTATATATATGTATGTATATATATATATATATGTATATATATGTATATATATATATATATATATGTATATATATGTATATATATATATATATATGTATATATATGTATATATATATATATATATATATGTATATATGTATATATATATATATATGTATATATATATATATATATATATGTATATATATATATATATATATGTATATATATATATATATATATGTATATATATATATATATATGTATATATATGTATATATATATATATATATATATATATGTATATGTATATATGTATATATATATATGTATATGTATATATGTATATATATATATATATATGTATATATATGTATATATGTAAATATATATATATATATGTGTATATATGTAAATATATGTATATATATGTATATATATATATATATGTATATATATGTATATATGTAAATATATATATATATATGTATATATATGTGTATATATGTAAATATATATATATATATGTATATATATGTGTATATATGTAAATATATATATATATATGTATATATATGTGTATATATGTAAATATATATATATATATATGTATATATATGTATATATATGTATATATATATATATATATATGTATATATATATGTAACGAAGGAAATGTGGTAAGGAACCAGGTGGACCATAACGCACCAAAGTACTCGATACTTGAGGTAGTAGAGTGGGTAATAGGAACCAGTAAGACCCCGACAGTTGAGCTCAAGCCGTTTCGACGGCTAATTCTGGACTAAATGAAAATTTATCCTGGTATTTAAATAGCCGATCTTCTCAAGGGGTAATTCCATATATGGTCAAAGTGATTGTCAAAAATCAGTAGTAATTCTGTGGTTGCAAATTAGTAGGGGAGATGGTGTCTAAACCTGCCAGTAGGAGAAAGAGGGGAGGGGTGGAGTAGACCCAATCAAGCGTTGGTAGTGCCAGCTACAGCTGGGCATGAGGTCAAAGAAGATACAGGGGAGGGGGAGGAAGTCGGAACGGTAGGTAGAACAATGGGGGGTAGAAATAGGAAAGAAAAAATACTGAGAGTGAAGAAAAGCAAATAAGTGTAAAGAAAAAAGTAAAGTAAATTAAATTCTACGACCTAGGTCTCAGGCTATTGTTAGGCTAGAATAAAATAAAGAAAGAAAGAAAGAAGTAAAGAAAGAAAGAAATAACGAAATAAGTAAAAGAACTAGGTGGGACGGAATAGGCAAGGACCCTTTTAAGAGGTATAAGTACGTAAATGATACGGTGACGGGTCAACAAAAGGGGCCAAAATACTAAAGAGACTACCACGAAATAAACAATAAAGGTTTCCATCCCGGGCCAGCAACGACCCAGTGCAGCAAAGTGAACTTGTACGAGATAATAATTCTGAGTCCCGAGAAAAATATATACTAATGCTAACTCTAAAAGATCTAAAACAAGCTACATGAAAGTTCGTACGAAATAAAGGTCGAATACGGAGAAATAAATTCAGAATCCACCCCGCCCAGAAGAAAAGCGAAGCAAGAAATACTGAAACGAAAAAATAAGGCATAAGTGCCACTAAGAAATATAGAGGGCACCGAGAATAGTGGGAGCGGTCGGAAAAAGGGGGCAAGTATCCGGGGTCTAAGCCAACTGCTATAAAGGGCGGAGTCTGCCAAATATATCATAGACTAGGGGAGGGGGGTGGTGTATATATATGTATATATGTATATATATGTATATATGTATATATATATATATATATATATGTATATATATATGTATATATATATATATATATGTATATATATATGTATATATATGTATATATGTATATATATATATATATGTATATATATATGTATATATATGTATATATGTATATATATATATATATGTATATATATATGTATATGTGTATATATATATATATATATATATATA
This sequence comes from Eledone cirrhosa, assembly GCA_964016885.1. Lineage (NCBI taxonomy): Eukaryota > Metazoa > Mollusca > Cephalopoda > Octopoda > Eledonidae > Eledone > Eledone cirrhosa. The sequence goes on from OZ024742.1 coordinate 254,410,203, forward strand.
TATATATAAACGGTTCAGTACTATACGAACATGCCAGACAACAACACGACGGTAACATAGACAAGATAGAAATTAGATTAATATCTAAACATAGAAATGACCCAGCAGATAGGCAAATCAGAGAGGCCAGTGAAATAGAACTTAGAAGGCCAAGGCTAAACAGAAAAAATGAATGGAATAACAACACCCAAACAAACAACACTAACCTAAGAGAAGTGTAAATAAATAAATAAATAAATAGATAAATAAATAAATACATACAGAAGCACAATAACAACAAACACATATAAACACACACTAGTAAAGATAGAATACATTAACCAATACACAGTCACCCAAACACGAACACACATCAATCAAAGCACTATACACACACGCAAACGCATGCGCAAAGAAGACAAAAAAAAACAAACAAATAAATAAATATATAAACAGACTAAATAAAGATGGCGTAGAAAATACAATGCAACGGGAGGAAACAATAGCACCACTGACGATGTTGCAGATGTGCAACGAAAGAACTTTGATAGACTATATATATGTGTTTGTGTCTATATTGTATCTGTATTTTTGACCGTTGGTCAGTCAATGGCAACATTGAGGACCGAATAAATTAAATTAACCGATATAAAAGACACAGAAGCGAAAAGCGAAAACCAACCAAACAGTGAGTGTGTTCTGTTATTAATTCTGGCAATATTACACAAATATGACCCTCCCCAAGTATAACAATATTTGTTTCGACATACGATTTCATATAAAAAACCTCGCAAAACTATAAACTATATATATATATATATCATCATCATCATCATCATCATCAACGTTTAACGTCCGTGTTCCACGCTTGCATGGGTTTGGACGGGGGTAGTCCCACTTGAGGCAAGAGTGATTGTCTTGCTCGCATAGGACTGTCTGGCAGGTTTTCTACAGTTGGATGCCCTTCCTAACACCAACCACATTTACAGTGTGGGTCTGGGAGGTTTTTACCGTGTTGCCTACACGGCCACATTACAGCGTGGACTGTGTGTTTTTTTTGTCGTGACACCTACACGATCTCATTTGTTTCGGCCTGGATGGCGCGGCACCAACATAACTTTACATAGAACTGGGTGGTGTGGATGGGGTGGGGGTGGTGGTGGTGGGACGGGGTGTATTTTGTTAGAGATGCCTACTGGCTGGAGTAGGTTTTACTATATATTTAGGTAAGGCGGGTCTTCTCTGTTACTGAGTACCGCCAAAGGTCTCGGTCCAGTGACATTGTCTTGGAGAGGTGTAAGTGTGTGATGTCGGAGTTTATCAGCTCGTCCCAGGTTTTTCTAGGTCTGCCTATTCCGTGACTACCATCTATCTTTATTGCCCTGCACTTTGTTATACAGCTATCGACTTTCATGCGCATCACGTGTCCATACCAACATATCCTTCTCTCGAGTAAACAACATCTGATCCCTCTTATCTCTAATTTTTTCCTTAGTTCGTTTCTGCTATATATATATATATATATTGGAAAATTTGTGAAATCCTTGGTACAGTTAGGTGTATATTTGAAAAAAGGAAAAGAATGACTTCACTTGTAGTTCTAAACAATTTAATTTTATAATGTTATAATTTTACAATTTGGTTTTGTAGATCTAGTAAACTGTTTGTTAACTTCGGTGGGGAGATTTTTAAAGATTCTCAGTTAACTTTCCTTGAGAACTTTCTCACATTCATCGGTGGTGCTTGTCAAACTGATCTCAGGTTGTGTTGTGAAGTGTGACACTATGTATAAGTGATTTTAGTGTCTCTGGGTGGGGGTGAAGGGGGGGGGGTGTTAAGGAATATGGGAGTGAAGGAGTGTTGATGAAAATTTAAAGGAATTAAAGCATATATATACAGAAAATTAGGAAATGGTAAAAGCAAGATAATTGATAGGGAGTGGAGTTGTGAGATGTCGGGGTGTTTAAGGAGTGTTTTAGAAAGGGCTTGTGAAAGTACCCTCCTGTTGGTTCCATTTCAATAGATGACATTTAGTGAATAAAATATAATGGCCAGATGCTTTTCAAATTCTTTTCTTATAGCTGTATCTTAAATTTATAAAGAAAAACTTCAACAATTTTCTATATTAAAGCTGAATATAGAGTTCAAAATTTTGGCGAAGGTATTAGCAACAAGGTTGGCATTTGACGTCAGGAGTCTTGTGGGAGAGGCACAAACATGCACTACTCCCAAGAGATCCATCTGCGACAACCTCCATCTCATGCGATATATAATAGAGAAGGTAGCTAAGGTACCTGGAGAGATCGAGAGGCATCCTGTGCGAACTGGGATGTGGGAGAACCATGTCAGCTTATGCTGAAGAACTCACCAAAAGTGGTATCAATCTCCAAACACATCAAGGCAATCGGAACTACTCTTAGAGAATTAGGCGGTGACAGGAGCAAATATTAACCAGGGCAGGTTGGCGGGCCTGCAACTCTGCACCTCCTTGCCATCCAACAGTGTTGTCAGGTGCTGGACAGACCGGTTACATTGCTAGGAATCTGGTTTGGTCCAGACCTCCAGAAGGACAGAAATTGAGATGAGGTGACAAGCAGAGTGGTCACTCTCACCAAGAAATGGGCTGAGAGAAAGCTATCCCTGAAAGGATGTGGCAAACGTGTATATTATATCCATCATGTACTACTGCCTGACCATCGTGCATTGTCCTCAGCCTCGTCTGATTACACTGGAGCATTTGCTCTTTTGCTGTTTGTGAAAGAGATGCACTTCGATGGTTAGGCAATCCTTCTGCAGTCAACACCCACTACGTGGAGGACTGGGTATGTCGTAGCTGATGATGCACAGACATGTGCTGAGACTACGACATCTCCAGTATTTCCTAGGTGTTGAACAGCTTGTCTCCTTGATGGAGCTGCAATCCTGGGTCAAGCGGAGAGCAAGAGAGAGCGCTTGAAACTGGAATGTCTCCAAACACTCACAATCGAGCTTTGTGATCGATGGAAACTCCACCTTGGCTTTCTATAGAATTTTAGTGAAGGGTGAGAGCGTCAATTTCCTTGGGGAAACTCTGGGTGTCAATGGAAGCCAACTAGCTATTATCTTTCAGTCCAGGGTCAATAGATTACCTCCAGAAATCCCTGGCCTGGCAGTGCTGCCAGGGAGCATTGTCAGTTTCAGATAAACTTTACAGACATAGAAGTGTCAACAGCCGGGCCTGTCCGGGATGTGTGCAGGGTGATGAGACCCTCGTGCATGCACTTGTCCAGTGTCTGAGTATCGCTGACTTATGGGTTTATGTCGAACATCTGCTGTCACGTGTAGGACAGCCCCACTGGCCTTTTTAACCAAGAAGGACAGGCAGTTGTTATCTGCCTTGTGACATTGGTGAAAGGGTTTATGTGGTGGATGTGTCTGAAAGGGTTGAAGATGGGAACTTTCCTCTTCGGCGACGTTCTCATTAACCTTTTCAGTTTTCACCTGAAAAGGAAAATCAGGGTGGAGAGGGAAGTGCTGATTTCCAGCCAGTTTGTTGAAAGGTGGGTGAGAGGCAAGAATGGCCCGTGTGAATGGACCTGCTTTGAGCATATGCCTGTAGTATTGAAGGACAACTGGGAGAGGCCACTTGACCTAGCAGTCAGGGTGACCATGGCTTTTGTGGGCTTTCACCATGAGTAACCCTTGGAGTTTCCTCACCTTTGGGGAATTTGTTATATATGTTATTTAAAATAATTTTATTTCCTTAATCTACATTATAAACTTTTTATTTACACAAAAATAACCATCGTTGTGTACCATCTTTAATGCCTCCCCTGTCTGGCTAATAATGAAAGCATTATTAATATTATTATTATTTATCTTTTATCCTTTACTCTTTCTATATTTTATTACATTTTTTTTTATATTTTACTTTTTCTGTGGTCTTTAAATGTAAATCTGCTGCTATTCATTTACTTAATCCCTCCCCCAACCCTCTAAAAGCCCAGGAATAAGTGCATATAATAGGATCTCATGACCATTGTCAACAGTTTAGAAGTGTTTTTGTGCATATAAACTCACTTATCTAGTCCTGCCATCAATGGCAAAATTTTGTGTTAGCCCTTCCAGATTCTTCCATACATATATTCCTGCATATCTCTCCATTCTTTGCTCCAGGGTGTAAAGCTTTAGTTCTTTCAGCCTTTCCCAGTAGCTCACTGTGAGACAGCTGACTTGGCTACATCAGACACAAAGCCAAAGTCAGTCACACCAACATTCGTGACCACCAGAAATAAAGGACCCCGGGTAACCAACATTGACACCCATGCAAATGTCATATTAGCAGACACCACTGATATGCCAAATGTCACACCAGTGCTATTACAAAACGTCATTTTGTTTTTCTTCACATTGTCAGCATCACAGGTCATCCCACTCTCCGCAACTTTCAGATCCTTCTGGGCTTCTATGGGTCTTTGTGACTCGTATATTTTCCTTTTCTTTGTCTACTTTCGTCTCCTCTTTGAAAATATAACTAAGCAGATCCAAGTATGGTTTTATGAGCCTATAGGCAGGAATAAATTCATTCTTTACGCGAACTTTCTAAAACCACCGCATTTCAGGCTATCTGCAATAAGCCTGTTTGATGGAAAACCAGTGGCCAGGTACCATGCTCTGAACATTGTCCCCAATTCCTTAGCTTTTCAGTTTTGTCAGTTTTTATTTTCCCTTTCTTGAGCATTGTTCTTATTGCGGAGCATTTGGATAGGACTTAACAAGAAAGAAACTTTTGTTTTTACTTTTTAGCTTTTGACCAAAGAGTAAATGAACAAATATATTTGTTCCTTCATTAATACCTCGATAACCAAGTAAAGAAGTAAATAAAATAAAAATACCTACCTTAAATATTTCAATAATTGATTAAATAAATGAAAACTAAATAATGAAATAGAATACCTATTTCAACAATTAATTAATTAAATAGATAAAACGAACTACTTACCTTACTATTTCATCAACATCATCATCATCATTTTACGTTCGCTTTCCCTGCTTGCAAGGGTGGGACGGGTCCTTTTCACCACAGCATCTCTCCATTCGTCATAATCCTTCGTCATCTCCTCTGTGAGCTTCAGCGATCAGAGGTCAGCTCTCACCACCTCTGCCTATGATTTTCATGGTCTTCCTCTACTGCGTCTTCCTTCTACTGGAATTTCTTGGTAATTATTTACCCAGCGGTCATCCACCATGTGCATCACATGTCCATACCAACACAGTCTTTTCTCCTGCACACTACAACTTATCCCTCTTATACACAGTTTCTCTCTCAACTCAATAAATAAAATAAAATAAAATACTTTAGCGAGAGATATCAGAAAATAAATACAGATTAATTGAAATACAGGAAATAACAATATTGTTAATATCTCGTATTTCGAGAATTAAATAAACAAAATATATGAAAAACAACAGATTCTTATATATTCTACCTAACAGTAATTTATGATTTAAGTATTTCAAACACCAAACTTACTGAAAATAATGAAAGAAAAAATAAAATAGCAATATTATTTATCCAGTATAAAGGGTGGTGGATTGGAAGTATTGGTAGAGGGTCAGACGCCATGCTTTGCAGCATCGAGTTACGGACCTTTATGGTTTGAGTTCAAATCCTGCCGAGGTTAACTTTGCCTCTCATCCTTGCAGGGTGTATTTATCCAGTATTTTTAAAATATCATCACGATGTATCAAACTTGGAGGAAATTAAAATAATTTTACTTACTTTGTTGATTCAAAATGAATGTGGGAGAATATATTTCAAAATTGTATCATAATATGAATAAAATACAGAAAAATATAAACTGTACTTTTACAGGTTAGACCATACAAGTATTAATATGTGTATACTTTTCCTTTACAATGCTTTGCTTTTAAACAAAGAAATTAGTGTTTTAATGAAGATTTTTATGAGTGAAGAAGTTCATCTTATACGGAATTTGGAAAATCTAGTGTTCGTATTTTAGTATTACCCATGCAATACCACATCAGAATTGGAAATATACGAGAGATTTTTCCTAACAGCAAAGAGCAATCTGAGCCACTTTTTTCGTATAAAACAGAAAGAGTTTTCGAACTCCAAACAGATGCGCAAACCCCATCTCAATATTACTTTTGAAAATCATAAAAACTGTGAAAACGGTAAAGTAAATGAATATTCTTAAAATTTGTTTACCTTATATATATAGAAAAAGAGAAAGAGAGTTAAGTATGTGGATTGTGTATATTTAATGATATACGGTGTGTTTACAAATAAACATTTGAAAGCCTTTTAGCCATGAATTTTGGAATCTGATGGCCGTCATCAAGATAGTGCTCGCTATACCCTGCTCTTTGCAATAATTTATAGTTTTTATGCTTATGTACATGGGCTGATTAGCTTCATATGCAAATGAGGCTAATCAACCCATGTACATAGGCCAAAAAACTATATATTTTTGCTTGTATTAAATTCCAGCAGAGAGAAGGTTTGGGGAGCACTATCTTGATAATAGCCACTAACCAGTAACGATCATTAATAGTTATCCTCTACTGATTCTGTTGGAATTCACTAGATGGCGTTAGCCATCAGCTTCCAAAATTCATAGCTAAAAGGCTTTCAAATGTGTATTCGTAAATGTGCCATGTATCATTAGATAAACAAAATTCACATACTTAGATGTATACAGTTATGTTGGAGTAAAAACTTTGTTATATATATTATATTGGCGCTGAGTCAGATAGAATGTTTTGTTGTATTCATTCTAGCTCTGTATTCTCTGAGTTCAATTCAGCCAACGTCGATAAAGAGAGAGTACCAGTCCACTACTGGGTTGATTTGTTCTCTATATCTCTTTCTCACGTCCACTCTATCATTCTCTCTCTCTCTCTCTCCTCTTGAAAAATCGGTTGTGACCAGATTTAGAGAAGAGATAAATTCTGCCAGGTTTAAAATGTCCATAAAACTCCATATTTCATTGTCATTGCGACTTAACAATGGGTTACAGGTTAAGAAAGAAAAAAGAATTTATATATATATATATATATATATATATATATATTGTTTATATGCAGCAATGTGAAATATGTGCTAGTGATTGTTTTGGTAAAGCTGGTAGAGGGCAAGTTTGAAATACAAAAATGAAAAGAACAAAGTAAGACAAGCAGTAACAAAAACAAAATTAACGTTTTTACCTTATATTTCCTAATATTTTGAAAATGAAATTACAGTGTGATGGTGTGTAGATATTCAGTCAGAGTGGTGGCAACATGTGCCACAAATGGGTATAGTCACAATAGACAATAGGCTTCATGATATTGTAATTAGTTATTTTTCTGTGTGTGAGTATATATATATATATATATATATATATATATATATATATATATAGAGAGAGAGAGAGAGAGAGAGTGTGAGAGAGAATATATATATATATATATATATGTGTGTGTGTGTGTGTGTATACATCGTTATACAATCCAAATCAATATAGCAGACAAAATATTACGAATTCATAAGTTGAATTCTAAGCTTGTTACATCCATCATCACAACCCAGGGGAGAAACTGGCAGAAGGAAATATCTACTTGAAACCAGGCATTCATCATATTCAATATAATCGTATATACATACACAATATATGTATAGATACACACACACATAAATACACACACACACATATATATACAAACACATATATATATATATATACATATAAATATCTATATATGTATATAAATATATATATATATATTTATATACATATATATATATATATATATACATACATACATATATATATATATATATGCACACACACTCACACATATATATATAAATAGATAGATACACATACACAATTATAAGTCTATGATTTGCTGCTACCATTATGATATTAGATCAACATTTATTTGCTATCAGTGAAAAGCAGATGAAATATATTGAAAATAACACAACAACAATAATAATAATAACAACTACAACATGGTGTGTAATGCAGGCAATATTTACTACTTAATAAAGAGTGAGACAAATGTCGGCAGAGTTTCAGATTCCTCTTATCAATGGAATAGCAGAAAGGAATTTAGAAGGAGAAACATCATCATAGAACTCCAGAGGAAAGTACATATTGTTTTATATTTTATTGTTTATTAATCAAAAATTGTTAGAAGGGAAACTCCAGTGCCTCTTTTTATGGCATGTGATTGCAAGTATAGGTCTACCACATTTTTTCTATTTAAAAAACCAATATATATTGTGTTTATTTGTGTGCACCCTATTGAAATAAATTTATGCAGTCTTTATTTAGTTTCAAATCATTATAAATGTACCCAGTATACTCTGTAAAGTGATTGATGATATCCAGGGCTTCAATCCATAGAAAACCTGCCGTAACATGTATTTTTGTTCTGTTAGTAAAGATAATTTTCAGCTCAGGCTTGCTCTAATCATTTGAGTTTCCCTCATCATCTCCTCTATGAGTGTCAGTATTTTCAGATTAGTTCTCACAACTTTTGCTCAGAAATTTCTGCTACACCAGCTTTCTTCACAGTGTCTCTGTGTGTGTGTATATATATATACATATATACATATATATATATATATATATATATATATATATATATATATATATATATATATATATATATATATATATATCCCCGTCCCACCACCTCCACACCGCCCCTTTCAATGTAAAGTTATGTTGGTCCCACAACATCCAGGCCGAAACAAATGAGATTGTGTAGGTGTCACGACAAAAAAACACACAGTCCACGCTGTAAATGTGGCCGTGTAGGCAACACGGTAAAAACCTCCCAGCCCCACACTGTAAATGTGGTTGGTGTTAGGGAGGGCATCCAGCTGTAGAAAACCCGCCAGACAGTCCACGCTGTAATGTAGCCGTGTAGGCAACACGGTAAAAACCTCCCAGACCCACACTGTAAATGTGGTTGGTGTTAGGAAGGGCATCCAACTGTAGAAAACCCGCCAGACAGTCCTATGCGAGCAAGACAACCACTCTTGCCTCAAGTGGGAAAACCCCCGTCCAAACCCATGCAAGCGTGGAACACGGACGCTAAACCTGATGATGATGATGATGATGATGATGATGATGATATATATATATATACATATATATATATATATATATATATATATATAACGGAGGAAATGTGGTAAGGAACCAGATGAACCATAACGCACCAAAGTACTCAATACTTAGGGTAGTAGAGTGGGTAATAGAAACGAGTAGGACCCCGACGGCTGAGCTCAAGCCGTTTCGACGGCTAATTCTGGACGCTACTCGTTCCTATATATATATATATATATACATACACACACACACACACACACACACACACACACATATATATATATATATATATATATATATATATATATATATATATATATATATATACACACATACATATATACACACAAACACACACATATATATATATACACACAAACATATATATATATATATTCGCACACACACACATGCATATATATATATATACAATCACACACATATACACACACAAACACACATGCTTCAAAGATAATCAACTGAATATAATAAATTATGTGAAGAGGAAACATATTGAGGAAAAACAAAGCTGAAAGCAAATGCTTGCAATAGTGATTCCATTGAAAAAAATCTAGAAACATTGATGGTGATCTGAAGACATAGTAATAGATTTGACAACACAATATATATGGTTTGTTTTGATCTCTCACTTTATTATTTATCCATCTAATCATTCCTGCTCCTCTATTTTACTTCCATCAACCATTTTTGCTTTTACAATTTAACTTTTGTGTATTGTAAATTTTCCTTTTTATTTGAATTATAATTTTGTTATATATATATATATCAGCATCACTGTTTTACGTCCATTTTTCCCCGCTAACATGGGTTAAACGAGTTGTCCTGTTGTGGGCAATGCCAGGTCAGGTGATCACGTCTTGCTCATACAGAACTGATTTTGGCTTCATTTCTACAGCTGAGTGACCTTCCTAATACCAACCTCATTTACAGTGAGTACTGGGTGGGGGCATACTGTCTATATGTTTCAGCTTTGGCTTGTACCTGTGGGAAGTCTGGTCTCCTGTATATATATATATATATATATATATATATCGACCCAATAGAGGGACCAGCAGTGTTAGTTGAGGGTAGTATAATAAGTAAGGCAATCAAGGATATGAAGACGGGCAAGGCAGCTGGGCCTTCGGAAATAGTTGCTGAGATGCTGAAGGCATCTAGCACGGTGGGACACACCATGGTCACCCGGATAGTTAACCAAGTCGTACAGAATGGGGTTGTTCCGAAGGACTGGCGTATAAGGGTAAAGGAGATGCCCTAGATAGGAGAAACTATAGAGGCATTAAATTAATCGACCAGGTCATGAAGGTCACGGAAAAAGTAATAGCGCAAATAATCAGAGAGAGAATTGATCTAGATGAAATGCGGTTCGGGTTTGTGTCAGGCAAAAGTACCACAGACGCTCTTTTCATTGTACGACAACTACAGGAAAAGTACCTAGCTAAAAGTAAACCCCTATACTTAGCTTTTGTCGACTTGGAGAAAGCCTTCGACAGAGTCCCCCGTTCCATTATCTGGTGGGCTCTTAGAAAACTAGGTGTCGACGAATGGCTTGTGAGAGCTATACAAGCCATGTATAAAGAAACAGTCAGCAAGGTTAGAATTAACAACGAATATAGTGAAGAGTTTAGCGTAAAAGTTGGCGTCCATCAGGGCTCTGTTCTCAGCCCCCTACTATTTATTATTGCCCTTCAGGCTATAACAGAGGAGTTCAAGACCGGCTGCCCATGGGAACTCCTATACGCAGACGACCTAACACTCATAGCTGAATCAATGGCCGAGCTAGAGAAGAAATTCCAAACATGGAAGCACGGCCTAGAATCAAAAGGCCTTAAAATTAACCTGGCTAAGAACAAAGTTCTAGTTTGTAGGAAAGAAAATAAGGCGGTGGTCCCTTCCGGGAAGTGGCCATGCTCAGTGTGTAGGAAAGGCGTAGGTAGAAACTCCATTTTGTGTCCCAAATGCAAAGTATGGGTGCATAAAAGATGTAGTGGGATCACAGGTAAGCTAACTAAGAACATAGATTTCACATGTGGCCGGTGCTCTGGTGCAACAAGTAGCAGCAAGTGCCCACAAAATACTAGCTCTTTCAACTGCGCAGAGGGCTCTATAGAAATAGTGGACAGCTTCCGTTACCTGGGTGACAAAATCAGCAGTGGGGGAGGGTGCTCTGAAAGTACAGTAGCTAGAGTCAGAACTGGATGGAAAAAGTTCAGAGAGCTTATACCACTATTAGCCGCTAAAGGGTTCTCCCTAAAAATGAAAGGCAGGTTGTACGATGCCTGCATACGAACAGCAATGTTGCATGGCAGTGAGACCTGGGCATTGTGTGCAGAGGATATACGCAGACTAGAGAGAAACGAAGCTTGCATGCTCCGCTGGATGTGTAATAGTAATATACGTGAACGGCAAAGCATAAACGAACTAAGGAAAAAATTAGAAATAAGAGGGATCAGATGTTGTTTACTCGAGAGAAGGCTACGTTGGTATGGACACGTGATGCGCATGAAAGACGATAGCTGTATAACAAGGTGCAGGGCTATAAAGATAGACGGTAGCCACGGAATAGGCAGACCTAGAAAAAACTGGGACGAGCTGATTCACTCCGACCTCACACACTTACACCTCTCCAAGACAATGTCACTGGACCGAGACCTTTGGCGGTACTCAGTAATAGAGAAGACCCGCCTTACCTAAATACATAGTAAAACCTACTACAGTCAGTAGGCATCTCTAACAAAATACACCCCCGTCCCACTACCCCCACCCCATCCACACCGCCCCCTTCTATGTAAAGTTATGTTGGTGCCGCGCCATCCAGGCCGAAACAAATGAGATCGTGTAGGTGTCACGACAAAAAAACACACAGTCCACGCTGTAATGTGGCCGTGTAGGCAACACGGTAAAAACCTCCCAGTCCCACACTGTAAATGTGGTTGGTGTTAGGAAGGGCATCCAACTGTAGAAAACCTGCCAGACAGTCCTATGCGAGCAAGACAATCACTCTTGCCTCAAGTGGAAAAATCGCCGTCCAAACCCATGCAAGCGTGGAACACGGACGTTAAACGTTGATGATGATGATGATATATATATTGTTATACTTGGGAAGGGCCATATTGTTATAATATTGCCAGAAATAATAACAGAACACACTCACTGTTTCGTTTGGGTTGGTTTATTTTATATTTCCATAGTTGGCAATCAATGTTTATCATTGATTGACCAACGGTTAAAAATACAGATATAAATATAGTCTATCAAAGTTCTTTTGTCACACATCTGTGACATTATCAGTGGTACTATTATGTTTACTCCCATTGTATTGTAATGCCTATGCCATTTTTATTTTATTTATTTATTTATTTATTTATTTATTTATTTATTTATTTATTTATTCTTGTCTCTGTCTCTGTTTGCACATATCTTTGCGTGTGTGTTTCCTGTTTGGTGTGTGTGTTTGTGTTTGAGGGTATGTGTTTTTGTATTTTATCTTTGTTCACAAGTGTGTGTTTATATGTGTTTGTTATTGTACTTGTGTATATATTTATATATATATTTATTTACTTATTCATTTATATTTCCCTTAGGTCAGTATTGAATGTTTGGTTAAGATTCTTATTGTTATTCCATTCGTTCTTTCTGTTTAACTTTGCTTTTCTTAGTTCTATCTCAGCTGCTTCTCTGATTTGCCTACCTGTTGATATTATTTTAATTTCTATGTTGTCTATATTACCGTCATTTGTCTTTGCTTGGTGTGTTCATATAGTACTGAACCGTTTTTTTCTTTTGTCCTTTACTTATATATATATATATCATTACAAAATAGTGAATGACATATACATACATATCTAATAATATACACGTACAATAGAACATATCAGCTTAAAATGGAAATAATCTGCATTGAATGTAAGAACAAATAGCTCATTTTGGTATCATATAAAATTTAACAAAAACTTAAAATATAGTTACCTGTTAAAAATGATATATATATTTCTCCTTTATACGTATCCTTCAGAAATCATGAATATATTTCACCAAAAATATAAGTGCAGTTAGATGATCGATCTGGGGCGTCAGTAAAGGAGAATCGATCCATCTGACCTTACACACAAGAAAATACAAAACTGAGAACAAATAAAAAAAATCATCGTATACTGTCAGTCTCCCAGTGACATAAAAGTGTTTAAAGACAACTAAAAATTGCAGTCTAATCTCTCAATATAGTGAAAGCTCAACCAAATAGGAGCATAAATATATTACATTTAAAATTAAATGTCATGTTTGAGATAATCTCGAACATGCACCTTATCCCCTAAGAATAAGCTCAAAGAATAAATCCGAGCATTTAATCATTACAAAATAGTGAATGACGATATATATGTATGTACATATGTCATTCATTATTTTGTAATGATTAAATGGTCAGATTTATTCTTTGAGCCTATTCTTATAGGATAAGGCGCATGTTCGAGATTATTTCAAACATAACATATTTAATTTTAAATGTTTTATATATATATATATATATATAAATGTATATATAGTGATTGGTACTTATCAAAGCCAAGTACTCCAGCTGTTTGCTGAAAATCCTGAACGTTTGATTCTTATAGAATTCTAGTAATAATCAGGAACTGATTATACAGAGCGGTTGCCGGTCAAGCAGAAATTGAAAATTAGAATTGGTGCTCTGATATAGCGATATATATATGAATGTATATATATAGTGTATTTTGCAATACACTGTATGCTTAATTAAAAGCATTTCTAAGAACTTACGCTATTGTTTTAGAGTAGTGACAGTCTCACTTACTTTAAATTTTCAGCAAACAGGGGAGATAAAGCTGACAGGCCTCTGTTTCGTACTGATTGGTACTTATCAAAGCCAAATACTCCAGCTGTTTGCTGAAAATCATGAATGTTTGATTCTTATAGAATTCTAGTAATAATCAGGAACTGATTATACAGAGCGGTTGCCGGTCAAGCAGAAATTGAAAATTAGAATTGGTGCTCTGATATAGCGATATATATATGAATGTATATAGAGTGTATTTTGCAATACACTGTATGCTTAATTAAAAGCATTTCGAAGTCTTAGAAATGCTTTTAATTAAGCATACAGTGTATTGCAAAATACACTATATATACATTCATATATATATCGCTATTTCAGAGCACCAATTCTAATTTATATATATATATATATATATATATATATATATATATATATATAGTATTAATTGTACTATTTATGGTTATGAAAATACAAAAACCTTTAGCAGTTATATGTATTTTTTATACAAACCCTAAATAGTGGTAGGCAGTAATGTATTACTAGCTTATTACCAGTAAGTTAAGTAGCTCAATGTAAGAACATCAGATGATTTACAGAGCAGTTATATGAAATATAAGAATCAAAGAACTGTTCAAAACATTACAGTGCTTACAGCTGTTTCCTCCAAACCGAGGTTTGGATTCTTCGGAGCAATTTATTAATGATTGGACAGTTATATGACCTCCTTTTCAGCCAAGAGACATACCAATACATATGCAAATATTGTGGGTCAACATTCATTACAGCATTTAGAGTGGCAGTACACACTTCGAAGTGTGTACTGCCACTCTAAATGCTGTAATGAATGTTGACCCACAATATTTGCATATGTATCGGTATGTCTCTTGGCTGAAAAGGAGGTCATATAACTGTCCAATCATTAATAAATTGCTCCAAAGAATCCAAACCTCGGTTTGGAGGAAACAGCTGTAAGCACTGTAATGTTTTGAACAGTTCTTTGATTCTTATATTTCATATATATATATATATATATATATATATATATATGAATGTGTGTAGTGTGTATATGTGTGTGTGGTTGTATTTTTAGCATATGAATGTTTGTTTTCATTTGTGTGTGTGAGAGTTTGGGTGTGTGTGTGTAATTTGAAAAGTGCTTGGCCATAATAATTGTGAAATGCTATAAACAATATTTGAGAAAATTGGGTAAAGTACCCTAGGAGAAAGAAATTGTGAAATTCAGAGCTGCAAAGACTGAGACACTCATGCTCTCATGGTAGCCTGTGCATTGTACTCTACATGTGAGTGAAGTTTCACTGAAGTAGGTGGAGATGTTCAAATGTCTCAAAGCTGTGTTCATGAGTGATGAAAGGTAGGAGGCTGGATTAAGTTCAAGAATTTCAGGAACTAGTGCAGTAATGGGCCAGCTTCAACATTCACTCATTAAATGAAAGAGGGTAGGTGTAAAAGACAAACTACCTATCTTCAATTTGATATTTGTGTCAACCCTTACCTATGATCATGAATATTGTTCCTGAATACAAATGGCTGAAATAGGGTTTCTCCTAGGGTCTTTGGAGTAATGTTACTTGATAGAGTGTGTGGCTTAAAGATCAGTGAGTTGCTCCATGTAGAGCTGCTATTTCTCTGAATTGAGTGATCGCTGCTCCAATATTCTGGGCATGTGGTTAGAATGTTTCAGGAAAGAATTGGTGGACAGATTTTACAGGCATTACCAACCAGCGGGAGACCCAGGAGTAGACCCTGAACAAGATGGTTGGCTAACACCCATGAGCTGAGCTGGTCTCACTTGGTGATCCAACCAGATCAATTGGAGATGGTTACTTGAGGTTTGGTCCCCCATGACCCTCCCAGGAATATGTGGACAAAGAAGATTATTAATATGGTCACTTGTATTAGGAAACATATTTTTCCAATTTTTTATTTTAAATAGTTTGTCATGTTTCATATGTCAACCACTTTGTTCTCACATATTTTGGTATGTGTATATATATATATATATATATATATATATATATATATATATATGAAAAGATTCAGGACCCCAACAGCTGAGCTCTGGAACTTTCGACATTTAGATTCAAACCTTTTCTGATCTAGCTGCCGAAATGGCTGGAGCTCAGCCGTCGGGGTCCTGAATCTTTTCATATTACCCATTCTACTACTCCAAGTATTGAGTACTCTGGTGGGTTATGGTCCAGCTGAATTTTACCACACCCTATCTGATATATATATATATAAATATATATATATATATAAATATATATATATATATATATACACACACACAAAATAAGTATGTTTTGGAAGCTATTACAATGCAGAGAGGAGAAAGGGTTGTAAATATTAAGATAATTATTTCTACTTTTGGGAATTATCCCAGTGCATTACTGGTACTTTATTTTATCGACCCCGTAAGGATGAAAGGCAAAGTTAACCTCAGCGGGATTTGAACTCAGACCAAAAAGATACGTAACTCTATGTTGTGAAGCATGGCGTCCGACTCACTACCGATACTGCCAATCCAAGTCAAATGAGGAAAGAGAGAGGTGAGATTGAGTAAAATGATTAGAAAAAAATCAGAAATCAGAGATTGTGTTACTTTGGTAATATTTATTAATCCTGATATATTTCAGATACTATATTTATTTTTAAGGGATCTGTTGGGACCCTCTAACAGTAGCAGAGAGGATGTTTTGAGGACTTCTTTTGGCTTGTTCAATTTATGTCTGACAGAGTTCCTTGCACATGATTAACATGATTAACATGATTAACATGATTAACATGATTAACGACGTGTACACGCACATACACATTCACTGTATATATATCCTGTCTCACTCGCTTTACGCGTTTTAATTGTCCTAATAACTTATTTTGGTTATTATTGCACCGACGTGAGATATATGATTTTTAATGCAATGAAATATCTATGATCTTCGGCAAATCACTGATGAGGGACTTATTTTATTACATGTTATCCATGTGCTACCTGCAGTATTTTTCTCTATATTTTAATACATATATTTACCACTGCGATTCTGTGTTTTTTTCTCTCTCTCTTACTGTTCCCCCATTCTCTCTGTTTCTCCCCCTCTGTCATGTCCGTTAACTCTTCCTCACACTTTCACTCACTCACTGTTTTTCTCTCTCTTCTCTTCATGTCATCCTGCACACCACGAACGCTATTTTTCTCTCTCTGCTCATAGCCTTCGCTCGTGTAGGATCTATTCTCTAAGCGCTCATATATTCACCTAGCTTATGCTAAACAGAATAATTTTTGAAGCTTGTTTCTTTCCCCTACGGTTAGCTATACTCTTTGTTGTTCTCCTGTCTCACTCGCTTTACGCGTTTTAATTGTCCTAATAACTTATTTTGGTTATTATTGCACCGACGTGAGATATATGATTTTTAATGCAATGAAATATCTATGATCTTCGGCAAATCACTGATGAGGGACTTATTTTATTACATGTTATCCATGTGCTACCTGCAGTATTTTTCTCTCTCTCTCTCTCTCTCTCTCTCTCTCTCTCTCTATATATATATATATATATATATATATATATATATATATATATATATATAGTATTAAGGATACTATTTATGGTTATGTATATACTAAAACCTTTTATAGTTATATATATTTTAAACCCTAAACAGTGAAAGACAGTAATTTATTACTACCTTATTACCAGTAAGATAAATAGCTCAATGTAATAACATCAGTTGTTCTACAGAGCAGTTATATAGTTCTGTATATATATATATATATATATGTATGTGTGTGTGTGTATGTATATATATATATATATATATATATATATATATATATATTTATATTTCGTTTTTGAATTTGTTTTGCGAGATTTCTTATCTAAAAACGTGTGTTGAAACAGATATTGTTATACGTTGGGAGAGTCATGCTGTCAATAAAAACACACGCACCTGTTGGTTTTCACTTCAATTTATTGGTTGGTTCGATAACCAGATGGTTGTTTATAAATGGTCAAAGCTCTTTCGTCACGCATTCTGAGACTTCCTCAGAGACTAAGTTATTTCTTGTCTCTCCTTTGTTGTATCCTACACCAACTTTTTTTTAATGTGTTGTGTATTGTGTACTTAGTTTCTGTATACGTTACATCAGGGTGTGTGTGTCTTTTTATTTATCTATGTATGTGTTTATTTACTTGTCACTAGTTGGTTGTTTGTTCTACCTGTGTGTGTATGTATGTCTTCATTTTGTCCTTAATTACTAGTTGTGATGCTGCAATTCCACTCATATTTTCTGTTTAATTTAGGTTGAGTTCGTTTATGTTTGTCCCCTCTGCGATTTGTCTGAGCATTGCATCGTTTCCGTGTATGGATATAATTGTTATCTCTATGTTCTCTAATATGCCCCTATGTGCTATTTTGGCATATTGGTGGAGTACTGATGAGTTTTTCCCATCCCAAAGTTCTCACTAGTGTTCACTTATCCTTTTTCCTGTGCTATGTGCTGTTTCACTATGTATGTTATGTTCTTATTCCTACACTGTCCTTCAGTACATCTTATGCTATATACTACGTTCCTAGTTTGCGGGCTTAGCTTTCACACTTTGGATTTCCTATTAGCACAGGGGGATCTTTAAAATGGGTATGTTTTACTAATTAGGGTTTTTATGGGAATACCTGGTCTTTCAACTATCTTAATATTTAATTTGAGCTTGTCTAGGGTCCTTCTAAATCTGTAAGCTAGTTCGCCTCTATGAGTTGTATTGATGAACATTACACTCTGGTATTTATTGCTATCATACCATGAGCTTATTATATTGGTCTTATTCCTAATCCTTTCTATTCTGTTCCAAAATTTGCTCCTATACATGGGGCAATTCCCATTTGCATAATTTTCTACAATCTTTGTCCATTTGGTTCTGGCTACTTTATATACCCTGATCTTGTCTCATTGATTGTAATCAGAGAACTGCATTCGGTGTATGAAGTGTTGTATGTGTCTCTCCAATTCTTTGGTGTTGCACATGCGGGACACGTTCCTCATCACTCTTACTAAGTCCGCAATCAGTATATTGATTTTTATGTGATCTGAAACAGCTGAGTTTCGGTGGATCAGATATTTGAAGGTCATGCGAATGGAGGATTTTAGTTCTATTACTAATAGTTTCCAACCAAAGTTTTGTGTCTAATACGAGTAATCTATGGTTGGGGTATTTAGTTGGGTAGTCTATAGTAACTTTAATACTCTGGTGGATGGAGTTAGCTATTTGCTGGATGCTTTCCATGGTGTTCTTCTCTAATTCCTGACTGTTCTCATGTGGAGGTATTTTTACTATGATGTTTATGTCATCTACATAGCTGGAGTATAAAGTCATGGATGTAAAATTGTTGTCTAATTGTTCCTTAAGTCTTCTGTCCCACCATACTATAAAAAGGTTAGCTATGTCTCCTGCAATGCTAACACCAACGGTTGCCCCTTCCTCTTTGGTATATGTTTTGCCATTAAACGTGAACATATGTTCCTTAAGGGTTAGTTTTATACTGACCCCCACCGCATGTGCGATCATATTCTTTAATTCATCATGGTTTTTGGTGGTCTGTATCGCTCTGGTTCACCCGTTCTATCTTTCTGTGGGTCACAAAAAGATGGGTTAGACTATTTGTCCCAATGTGAGACAAACCAGATCAGATGACTATGTCTTCTGGATTGGTTTCTATGGTTGAATGCCCTTCTTAATGCCAACCACATTTACAGAGTGGACTGGTTGCTCTGTATTGTGGCACCAACAGGACCACTCTACAATGTGGACTCAGTGCTCTTTGTCGTGTCACCAATATAACCACTTTACAGTGTGGACTGAAGCCTAGTGTGGCTTAAAAGAAAGTTAAATATTAAAGTTTGTTGCAAATTTTCATAACAAGCTATCAACTAGTATGTACAGTATACTATAAGCATTTGAATTAACAAACTCATTTTTAGATATTTTTCATAAATCATTTAAAAATGTGTTAATTTCTCCTTTTTCTCTGTAATTTCCAAAGAAATGACTTAGTCTAATTCATCATCAATTTTTTAACTTCTCCTGTACATGATATAATTTACAATATTAGACTTCAATTTTTAATGTGATACTCACTGTAAATGAGGTTGGTGTTAGGAAGGGCATCCAGCTGTAGAAATCAAGCCAAATCAGTTCCTGTATGAGCAAGGCATGGTCAGCCGACCAGACACTGCCCACAAAAGGACAACCCGTCTAACCCATGCTAGCATGGAAGAACGGACGTAAAACGGTGATGATGATGATACTATCATCATGCTGTTTTGTCTTTTTTGAGAATGTCTTGTTAATGTGGTTTTATGTTGTGTGGGAGATTATGAGGTAATATGAATTCTGTCCATCAGCCATTTGGGCAATGCCCAGTATGCTATTGGGCTAGGTAACAAAAAAGAATTAGCTGTTGCACAAATATTGAAACAGAACTGAAACAGTCCTTGGCTAAGTAATAAAAACATATCTTTGGTCCTCATCAGTCAGCAGTCTGTTAGCCAGTATCATCTTAGCTGTGCAGTGAAAACACACCACTGGCTCTCAGCAGTCTGTTAGTCAATGTCACCTCAGCTGAGTAGTGAAAACACATCTTTAACCTTCAGCAGTCCTCAGCCTATTTGTTAGTGCCAGCTTAACTGAGCAATGAAAACACGCCTCTGGCACTTAGATGTCTGTTAGTCAGTGTCACTTTAATTAGGCAGTAAAAACACACCTGTTGTCCTCAGCAGTCTGTTAGTCAGTGTCACCTTAATTGAACAGTGAAAGCACATCTCTGTCTATTATTCAATGTCACCAGAATGCTCTGCCAATTTTAAGAGGCATTCAACTTCTGTCAGCAACAGAAAGACCATTGGATACAGTTTCCTTTATTCAATCTGAAAATCAAAATTTCTCTCTAAAGTGCATTCCTAATCCAGTATATTAATGTACCTTTTGTTCACTTGTTTTTAATTAAGACAAGTTCATTTAAATCTCAGTCTATGACAAAATTATTACTAAAGATTATTTTCTTTGGGAAAGTTTTGTAGCTGTTTTCATTGTATGATGTTGAATTTTTATTAGAAAATAATTGAAAATTTTACTTTAAGTAGATGAAAGTACATGATGAATAAACTATATGATTAATTAAAGAAACGTGCATCAAAATTATCAGATTGCTTGGGTGTGCTGCGATAAATAATTCAATAAGCTGTTTGATTCTATGTATCATGATTATCATAGCAAATCTTGATGATGGATTCTCTGTCAGTTTTAACAATTAACATTCAGTCTTTTGATCCAGCAGGCTTGGTGAGGTTGCCAATTCAGTTCCCTACGACTTAAAAATGTAACTGGTTATACTGGATTACATGTAGGAATAGGAGGTCTCCTATGAGGTTATATCTCATAGGATGTTTCTATGTTGTTTTAATAATAGGAATCCCAGGTTTACCATGTTGTTACAGCTCACACCTATGTAAGTGCATCTGGCCTCATATGTGGTTCTATCTCATAGGAGGTTTCTTGGTTGTTTTAATAATAGGAACTCCTGTTTTATCATGTTGTTAGCTCACACCTATGTAGGTTTAGCTGACTTTCTATGAGGTTGTATTACACAGTAGGATTCTTCAGTGTTTTAATAATGCTGGATCTAGTCTTATCATGTTGTTGTTGTTTAAGCTCATATCAATGTAGGTGTAGCTGTCATCCTACAAGATTGTATCTTATAGGAGTTTATTGGGTGTTTTAATGGTAGGCAACCCAATATTAGGAGCCTGATATAAAATGCCTTGATCCAAGGCACAACATACAGACTAGTATAGTAATTGAATCCCTGAACTTATGATTGTTGACTATGGGCAACAGTCTAACACACTAACCACTAGACCACACACTTTCATTAGGGTCAACAGTCTAACACCATAACCTCTTGGCAACACAGCTTCATTATGGTCAATAGTCAAACACCTTAACCCAGGGTTTCTCAACTGGTGTTCCACGGAACCCTAGGGCTCCGCAAGTGGTCACTAGGGGCTCCACGATAGATAAGCTAATGTATTTTTTAGTAATATCTGTTTATTTTTTATTCATAATTTTACTATGGAGGCACATGGCTTAGTGGTTAGAGCATTGGCCTTGCAATCGAAAGGTTGTGAGTTTAATTCTCAGACCGGGTGATGTGTTATTTCCTTGAGCAAGGCACTTTATTTCACATTGCTCCAGTTTACTCAGCTGTAGAATGAGATGATAGGGACTGGGGTCCCTATCATTCCACTGCAAAGTGGTCATGGAGGTGCCATGGCAAAAAAGCACCCAGCACTCACTGTAAATGAGGTTGGTGTTAGGAAGGGCATACAGCTGTAGAAATCAAGCCAGAATCAGTTCCCGTCCCACCCTTGCAAGCAGGGAAAAGTGGACGTAAAATGAAATGATGAATGATGATAAGGCATATTGTAGAAAATCCTTCGTTATTTAACTTCTTATATTATTTAAACTAGGTTGTTACCCATTGCTAAGTATTTTCTTATTTAACATGTATCAAAAACAAAGACAGAAATTGTCTCCTTTCAGTTGAAAATGAAATCCGTGTATTTTTATCTAAAATTCAACCTTGAATTAAGCATTTGTGTAGCAAAAGACAAGCACAGGTTTCACATTAGAGGAGCAAATTACAGCTTTGAAACTAACATTTCCTTTTACCGTGATTTATCTCATGCATTTTCAATATTGTTAATAAACAATAAGTTATTGTATTAGCTATCTGCTTTCTTTCTGTTTATATGTGTTATATGTATGTGATATTGGTTATTTATGTTTGTTTTCGTGTGTGTATTAACAGATTTTTTTGGAAGGGGGGAATGAAAACCTTGATGTGAGATCTCATAAAAGAACAGTATGATTTTCATTTGGCATTGCCAATAAATTGACAAAAGAGGGGTTATTTTTTCCTTAAACCTTTATCTGAAAAACATATATTATGTTTAGCACAGGAACTATGATAAAAATATAAAAGCAATAGATATTAATAATGGTATATAAATATTTTCCTGCAGGGGTTCCCTGAGACATGAAAACTATTTCTATAGTTCCACAAGGATAAAAAGGTTGAGAAACACCGTCTTAACCACTAGGCCACACACCTAAACTATGGTCAATAGTCCAATACCCTAACCACTAAGACAAACACCTTCACTATAGTCAATAGTTCAATAATCTAACCACTAGGCCCCATGCTTTTCCTATGGTCAACAGTACAAAACCCTAACCTCTAGACAAGTCGTGGGCAAACTGCATCCCGCGAGCCACATGCAGTCCATTTGGCTTTCTGAATGGCAAGCCTAATTTCAAAATAGCTTTGAAGTTTTTAGTAGTGTGGCCTACCTTACAATGAGTCACATTCTATGTGTCCCACTGCTCAAGAAATTTTGCCCATGCCTGCTCTAGACCCACATGGTGTTACTATAGTCAACAGTCCTGCACCCTAACCACTAGGCCACAAACCTTCATAATGATCAACAGTCCAACACCATTACTTCTAAGCCACATGCCTTCACTATGGTCAGCAGTCCAACATTGTAACCCCTAGGTCAAACATCTTCTTTATAGAGAGCAGTCCAACACCCTAACTACTAGGCTACACACCTAAACAATGGTCAGCAGCCTAACACCTTAACCTTTAGACCACACACCTTCATTAGGGTCAACAGTCCAACACCCTAAACACTAACCCACACACTTTCATTACAGTCAACATTCCAACACCCTAATGGTAGGCAATGTGACATCACATGGTTGATATTATTTACTGATATTCGCCAGGTGGTGCTATTAAGTTAGACATGACCTGGGCCAATACTTGTCGAAACCTATCAAAATTATCAAAGTTTAGGTATAATACTTTAGGTATTTTTCATTTAATGTAGATCATGGAGATGCTGCTGGTGGTGTTGAAAATTTAGTTTAGTTGTCACAGCCTTTTCATGTGCAGGTACAAAGTTAAATGGTTAGGGTGTTGGTCTCTCAATCATAAGTTTGTGTGTTCAATTCCTTGACTGTGGTCTTAAGCAAAATGTCTCATTTCATATTACTGTTTTTTAAAGCATTTGAGAATTGCAGGAACTGGTGCAGTCATGCAGTCATCAGAAAAAGAGAGGTTCGTGTAAAGGCGAAACTCACAATCTTCAATTCGGTGTTTGTGCCAATCTATGGTTATGAATCTTAGGTAATACAGGAAAGAATATTATCGCAGACACAAGTGGTCGACCCTTTGGAGTAACGTTACTTAATAAAGTGCGTAGCTTGGAGATCAGGGAGTCGCTCCAGGTAAAGCTGCTACCTCCTTGAATTGAGAGATCACAGCTCTGATACTATAGGCAAGTGGTTGGGTTGTCTAAGAAAAGAATCACTGGACATATTTGGAAGAATCATTTGGATCTGCTAGAAGACGTGCTTGTGACCCTTCCAGAAATAAGTGGGAAAGGAAGAAGAAGAAGAAGAAGAAGAAATTTAAATTTAGATAGGAACCCTTTAACCCTTTCATGACTATATTTCTAATGAAAAGCACTGTTTCAATTAGTTACTGAAGAATTTTAAAGGATTTATGAAAACTATTAATTATATAATTACTAAGATACAAAATTAACATATTGTTCCTATACAAAATTATGTTGGAAGATTATAATTTAAATAGGAATCCTTTAAAATAGGTGGTTTTGTTTCTTTGAACCAGGGATAGTTTTGCCAAGGTTGGTGTCAAAATGGTTAATCAAAGTCTTGTAGACTTTTTGTAATCTGATATTTTTTCTTTTTACAGAAAAACCATAAGAAGTTTCTGTCCTACTTTGAATATAGATTAAAAAATGTGCAGTTAATACCAATATGACCAGTGTTAAAAATACTGAATTAGTAGACACAACGTAAATATGTCTAGTGCTGTTCAATCATGTGGAAGTTATTGGTGTTGTGCTTCGAATAAAGTTGAAATAAAATAGGAAATGTAACGATTTTCTGTGACTTAGACCAAGTCTAATAGTTCACAGGAGACACATAAAAAATGGCCAATCAACAATTGTGTGCTTCAAACGAGAATTAAGTTGTTAGAAAAGACGCTATGGATAAAGTAATAATTATTATAAGATTACTCTTGGGGATTTGAAAAAAAGAGGAAGTGTCTCGAAACCCCCTTCCCTCCCACATCCTAACATAAAAGGTGGGGGAGAGATGGGATAATATATCTGAGAAGAAAGAGGGGGTGGATAGAAAAATAAAGCAATTTGGTTGGAGAAAATTAGTTTTTACAAGTTGAAATATCCATTGCTACTCATTTTGCTCCTTTGGGATATTTACTTAGATTTGTGCTTAAAGGATTCTCACATAAAGCTTCCCTTAGTTTTAGGATGTAGGGCAACAACTTCATATTTCAAGATTAGATCGTTTTTTATTAGGGTAGTTAAAATATCCAAAGAAATTTCCACATCTTCTTGCCTTAGGTGAATCCCTCTTACTACTACAAAATAATGGTTTGATGGTTGATGCATAATGAAATATAGATAAGATAGGAACAAAGTTAAGTACTGTCTGAATACAGATGTTCTCATGAACAACCTGTTTAAATTCCTTTGTTATGGCCTGAAGAACTATAAGAAACAGAAGTGGGGTAAGGATGAAGCTCTGATGCCCTCCTTTCTATATTTTGAATTTTTCACTAAACTCACTTCCTAATTTCACATTACTGACAGTGCCTCTGTACATGGCTTGCACTGTTCTCAAAAGCCATTCTCCCTTAAAAACCACAATATAACATTATGGTATTTTGTCAAACATCTCTATATCAGCAAATGCTAAATATAGTGGCTTATTCTTAGCTAAGAAATTCTGTTGTAGTTGTCTCACTAGGGAGAAGCCATGTGTAGTACATTTGCCTGGCACAAAAACTCAACAGTATCTCATCTAATTTGATTCTTTCCTTAATCAATTGTGCTTAGACATTTTCTGTTTCATTCATAACTTGATCCATTACTTTTATTCATCTGTAGTTGTTTCTTTCTAGAGCATCACCTTTTCCCTTGTAGCAACTAATTAATATATTGCTGTGTCAGGCATTGGATGTCACCAAATCCTCTAGTGACCCTGAAAAGAAGTATGACGCCACTATATACGATGTACAAAATGTAAATCTTAGTTACACAGGAGGTATAGTGGGATAGCAGGCAGACTAACAGGAAAGGAAGACTTTGTATGTAATAGGTGTACAGGGATAATTAATATTAAGTAGCTCAGAGATATAAATCTATTACAATCCCAAGAAGGATTCATAGAAGTGGTTGATAGCTTCTGCTACCTAAGTTATCTCATTAATAATAGGTATAGATCGAAGTTGTAGATACAACATAGTAGGTACCAATCAAATTGTTTGTGGCAGTCACAAAGCATCCAATGGTGTTAAACGTTAATACATTTTTGTTCCGACTAAACACAAAGTTAAGGATGTGTGACACTAAGAAATAAAGCAACCAAATGTTTGTGGCCATAGTTTGTAGCACAACAACAATAAATGCAAACAGGTCGAAGATAATCTGGACCAGCTCGAATAGATAAGAATCGATAGAAATTGAAAAACATCTTCAATAGGTTTCTGGGATTCTGAGAGGATGTACTACGAGTTTCACAATGCATATGCAATTCATAGATGCTCCTAGCAATGGAACTGAAATGTTCTATCATCAATAGGTTTTCATTCAATATTATCCGACATAGTCCAGTCTTGGAGACAGTGTGGCATTCTAGCATTGTAGTAAAATCGCCTGCGTCATCACGTGAATATATATATATATGCATATGTCTTATAATTTATCAAGGCATTTGGATGATTAGCAATTAGAAATATTAAAATCCAAGCACAGATTCACTCCAGCAGTGCCTGCTGGCCACATCATTTTCTGCCCCTATTTTCTAATTCTATGATCATTGTAGCAAATCTGTGTTTGGATTTCTTCACTTCTAATATATGTATTTATAAATATAAACATATAGAAAAATTGTATAAGGGAACATGAAAAGAGAACAGTCACAAACAAACAGAGGCTAATGGAACAAAGTAAAACAGAAGCATGAACTTTTCTTCATCAGTTGTCTCTAGATAGAACATTGGGATTTTGAGAAACAAAGGTAGTACTGCTACTATTTTCCATGTTTGTGTGTGTGTAAAAATGCATGTCTTAGAGGTTAGGTTGTACAGTTCATAATCACAATCCTAATGCATTCCATTTCTAATGCTGCATTGTGTTCTTGAGCAATCATAATTTTTCATTGTTCCAGTTCATTCAACTAGAAAAAGAATAGCTTTACTTGTAATTCAAAGGGCTAAACTTGTCACAAACTGTGACATACTGAATCTTTCATTAAGAGTTTATGTCTGTGGAATGTTCAGTCACTTACACATTAATTTCAGTAGACTTATCCATTGGTTGTCAAATGGGAACACTCATCATTGAGACTGATGTTAGTTAAACACAATATATATACATTTGTATTAACAGTATGACTTAACTCCACA
The DNA here is from genome assembly GCA_964016885.1 of Eledone cirrhosa. Classification (NCBI taxonomy): domain Eukaryota; kingdom Metazoa; phylum Mollusca; class Cephalopoda; order Octopoda; family Eledonidae; genus Eledone; species Eledone cirrhosa. The sequence goes on from OZ024742.1 coordinate 254,437,707, forward strand.
CTACCATTGGTTTCAAGATGAAAACACATCCATAACAACTTGTGTTGGTAGATCTTTTCTTCCGCTTGTAACCACAACCAACCATCCTTTTCTCTCTCTCTTTCTCTTGCTCTGTTATATATATATATCCTCATCATTTTACGTCCACTTTTCCCTGCTTGTAAGGATGGGATGGGAACTGATTTTGGCTTGATTTCTACAGCTGAATGCCCTTCCTAACACCAACCTCATTTACAGTGAGTGCTGGGTGCTTTTTTGCCATTGCACCTTCACGACCACTTTGCATTGGAAAGATATGGACCTCAGTCCCTATCATCTCATTTCTACAGCTGAGTAAACTGGAGCAATGTGAAATAAAGTGTCTTGCTCAAGGAAACAACACATCACCCGGTCTGAGAATTGAACTCACAACCTTTCGATTGCAAGGCCAATGCTCTAACCACTAAGCCATGTGCCTCCATACATATATATATTGTTATACTTGGGGAGGGTCATATTGTTGTAATAATATTGCCAGAATTAATAACAGAACACATATATGTCCAACCCATGCAATTATGGATAAGCCAGACATAAAATGATGATATATATTCATATATATTAGTCTTCAAATATTCATGCTGTGTCAATACAAATCATAAATTGTTGATTTATGAGACCAACTTGTCCAATGTTATTACAAATTCAAATTAACTGTTATTATGGTTTATATGTCATTCACTCATCGTCAGAACTGATGGAGTTCCTAGCCAGCACACGTGTGTGTTTGTATGGATGTCAAATAGAGAATTAGTAGAATGTTTCACTACATGCTTCTCTATGCTGAAGGGTATACCTACATCAAAGAGGAAATTAATTCTGCATATAGGAGTTAAATTAGTTTAATGGCATGCTAAGCCTATTGTATCTTTAGAAATATTAGCTGTCTTTCACTGACGCCATATTCACAGGAATATTTTTATCTCAGCCATGTAGTAAACTCATATTTTCTTTAAATAAATACTTCATAAGTATATTCCTAGCTCATGGGTATATATTTTCTTATGTGCATATATGTACATGTAAATTCATGAGATATAATCTTAAAATGCAATTTATTTTCAACATATATAAAAATCATTTTTTGTTTTATTATATTTGTAAGTAAATTGATAAAATATTTAAGGAGATTCCTGCAAATATCTCTCTTATTCTTTGATAATTTACCAAAAAATGTTTCAATGTAAATCCTTTTTTTTTAGGGGAAATTAAATATGTACCTTGCCATAAAAAAAAATGATGGAGCATGCATCAAGTGAAAATATAAGGCATCTTCGCATAACAAATAAAATTGGATGTTAAATGATATACAAAAACTCAAGTATGTATATATATATATTCATACAAATATACATATATCTATACACACACCTACTCATATATATATACATACATATATATATATGTGTGTGTATATATAATATATATATATATATATTTATATGTATATATATATATGAGTAGGTGTATATATATATATATATATATGTATATTTGTATGGATATATATATATACATATATATTTGTATATATATATATGTATACATATATATATGTATATATATATATAGAAAGAGAGATGGATATCACATTCAGATCATGTGCTCATGGTAGTTTTTAAGGGAGGCAGAACTTAATATTTATCAGGGTATGTATAATGAAATTTAAATATATATGTATGTATAAACAATGTTGTCTCAAAGACTGAGATGGCACACAAGTGTATTAGAATTGATAGAATAATGATTTCTATAGAAAAATGAGAAAAGCTCAATGCAAGATAAGTTGTTAAAACAACAAAACGGCATCAATGACAGCGTTGAGTAAAATTATCTCAAAGGACAGATATCTGTGGCTAGAAGTGTGTTGGCCCACAGAAGTGGTAGGAAGAAAGAAATAAAGGAAGAAAATGAATGAGACATGACTACACACACATCTTTTAACCTCTTCAGCTCTCATACCGGCTGTGGTTTTGATTTGGTGCTGAAAGAATGCACATTATTTCTCTCTCTAATCTATCTGTCAGTCCACTAATAGAGGAGTCTCTTGATAAGGCTTATTTACCTCACAGCGATGGTTCACCAGTTAGTTAATCAAAGAAGCATGTAGCATTATATTAGGAATAGTTAGTAAAGTTGCACAAAAAAGAAAAACGAAATACATGGAGCAAATGAGAAAATATAACTTTCTTCCTCATCAGCCACCCACTGAACAATGTATTTTCATGCATAAGGGTAGTATTGCATAATATTCAGACCAAGTAGCATGATGGCTTAGAACATATATATATTTAGGGGATACACTAGCCTGTAGTAATACTTAGCATCCCCAAACCCAGGCCATAATATTCTGATCACACCTAAATATCCTATGTACTTATTAGTTGTCGCAGTCACTTACCTGTCCTCCCAATCCTTGATACACTTCACCTGCCCAACCCATGAAAGTGAAATTCATTTGACATCTGACATCCCACAATGCTGTGCCATGGTAAAAACCACAAAGTCCACCCTATATGCTGATCCGGAATTGCAACTACAAAAGCACCCAGTCTACACTGTAACATGGTTTGTGTTAGGAATGGCATCCAGCCATAGAAACAGAGCCTACATACAGATCCATAAGAGCTAGGTGTGGGTCTATGGACCTGACTTGTCTCATAATGTGACAACCCATTCAACCCATGCAAGCATGGAAAATGGATGATAATCGATGAAGAGGATATATATATATATCTCATCTCTCATCTCATCTGTCCTGTAGTCTGGTGGATCATTGGAGTGCCACTGATGATCCAGCAACCAGCTCCTTCCATTCCTCTTCCTCTTTATTCTCCTCATGGTTCCACCCAGCCTCATGCCTGCCCATTCCAGGATGTTATCTTCCCATCTCTTTCTTTGGCTGCCTCTCTTCTTCCCTTCTTGTACTATTCCCTGCAGGACAGTCTTAGCAAGCCCTGAAGTTCTTGTCACATGCCCGTACCATCTCAATTTGTGTTTTTTTACAATGGTCAGAAGGTCTTCGTAGGGCCCGATGGCTTGCCAAATTCTGTTTCACATATCCTCATTGGAGATGCGATATGTGTATGAGATTCCAAGGAGCTTCCTGAAGAATCTCACCTCCATAGCTTGTATTCTTCTTTCCAGATTTGCTGTTATTGTCCAAGACTCACAGGCATACAAGAATATGGATATGACCAGAGAACACATCAGTTTGATCTTTGAGCTGAGAGCTATATTATATCATTCCACTTAAGTTATGTAAGTGATGCTATGGTAAATATATATATATATTTATATATGTGTGTGTGTAGATATACACACACATATACATATATCATACATACAGACACATACATACACGATACCCACATGACCATGGGATTTGCACCTTCAAAGTTCCCTTTCGAGACATATGTCCAGGCAAGGTTGTTTGTGGAAGACCAGCAGTTGCCCATATATACCAGTCTCCTCTCTCCACACCACCTATGTGGTCCAAGGGAAAGGCAAAGGCTGATAGAGCTTGGCATCAGTGACATTGCAACTTATTTCTACAATTGTGTGAACTGGAGTAATGTGAAATAAATGCTTTCTTCAAGGATGCATCACATTGGCCAGAATGCTCTTATTGAGTCTATGGACATGTCAAAAATCAGCAAGAAAGCATGGACACTTATTCACAAGGTAATCCTAAAGCAGCTATTCAGCACCCAATAGTCACTGCCAACCAAGTTGCCAACCAATTGTTAGAGAATGGAAAGAGTGGAAAGAGAGGGAAGAAGATCAAACTAAACGCCCAGAAATACACTGCAAACCCTGCTTTTACAAGACCATTTATCATAGAAGGACTGGAAGCAGGAATCTTTACCCTTAAACCAGGGAAAGCAGTTGCACTGGATAACATCGCAACCAAACAGATCAAGCACTTCAGTCACAAGGCAAAGATGTGGCATCTACAGTCTACAATGATTTTTTAACAACATATAAACTCTCCAACACCTGGATGAAAGCTCACATCTGCACCTACCAACTTTAGACCAATCTCACTTTTGAGTCACAACTACAAGCTTTTTGAACACCTGATCCTCAACAGAATTGGCTCCTTTGTGGACGAACACCCCACCCCTGACCAAGTAGTCTTCTGCCCTGGCAAGTTGACAACTAGCCAAGTACTCAACCTCACCCAGTACATCAAGGACGGATCTGAGGAAGGGATGGTAACTGGTGTGGTGTTGGTCGATATCTCAGCTGCCTATGACACAGTCAACCACAGTCATCTCCTTAGCAAGATCCTGGAGACCACAAGAGATACCTGCCTGAAAGCATGTTTAAAAACAGGCACTTCTTTGATGAGCTAGGAGAGAATAAAAGCAGGCAGCGAAGGCTCAAGAATGGCCTCCCACAGGGAACTATGCTTGCACCATTTCTCTTCAACATCCACACCAATTACCAACCAAAAAGCGCAGACACCTGCTGCTTCATCTATGCAGACGATCTTCGTATAGTTGCTAGACACTGATTTCAAAGTTGTGGAAGATAGAATCTCCAATGCTCTGGAAGAGCTAACACCTTATTATGAAGAGAACAATCTGCGTATAAATCCATCCAAGATGCAGGTGAGTGCCTTCCACCTGCAAAACCATGAAGCCAAGTGCCAATTGAAGGTTAACTGGTCAGGTAGCTCACCTGAACATTGTGCGCACCCAGTCTATCTAGGTGTAACCTTGGACAGGTTCTCTCTTTTAAGGTCCACATTGAGAAGACCAAGTTCAAAATGAATGTGAGGAACAATATTATCTGTAAGCCTACTGGCACAACCTGGGCTGCAAACACATAGACTCTGAAGTCAACTGCACTAGCTTTCTGCTGCTCAGCTGTCGAGTATCCATGCCCAGTATGGGAGTGAGCTGTCCATGTCCAGAAGATAGATCTCACCCTCAATGTTGGCAGCTGCTGCATCACAGGCTGCCTGAAATCTACACCTATGGACCGTCTGCATATCCTGGCAGGCATAGACCCACCAGAGATTTGACAAAGTGCAGCAAGCAAGAAAAAGCATCAACAACAGACTACAGATAAAAAAATCTTCCCTTTGGCCATATGCCGGCCCCAAACCACCTTAAATCCAGGAACAGTTTGCTAAAGAGCATCACACCCCTTGGAACATCAAGCATAAGTAGTGAAAGAGTCACTCGCTGGGAAGAAAATCCAAACAACCACCCATCTGTAACAACAACAGAGCTAAAGGCAAGCGAGGCACTGCCCCCACCTCTTCCCTGGAGCAGATACAAACTATGCAGTGTGGAAATGCCTCAACAGATTAAGATCTGGTGTTGGGCATGCAAAAGTCAATCTGGCAAAATGGAGATATTTAAAGGATGGGGATTTGTGTGACTGCGGCATCGAACCACAGACTACACAGCACCTCCTGATATTCCGCCTGCTGGAACACCCCTGCACAGCATTGGACTTGGTAGAGTTTAATGAGAAAGGACAGAAATGTGTTCAGCTGTGGCAGAACCACTTCTAGCCAAGTTTTGTAGCTAACACTCTTGTGGACACGATAAGAAGAACTGGCTGGTCAGGGAGTCAAACTCATAACCCCATGATTATAAGACTAGCAATCTAACTATTTAACCATGCACCATCACATACACACACACACACATACCTACATGCATCCACACACACACACACACATTGTTATTCTCTACATCTTTCTACAGCTTTAGACCTACTTACAAATCAGATTCCTATGTTTCCCGCACTTAATTTGGCAGTCAATATATTCTGCCTTTTGGGTTGTTTTCTTCCTGGTGAGACAAAAGCCAGCTACAATGCATTTTTCCTTTCTTATTTTTTCCACAAAAAACATATTCCTATTAATACATCATTGAATTACAGGAAAGATAATTTTTAGATGCTTCTTTGTAAGGAATCTGCAACTAGATGTCTTTCAATAAATAACAATGCACTGTAAAACTTAAGGTCCTCCACCACTTGAAACAGTTTTAACAAGACATTCTTGAACATTACAAAAACATCACGATGACTTCATCACAATAAAAACTAAGGCATAGCAACATTAAAAATAAATATGGTGAGAGACCAGAGGCTATCGTGTTTAGCTATCAATAGTGTACAGAGTCAAAGTAAAGTGTGAGATACCTCTTCAGTCAAGTCTATCATGTGACAAGCTCTCAAGTGCTGGAGTCAACTCTGTAAAATGGTCAGTAAAACAGCACCCTTGATACTCTATAAGGGGGTTGGTGTTAGAAAGAGCCTCCAACTATAGAAACTATGCCAAATATAGAATGTATGATGAAGATGGGTTGATCCAATTCAACTGAAGCCAATATTCACATGTTTTCTGAAGGTTATATAGCAGGGTCATATCTATTATACAATATACAAAATCCTGTCCTCTACTACAAGCACTGCAACACTAAAAGAAAATTTGCTATGAGACAGGAGGCTACACTGTTTAGCAACTAAACAGAGGCAACATAAAGTCTGATAGAACTCTTCAGTTTGGATGATCATGTGAGATCCTCTTTAGTGCTAGTGCCACACTAAAATACACATAGTCCACATTGTAAAGCAGTAGTGCTGGTGTCAAGATAAAATGCATTCACTTCACTTAGTAAAGTAACAATCCTGATGGCACAATAAAATGTATCTAGTACAACATGTGAGGTGGTTAGTGTTAGGAAAGGCATCCAGCTGTGCAAATCATGCTAAATATGGAATGTATGAGAAAGAGGTGTTCACCTTTCTCATCAAGCCTCAGAACATGTTAGCCTATCCAACTCATGTTAGCATAGAAAGCAGATGTAAAGGTGATGACAACAATGATAATGATTATAAATATCTTGGTTAATTGGAACTTGAATTTTGTTGAGCCAACAGCTGCTTTATCCAATATTGAGGAAGTATCAAACAACCTTCAAGCTTTTTGTATTATGGCTGGTGATAGGAAGGGCATCCAGTCACAGAAAACCTGATAAACAAAGGATTGAGAGGATTCTTCAGCTGTTCAGCTGTGTCAAAAATATGACAACTTCCTTAGTGCTGGCATCATGACCAAATGCATTTGGTAGAAAGCAATGGCTTCACTTGAATACTGACTGGTCTGTGATGACACATTTAACCATTGCTCAGAGACATGGAAAGAAATAAAGGCTATCTTTTGACAAGGATGGCAAAGAGAGTACATAAACAAATAAGAATAAAAAGTCTTATGATTGGAAACAGGACTTGATACTGGATTGGTGGAAGGGAGTGGGTTAGACAGTCAATACTGGACTGGTGGAAAGGAGGGGGCATTATAGGCTCAATACGTAACTGGTGAAAGATGGTTTGGGTGGTGATGGTGGTGGTGGTGTCAATAGAATGCTCAGCCATGAACACTATTATATAAAATGGAATATACCTGTAATTCAAAGAGCCAGTCTTGTCTCACTCTGCGTCCAGCTATATCTCTCGGTAAAATACAATAAGAGTAAACATGTATGTGGAATGCGAGTCAACTAAATATTCCATTGTTGGAAGTAATGGAAGACAAATGACAACTTATTTTGAAGCTAAATCATATTTTGTCTTTAGGATAAGACGTATTAGAAAAAAAATAAGTCATAGAAAGTATGTGAACAAAAATTGTCTCAGGTTGTGTATATTTTTTTTCTTGGAAATAATTGGCCGTTCTTTAAAATTTCAATCTGATTATCTTTATCGCTATCATCATTAATTATTATTATTGTTATTATTGTTCTTTGAGTCTCAGTCATTGATGTTAGTTAACTGGAAAGTTTGTTGAAATGAATATCAAGCCACTACCTGCAGCCTCAGACATTCAGGATGTATCGGAGGGTTTTTGCTGTTCCCAGCAAGCATGCCTTTTGAAGTGTTCCAAAAAGCAGGGCTGGACTAATCTTCTTTAACCATCCTTGGAAACTCTTTGAGATAGTACCTAGTGCGCCTATGACAATTGGGACGTCCTTGATTTCATGACAGTTCCAAAACCTTTTTAACTCCCATTTTAAGTCCTGGCATCGGTTAATTTTCTCCCTCTCCTTTTCTTGCACTCTCGTGTCAAATCGGCAGGCTATGTCTACAATCAGGCACAATCTTTTTTCCTTGTCCAAAACCACCAGGTCAGGCCTATTGTGTTCTAATTTCTTGTCCGTCTGTATCCTAAAATCCCATAGCACCTTCACCTGATCGTTTTCTATCACTGACTCTGTTTATGATATTATTATTATAGTGGATTGGCAGTATCGGTAAAGGGTCAGACGTCATGCTTTGACGCAGAGAATTACGGCCCTTTCCATTCTGAGTTCAAATCCTGCCGAGGTCAACTTTGCCTTTCATCCTTACGGGGTCGATAAAATAAAGTACCAGTAATGTACTGGGTAATTGCTGGCCTTGTGCCAAAAGTAGAAACAATTATTATTATTATTATTATCATTATTACTATTATTATTTGTAGTCATAGTAGTAGCAGCAGCAGCAGCAGTAGTAGCAGCAGCAGCAGCAGTAGTAGCAGTAGCAGCAGCAGCAGCAGTAGTAGTAGTAGCAGTAGTAGTAGTTGTATATGGTGTGGTTTTAATGCTGTCTTTGCTTAATAGTATCACTACTCATAGTACTATCATCATCGTCATCATCATCATCACCAACATCATCATCACCATCATAAAAACTATCACCACCACCACAACCATTAATACCAGCACTCTCTCCACCACCATCATCACAACCATCATCATCCCAACCACTACCATTACCGTTACCACCATCATAATCACTCTCACCACCTCTACCACCACCACCACCACCAATGGCATCACCACAACCATCATTACTATTTATCAGGCATCTAATCAACTAATCAAGGTGCATTTCTTGACAACTGGTAAAATAAATGCAACATTTGTTGCTATCAGTTCCAAAGACTTTTAAGATTCCAAAGATATTTCTACCAAAATCTCTTGAAATAATTTTATACTTTTTAAATTAGATTTCTGATTTTATAAAATGCAGATTTCTTTGTCAAATGTGTTGTCGTTTACAGTACAATCTTTTATTCTTTTACTGATTGCAGTCATTAGTATGTGGCCATGCTAAAGCACTACCTTGATTCAGCAAAACTAATGTTTCTAACCTGATATTTATTTTATTGATTTTTTTTAAAAGCACAGACAGATGCAAATATAAACAGAGATACAAACACACACACACACACACACACGCACGTACATACACACGCGCACACATAAACATACACATACACACACACATATATATATAAAAGAAAATGAACAAAGAGAGGACAAGACAGCAAACACAAACAAAGGAAAACAAAGAACAATTTTTTAAGGGGAAACTTTAAATAGTTGTTTTTCGAAAATAAAAATGCAAATGAAAACACAGAATTCCAGGTACTGCTGGTCCACCCGAGTTCACAGCATCTGACAAGCCTAACAGTGTCCAGTGGAGTAAGAGATGAGAAACAAAACATAGAATTTTATGACTTCAAGGAAAAAGTGTGGTGCCTCTTATATATATATATATATATATATGAATGTATATATAGTGTATTTTGCAATACACTGTATGCTTAATTAAAAGCATTTCGAAGACCTTACGCTATTGTTTTAGAGTAGTGACAGGCTCACTTACTTTCAATTTTCAGCAAACAGGGGAGATAAAGCTGACAGAGCTCTGTTTCGTACTGATTGGTACTTATCAAAGCCAAGTACTCCACCTGTTTGCTGAAAATCATGAATGTTTGGTTCTTATAGAATTCTAGTAATAATCAGGAACCGATTATACAGAGCGGTTGCCTGTCAAGCAGAAATTGCAAATTAGAATTGGTGCTCTGAAATAGCGATATATATGAATGTATATAGAGTGTATTTTGCAATACACTGTATGCTTAATTAAAATCAAAATGCTTATATATATATATATATATATATATATATATATATATATATATATATATTTATATATATATATATATATATATATTTATATATATATATATATATACATTTATATACATATATACATATATATATATACATATTAATTAACCTGGCTAAGACTAAAGTTCTAGTTTGTAGGCAGCGGTCCCTTCTGGGAAATGGCCATGCTCAGTGTGTAGGAAAGGCGTAGGTAGAAACTCCATTTTATGTCCCAAATGCAAAGCATGGGTGCATAAAAGATGTAGTGGGATCACAGGTAAGCTAACTAAGAACTTAGATTTTACATGTGGGCGGTGCTCTGGTGCAATAAGTAGCAGCAAGTGCCAAGAGAATACTAGCTCTTTCAATTGCGCAGAGGGCTCTATAGAAATAGTGGACAGCTTCCGTTACCTGGGTGACATAGTACAGTAGCTAGAGTCAGAACTGGATGGAAAAAGTTCAGAGAGCTTATACCACTATTAGCCGCTAAAGGGTTCTCCCTAAAAATGAAAGGCAGGTTGTATGATGCCTGCATACGAACAGCAATGTTGCATGGCAGTGAGACCTGGGCATTGTGCGCAGAGGATATACGCAGACTAGAGAGGAACGAAGCTTGCATGCTCCGCTGGATGTGTAATAGTAATATACGTGAACAGCAAAGCATAAACGAACTAAGGAAAAAATTAGAAATAAGAGGGATCAGATGTTGTTTACTCGGGAGAAGGCTACGTTGGTACGGACACGTGATGCGCATGAAAGTCGATAGCTGTATAACAAAGTGCAGGGCAATAAAGATAGACGGTAGCCACGGAATAGGCAGACCTAGAAAATCCTGGGACGAGCTGATAAACTCCGACCTCACACACTTACACCTCTCCAAGACAATGTCACTGGACCGAGACCTTTGGCGGTACTCAGTAACAGAGAAGACCCGCCTTACCTAAATACATAGTAAAACCTACTACAGTCAGTAGGCATCTCTAACAAAATACACCCCCGTCCCACCACCCCCACCCCATCCACACCACCGTGTTCTATGTAAACTTATGTTGGTGCCACAACATCCAGGCCGAAACAAATGAGATCGTGTAGGTGTCACGACAAAAAAACACACAGTCCACGCTGTAATGTGGCCGTGTAGGCAACACGGTAAAAACCTCCCAGACCCACACTGTAAATGTGGTTGGTGTTAGGAAGGGCATCCAGCTGTAGAAAACCCACCAGACAGTCCTATGCGAGCAAGACAATCACTCTTGCCTCAAGTGGGAATACCCCCATCCAAACCCATGCAAGCGTGGAACACGGACGTTAAACGTTGATGATGATGATGATGATATATATATATTTGGTGTTAGGAAGGGCATCCAGCCATAGAAAACCTGCCAGATAGTCCTATATGAGCGAGATACGGTCACCCGACCAACCTTGCCTCAAGTGCGACAAATCCAGTCTAACCGATGCTAGCGTGGAAGATGGACGTTAAACGAAGATGATGATGATGATATATATATATATATATATTATAATAATAACATCAGCATCTTTATTAATATTATTATTATGCTGAACCTTTACGATCTGAGTTCAAATCCCGCCGAGGTTGACTTTGCCTTTCATCCTTACGGGGTCGATAAAATAACGTACCAGTAATGCACTGGGTAATTGCTGGCCTTGTGCCTAAAGTAGAAACAATTATTATACTGAACCTCCATTGTAACTTCAAACTACGAATGTTGAGAGCTTTCCTGCTTGCTCCGGTTTTTACCAAAACAATCTATTCGGAACATATATATATATATGTATGTATATTGCTTAGACAACAACAAAAAGTTATTTAGGATAGAGAATAACTGCATAAGCTTCTTCTGCTTCTGCTACTATGACTACTATTACTTCTACCATAAATATTATCATTACTACAACTGCTACAAACATCACCTCTACAACCATCAACAATAAAACTAATAATAATTTCTCTATTAGCCACAAGGGCTTGCCTATAGAAATCCAGCAAACATTATGAACATAGGAGGTACAGTACATGTTGGGTTAGAAAGACAAAGTTTATAAAAACAAGGGTAGAGGCAATGATGTTATACAATGGACAGATTAATTTGATAAAACATGAAATATATATAAGATTATTATAAAACACAATAATCAACACATGGTATCATATATCTGGTTTATCCTCACCCTGAGCAGATAAATCTTTCACCTTTAACACATGATATTAACATCATCACCATTTAACGTCCATTGTTCCATGCTTGCATGGGTTAGATGGGTCATCCACGATGGGAGGCAAGTCTAGCCAGGGTTGACCATGTGTCATACCTTTCTCTGATAAGGACTGCACATTTGGCTGGGCATTTTACTGTTGGATGCCCTTCCTAACACCATAAAACATAAAAATATTTATAGTTACACCGCCTCCACACACACACACAGGTGTGTACCCAGGTCTAGTCCAAACATCCCACATTTCTACTTACCCATTATACACTATATACTTCTAAGGAATCACTAAAATACCCCGTAAACATTTCTTTGGTAAATTCATCCACACAAGCATACACATATCTCTTTATATTCTTCTTTTGATATTTTAAGTAAAAGCTTAACATCATAGAGCTCCTGTAACTCCGATTCCATTGACATATTGCATAGATTTTCCTCTTCCAATTCATACACTTTATTAAACAACTCAGTGTTCTGGCAACTGTGTATTTCCTGGAATCATTTATTTCAGTATCTACTAGAGAACATTTCTGACAGAGCCTTTTATTTTTGCTCTTTGTCCTCTTCTTGTCTATTCCTGTCAAAACAGCTTGCTGGCCTTCCTCAACTTTCATTTCTTTCTCATCATTACCAGTGCGTGGGAAGGTCTACTTAGGAGGAAGAATGTAAACATCTTTCATCTCAGAATTAGGAGGAGGTACCACAGCAAGAACTGCTTGAGGAACCATGGAGGAAGTCAATTTTCCAGTTCTTCTTGAAAATGAAACTGGTGATATGATGGTGCTACAAGAACAGTAGCTCCAAGAACTTGTTCATTACTTTCTTGTTTTCTGTCTCTCAGGGAACAAAACCTCACACAGAATTTGTTGTTGTAAGTGTAATAACTAGGCTTTCTGCTCATCACAAGCAGTCTTATCACCTTTGATTCTGCACCTATAATTGGACAGAATTCTAGAATGACCTTGTGGTGCTTAGGGGTCATGAGTACTGGCAAAGCTATACTGACTTCTCCTGACCTTCTTACATTAATATGGCAGTGATTATAAGCCCATATTGTTTAACAAAGGCAACTATGGCCTAGAGGTCAAAGCCATTTGCTAGGCTTTTAACAGTCATTTTTGTTTTGCATCTTCTCATGTACTGGGTTATAAGCTTGTAAGTGGTGGTACAGGACATTATTTCTACTTGTTTCTTAAATTATTCTTCACTCCCAATGAATTTTACAGTTGGAGGCCCTTCCTAACACACATAATACATAAAAACATTTATAGTTATACCCCTCCACACACACACACACAGGTGCATACCCAGGTCTAGTCAGAACATCTCACATATCAGATAGAGTCTCTTTATAATCATCTTTAAAAGTATAGAAGATTCCCCCTACTTCATTTTTGAGACAAAGGTAAATCAATTTTCTCTCTGTTTGATTCTAAATATATTCTTCAGGTAAGAAGATACACTTTTTTGGTGACTTTGTAACTACTTGACTGTTTTGGTTTTTACATTTGCCAAGTCTTAACATTCTATATTAGAGACTATGTCACTGAACAATATTTGTGTTATTGCTGATATTTAAGAGTTAACTTCCCTTGTTAATGTGGTTTTGTGTGGTACAGAACATTAAACGTTAAGAAATGATTTGTTAATGTAGTTTCATGTGGTACAGAACATTAAAAGTTGAAAAATGTTTTGATAATGTGGTTTCATGCGGTACAGGAAATTAAGAGTTAACACGTCTTGTTAATGTGTTTTCATGTGGTACAGGGCATTAAGGGTTAAGAAATGATTTCTTAATGCAGATTCATGTGGTACAGGACATTAAGAGTTAAGAAATGTTTTGTTAATGTGGTTTCATGTGGTACAGGACATTAAGAGTTAACAATTTAGCATTTAAACCGGCCGTATCTGGCCAAAATTCTCTCACCTCTTTTTGTTCAAACCGGCTGTAACTGGCTGCTCATACTGATGTTAAGGTATTGTTCCCAAAATAAATAATATCAAAATCTCATAGATTCGATATTAATGGAGATAATTATGTGAGGTAAAGCCTTTACTGTGAAAATATAATAGTAAATATAGAGTAATGTAATTGCTAAGATGTCTTGTAAATGTGGTTTCATGTGGTACAGGACATTAAGAGTTAAGAAATGTTTTGATAATGTGGTTTCATGTGGTACAGGACATTAAGAGTTAACACATCTTGTTAATGTGGTTTCATATGGTACAGGACATTAAGGGTTAAGGAATGATTTCTTAATGTGGTTTCATGTGGTACAGGACATTAAGAGTTAACATGTCTTGTAAATGTGGTTTCTTGTGGTTGAGAACATTAAGAGTTAAGAAATATTTTGTTAATGTGGTACCATGTGGTACAGGACATTAAGAGTTAACGTTTCTTGTTAATGAGCTTTCATGTGGTACACGACATTAAAAGTTAAGATATGATTTGTTAATGTGGTCTCATGAGATACAGGACATTAAGAGTCAAGAAATGTTTTGATAATGTGGTTTCATGTGGTACAGGACATTAAGAGCTAACACGACTTGTTAATGTGGTTTCTTGTGGTTGAGAACATTAAGAGTTAAGAAATATTTTGTTAATTTGGTACCATGTGGACATTAAGAGTTAACATTTCTTGTTAATGTGGTTTCATGTGATACAGGACATTCAGAGTTAAGAAATATTTTGTTAATGTGGTACAATATATTAAGCATAAAAACAACTCTATCTTTCTAGTTCAATCTTTTGAGATGTATTGCTGTATTTTCTGACAGTTGATTAAATATTTATGATTTCAAATGTATCACTATTTGTAATATATTTGATAAGTTCCGTCACTATTTTTCTTACTAAACACAATCTCTTGTAGTTTATATGTTATAACCTCGCCTCTTTCATTACTCGAAGATTCAAATATTTTATAAAATTTCTTTTTTTCCTAGATGCTTCTTCAAATACAGATTCTACCACCTTGAAGAAAATCATCTTTCAATTATAGATGCATATGTCTCGTATATTCAATGATTTTTCGTCAAAACTACATAAATCCAGGTTCACTCCCAGTGTGGCACTTTAGGTATGTTTCTTCTATTATAGTCTAACCCCAGATTGACCAACCAATGCTTTGTGAGTGAAATTTAGTATCATATATACTAAAATATCCACCAGACTTGAAAATGTAAGTACTTGGGTTAATATCTTCTTCAACCATTTATTCCTGAGAGGGTTATGCTGCTTTCACCCTTAACAGGATCTTCTAAAGCTAAAAAATGCAATCTGTGAATGCAGAAGTAAATATTTCGAAAAACTTAACACACTATATATATATATAAATATATACACACACTATATGTAGCGGGATCTCAGAAACTTAATTAAGAATGTAGGCTTCACATGTAGCAGATGTGCTGGGACAGCAAGCAGCAAACAGCCACAGGAAACAAGTACCACCAATCTGTGGGAGGGCTCTGTAGAGACAGTAGACAGCTTCTGCTACCTAGGTGACCGAATTAGCAGCGGAGGTGGGTGTTCAGAAAGTACAATAACTAGGATAAGAACGGGATGGAAGAAGTTCAGGGAGCTACTGCCACTGCTAGCTGCAAAAGGCTTTTCCCTCAAAATGAAAGGCAGACTGTATGATGCGTGTATATGAACAGCAATGTTACATGGTAGTGAGACCTGGGCGTTGAATGTGGAAGACTTGCGTAGATTAGAAAGAAACGAAGCCTGCATGCTCTGATGGATGTGTAATAGTAATATACGCGAACGGCAAAGCATAAATGAATTGAGAGAAAGACTGAGCATAAGAGGAATCAAACGCTGTGTGCAGGAGAGGCGATTGCGTTGGTATGGACATGTGATGTGTATGAAGGATGACAGCTGCATAAAAAGGTGCAGAGCACTAGAAGTCGATGGTTACCGCGGAGTAGGGAGACCCAAGAAGACCTGGGACAGGTGATAAAAGCCGACCTTACCCAATTACACCTCTCAAAGGCGATGACACACGACCGTGACCTCTGGCGTCATGCAGTAATACAGAGTACCCGACCTCCCATGGGTACAAGCCGAAGCTGAAGCATATAGACAATATGCCCCCACACCCTCCCACTTCAAAGTGGTCGTGGAGTTGCCACGGCAAAAAAGCACCCAGCCCACACTGTAAAGTGGACGTGGAGGTGCCACGGAAAAAAAGCACCCATCATTCACTGTAAATGAGAAGATGGTGTTAGGAAGGGCATCCAGCTGTAGAAATCAAGCCAGAATCAATTCCTGTATGAGCAAGACAAGGTCAGCCGACCAGACACTGCCCACAACAGGACAACCCGTCTAACCCATGCTAGCGTGGAAGAACGGACGTAAAACGGTGATGATGATGATGATGATACACACACACACACAGCGTCATAATGTCGTAATGCAGACAATCAGACATACAGACAGATATTATAGGGCGCAACGTCGTAGCTATGTATCTATCGAAAAAGAAAGACTAAGAATTATAGACAGAGATCGCCAAATCGCCTAATGCGGTCCCTAGGACATTGAAAATTGAAATTTCTTTTGCTCAAAACACTCACACGACCATAAGTATTACTTGTGTAAAGTTTGAAAAAAATCGGTTTCGTGGTTCTCGAGTTTTAGAGAGTCAGACAGACAGACTGACATTCTCTTTTTAGATATATAGCTTATTTTATTCATAAGAATATATGATGACTAAAAATAAATTATTTTATTTCTTTACTTCTTTCTGACATTAAACTGTGAGCATGATGGCACACCACCTTGACTTACTCAATTATATCAACCCCACTATTTACTTTTTCAAGTCTGTTAAATATTTTATTGATTGTGTTTGTAAAACCACTAATTTAGTAATGCAAGCACAGTCACACAAACACAATTATATATACACACACATATACACCACCCACAGATATATGTGTGTGTTTCCAAATACAACAGACTTCTGCAGTTTCTATCCACCAACTTCCACTCACAAGGCATATATAAATAGAGAGGTGTCTGTGTGTATGCCCTGTAACTTGTCAGTTTGTAAAACAAAATTGCTCAAATGAATATAGGGATGAATACA
>OZ024742.1:254460047-254520047 GCA_964016885.1 Eledone cirrhosa
TAGAGGTGTATTGGAGGTGGTAGAGGTGTATTGGAGGTGGTAGAGGTGTATTGGAGGTGGTGGAGGAGTATTGGTGGTGGTGGAGGTGTATTGCAGGTGGTAGAAGAGTATTGGTGGTGGTGGAGGTATATTGGAAGTGGTAGATGTGTACTGGAGGTGGTAGAGGTATATTGGAGGTGGTAGAGGTGTATTGGAGGTGGTAGAGGTGTATTGGAGGTGGTGGAGGAGTATTGGTGGTGGTGGAGGTGTATTGCAGGTGCTAGAGTTGTATTGCAGGTGGTAGATGTGTATTGGAGGTGGTAGAGGTATATTGGAGGTAGTAGAGGTGTATTGGAGGTGGTAGAGGTGTATTGGAGGTGGCAGAGGTATATTGGAGGTGGTAGAGGTATATTGGAGGTGGTAGAGGTATATTGGAAGTGGTAGATGTGTACTGGAGTTGGTAGAGGTATATTGGAGGTGGTAGAGGTGTATTGGAGGTGGTAGAGGTGTATTGGAGGTGGTAGAGGTGTATTGGAGGTGGTGGAGGAGTATTGGTGGTGGTGGAGGTGTATTGCAGGTGGTAGAGGTGTATTGCAGGTGGTAGAGGTATATTGGAGGTGGTAGAGGTATATTGGAGGTAGTAGAGGTATATTGGAGGTGGTAGAGGTGTATTGGAGGTGTAGAGATGTATTGGAGGTGGTAGAGGTGTATTGCAGGTGGTAGAGGTGTATTGGAGGTGGTAGAGGTGTATTGGAGGTGTAGAGATGTATTGGAGGTGGTAGAGGTGTATTGCAGGTGGTAGAGGTGTATTGGAGGTGGTAGAGGTATATTAGAGGTGGTAGAGGTATATTGGAGGTGTAGAGATGTATTCGAGGTTGTAGAAGTGTATTGGAGGTGGTAGAGGTGTATTGGAGGTGGTAGAGGTATATTGGAGGTGGTAGAGGTGTATTGGAGGTGTAGAGATGTATTGGAGGTGGTAGAGGTATATTGGAGGTGGTGGAGGTGTATTGCAGGTGGTAGAGGTGTATTGGAGGTGGTGGAGGTGGTAGAGGTGTATTACAGGTGGTAGAGGTGTACTGGAGGTGGTAGAGGTGTATTGGAGGTGGTAGAGGTATATTGGAGGTGGTAGGGGTATATTGGAGGTGGTAGAGGTGTATTGGAGGTGGTAGAGGTGTATTGGAGGTGGTGGAGGTGTATTGGAGGTGGTAGAGGTGTATTGGAGGTGGTAGAAGTGTATTGGAGGAGGTAGAGGTATATTAGAGGTGGTAGAGGTGTATTGGAGGTGGTAGAGGTATATTGGAGTTGTTAGAGGTGTATTGGAGGTGGTAGAGGTATATTGGAGGTGATAGAGGTTTATTGGAGGTGGTAGAGGTGTATTGGAGGTGGTAGAGGTGTATTGCAGGTGGTAGAGGTGTATTGGAGGTGGTAGAGGTGTATTGCAGGTGGTAGAGGTTTATTGGAGGTGGTAGAGGTGTATTGGAGGTGATAGAGGTTTATTGCAGGTGGTAGAGGTGTATTGGAGGTGGTAGAGGTGTATTGGAGGAGGTAGACGTGTATTGGAGGTGTAGAGATGTATTAGAGGTGGTAGAGGTGTATTGCAGGTGGTAGAGGTGTATTGGAGGTGGTAGAGGTATATTAGAGGTGGTTGAGGTATATTGGAGGTGTAGAGATGTATTCGAGGTTGTAGAAGTGTATTGGAGGTGGTAGAGGTGTATTGGAGGTGGTAGAGGTATATTGGAGGTGCTAGAGGTTTATTGGAGGTGGTAGAGGTATATCGGAGGTGGTAGAGGTGTATTGGAGGTGATAGAGGTATATTAGAGGTGGTAGAGGTGTATTGCAGGTGGTAGAGGTGTATTGGAGGTGGTAGAGGTGTATTGCAGGTGGTAGAGGTGTATTGGAGGTGGTAGAGGTGTATTGGAGTTGGTAGAGGTATATTGGAGGTGGTAGATGTGTATTGGAGGTGGTAGAGGTGTATTGCAGGTGGTAGACGTGTATTGGAGGTGGTAGAGGTGTATTGGAGGTGGTAGAGGTATATTGGAGGTGGTAGAGATGTATTGGAGGTGATAGAGGTATATTGGAGGTGGTAGAGGTGTATTGCAGGTGGTAGAGGTGTATTGGAGGTGGTAGAGGTGTATTGCAATGTGGTAGAGGTGTATTGGAGGTGGTAGAGGTGTATTGGAGGTGGTAGAGGTGTATTGGATGTGTAGAGATGTATTGGAGGTGGAGGTGGTAGAGGTATATTGGAGATGGTGGAGGTGTATTGCAGGTGGTAGAGGTGTATTGGAGGTGGTGGAGGTGTATTGTAGGTGGTAGAGGTGTATTAGAGGTGGTAGAGGTGTACTGGAGGTGGTAGAGGTGTATTCGAGGTGATAGAGGTATATTGGAGGTGGTAGAGGTGTATTGCAGGTGGTAGAGGTGTATTGGAGGTGGTAGAGGTGTATAGGAGGTGGTAGAGGTGTATTGGAGGTGGTAGATGTGTATTGGATCTGGTGGAGATGTATTGGAGGTAGTGGAACTGTATTTGAGGTGATAGAGCTGTATTGGAGATTGTGGAGGTGTATTGGTGGTGGTAGATGTGTATTGGAGATGTAGAGATATATTGGAGGTGTAGAGATGTATTGGAGGTGGTAGAGGTGTATTGGACGTGGTAGAGGTGTATTAGATCTGGTGGAGATGTATTGGAGGTAGTGAAGCTGTATTTGAGGTGATAGAGCTGTATTGGAAGTGGTAGAGGTGTATTGGAGGTGGTTATAGAGTTGTATTAAAGGTTGTAGCACTGTATTGGTGAAGATGAACATCCAATCAAAATTGCTCATTAATTATTTTATAATTATGATAGCTTTTGAAACATAACACAACAAAACGTTCTTATATAAATTTACGTACATTGGAAGATTTTAATTTAAATACAAATCCTTTAACATGGCTGGTTTAGTTTCATAGAGCTGGAGGCATGCTTGTAATCAGTAGATGTAATGTTTCAGCTTTCCACAAAATTCTAAAATGTTAATTTATGAATATAACTAGATACATGAATCTCATAAAATGAAAGTTTTAAGTAAGATAATCCAAATGTTATCTTATAAGAACTTACCCAGCTCGCTGAAGCATCAGCCACTTCTTTTTCATTGATATGAATTAAATAGAAACATGTTTTTTAATAATTTAATTTAGAAATGAATTATATATGTTGGCATAGAAAGTGACCTTTTAACCTTAAAAATCTACCCCAAAATAAGGAGTCGCCTTACACTCCAGGTATGGTTTATAGTAAGCTGTTAACATGGGAGAATTTTGACAGTAGACTGACCTCTGCCTTGGTAACTATCGACACAAATATTTGCTACTGAAACAATTTAATTCAGACTATTATAATAAAATGATATAAGTGTAGTGTAATAAAAGTACTCTTACATTATATAATATGTTGTATGATTGCACAACAATAATAAAATGCATATTTATCAAGAGAGAAATCCCAAACCATCATCATACACTGTAAACAAAACAGCTGCTAGCCTTGGATCATCATCAGAGTGCTCTGCCAGAGTGTTCAGGAAAAAATATGTCATATCGGTAAGTGAACCAGGTAGATTATGGTAGGGTAGTGGTAAGTATAGATTGTGTTAGTTAATCGATAATGTCTCCCCACCGTTTTTCCATTAGAATTTGGGTAAAAAGAAAGTATATACTTTAAATGGAGAATCTTCAGTTTTATACATCATGTGATGTCCAACATGTTTTGTATTGAATTTATTAAATAAATTCAATACAATGCATTTTAAAATATGATTGGTGGGGTCATCTTGTATGGCAAATATAGCTCAAAACCTACATTTTAACTTGAAAATGTTGGGGTCATCTTATATGCCCAGTCACATTGTATGCCAGCACATATAGTATACCCAATGATAAATAAAGTTGGCATTATTAAAGCATTGATAGAGATACAAAAGTTAATCCAGATCTTTTATTGTAGATGTGAAATGGCTATTTGAATAGTGTGGTAGATTATAACATCATAGGTGGCGATTTCACTTCCACAGAATGGTAGAGGGGTGTTTCTTTAGTTGTTTTTTTTTTCATGAGACATATGTTAAGGATAAACATGCCTAAGGAATACTTAACCACTGTCTCTTTAATATAAAGTAGCTGTTCTTCTAATTCAAAGGGCCACATTCTGTTATCCTGAATCTCCCTGAGAATTATATTATATGGTCATGCTTTCATGGAATGTTCAGCCACTTACATGTTGATGCCATGTACAACAGGATGCACTATGAATGCAGCACTTTAAAAATTAAAATCTTTACTCTAATATTGCAAATTTTCACAGCAATCTCTTTGCTAGTAAAGATACTTTAAACATTTGAATCAAGAAACCTGTTTTTAGATATTTCCTGTTAACTCAATAAAACATGTTAGGAGTTAATTTCAATTGCATACTGTTCCAATGATCAAACAATTGAAATGGTTGCTCATCATTAAAACAAACAGGAGGGTCATTCCCTTTATTTCATGTTCATCTTTTATCATTTTGCATCCATTTTCTAGCTGGCTTTTTTTCTTAATGCCAATCACTTTATAGAGTGTACTGGGTGCATTTTATTGTGGCTCCAGCATTATCCATTTAAAGCGTATACTGGGTGCATTTTATTGTGGCATCAGCACTATTACTTTATAAAGGATACTTGATGCATTTTATTGTTGAACCAGCACTACACTTTACAGAGTATAATGGATGCACTTGATTGTGGCATCAGCACTATTATTTTATAGAGTATACTTGGTGTATTTTATTGTCGAACTAGCACTGCCAGTTTATAGTGTATGGGGTGCCTTTTATTGTGGCAGCAATGCTGCTACTTTATCATGGTCTAGTTGGTTAAACGAACTATGTTCAATTAAATAAACGTGATTTGTTCAAGACATTACCTTGCCCAGTAGCATTACTCAGTATTTTAGTGAACGTAGCAGATGAGCTGACTTCAAGAGATAGTGAAAGGCTAGGTCAGTTACTATCAGTTTATTTGAGATGTGTTGAGAAAGAAATGAATTATATTTTGCTTTCTTTTTCTCAGCAGTAATAATTTGCTGTCTTGAATATAATTTCGAAAACTGGTGGAAGGCACAGCATTGAACATCGCAAGATGAATATATAAATGAAGAATTCTCCATTTAAAGTGACACATGATTGTCATATAAGCCAAAGGAATTTATTTTATTTAGAGCCAACATTTTAGCTGCATGTAATATGAGTTGTTCATGTATAGGTTTCTGACTCCTGTTAATTATATATTGAATGAAGCATTTATAATTATCTAAAATCATTTACTGGTGTCATTCATTGGACTGCGGCCATGCTATGGGACCACATTAAAGAGATTTAGTTGATAATACTCACCTTAGCCCATATAATCACAACAACAAGGATATGGTCCAAACGTGGAAGAGCCAATCTCCTACTATCATCGCCTCCATCTCTCTTGCCCTCCCCATCTCTATGTATGGTGTGTCATATTTATTACTAAATTAATTTTTCTCTAATTTATCAATTATTGTTAATTATAATTTTATGCAGATTTTTATAAAATCCATACAAATATTTTCAAGTCTGGTACATATTTTATCAATCTTTGTTATTTTGTTATTTTGTTGTTGAGTTGTTAAATTACATGATTAAACACAGACATGAACACAACCATGTACACCCATATACACACACATACACCATAGGTTTTTGCAGTTTCTATCTACCAAATTACCCTCATAACATATTGTTCAGTTTGAACATATTGTAGGAGATCAAACCATTTGATTGTAAAGCAAACCCCTTAAACACACGGCTATACCTGCACCTCTAAGTCAGTATAATAATTACACATGTCAAGCATAAGATAGACCTCTACTTCTAATCGAATCGTAGGGGTACAGTAATGACATGGTGTGTCTAGGGCATTTGAAACTTAGCAATGCCCATCCTTCTCCATGAGAGCTCAGATGATTTTTTTCCTGAGCTTGTGAGAGTGTGAAAGTGATAAATTAAAAAAGAGAAATATAAGAATCAGCTCTCATGCAAAACTCGAACTTTGTTTATCTACCTTGAAAAGGTGAAAGGCAAAGTTGACCTTGGCAGGATTTAAACACAGCGAGCAGAGAGCTGAAACAAAGCATTCTATTCAATGTTTTAACAACTCTACCAATTCACCACATTTGTTACACATTACTGGAAAAATAATAATAATTGCTTGAGATATACATTATTACACCATCATTAAAAATCTAAGAGGTTTTATGGCATGCTGCTTGAAATATAAGAGGAAATTATTAAACAGCTGCGAGGTGTTCAGGATTGCTAGACAATGTGTCAAGGAAAACCGTGATATTGTCGGGGAGAAGTGTGTCTGTAATGATAATGGTGTACTTGCCCTCACTGATACTGATAAGAAGATAGCCTAGAAGTGTCACTACGAGAGACTATTAAATGAGGAGAATAAGTGGGAAAAAGATAGTGTGCCCCAAATCGATCCAATAGGAGGACCAGCGGTGCAAGTTAAAGGTAGTATAATATGTAAGACAATCAAAGATATGAAGACAGGCAAGGCAGCTGGGCCTTCGGAGATAGTTGCTGAGATGTTGAAGGCATCTGGAATGGTGGAACATACTATGGTCACCCGTATATTTAACCAAGTAATACAGAATGGGGTCATACCAAAAGACTGGTGTAGCAGCATCATCATTAACTGCTACAAGGGTAAAGGAGATGCTCTAGATAGAGGAAACTATAGAGGCATTAAGTTATTTGACCAGGTCATGAAGGTCACAGAAAGAGTTATAGCGCAACTAATCAGAGAGCGAATTGATCTAGATGAAATGCAGTTTGGGTTTGTGTCAGGTAAAAGTACCACAGACGCTCTTTTCCTTGTACGACAACTACAAGAGAAGTACCTAGCAAAAAGTAAACCCCTCTACTTAGCTATTGTAGACCTGGAAAAAGCCTTTGACAGAGTCCCCCGCTCCATTATCTGGTGGGCTCTTAGAAAACTAGGTGTAGATGAATGGCTTGTGAGAGCTATACAAGCTATGTATAATGAAACAGTCAGTAAGGTTAGAATTAACAATGATTATTGTGAAGAATTTAGTGTAAAAGTTGGTGTTCACCAAGGCTCTGTCCTTAGCCCCCTCCTATTTATTATTGCCCTTCAGGCTATAACAGAGGATTTCAAGACCGGCTGCCCTCGTGAACTCCTATACGCAGATGATCTAACGCTCATAGCTGAATAAATGGCTGAACTAGAGAAGAAATTCCAAACATGGAAGCATGGCCTAGAATCAAAAGGCCTTAAAGTTAAATTGTCTAAGACTAAAGTCCTAGTTTGTAGAAAGGAAAATAGGGCACAGGTACCCTCAGGAAAAATGGCCTTGCTCAGTGTGTAGGAAAGGAATAGGCAGAAATTCAATTTTATGTCCCAAATGCAAAGTATGGATACATAAAAGATGTAGTGGGATCACAGGTAAACTATCTAAGAACGTAGACTTTATATGTGGCCGATGCTCAGGTGCAATAGGTAGCAAGTGTCCACAGGATACTAGCCCCTTCTATTACTCAGATGGTTCTATAGAAATAGTAGACACTTTCCGTTACCTGGGTGACAAAATCAGCAGTGGCGGAGGGTGTTCTGAAAGTACAGTAGCCAGAGTCAGAATGGGATGGAAGAAGTTCAGAGAGCTTATACCACTATTGGCCACAAAAGGTTTCTCTCTAAAAATGAAAGGCAGATTGTATGATGCCTGTATATGAACAGCAATGTTACATGGCAGTGAGACATCGGCATTGCATGCAGAGGACATGCGTAGACTGGAAAGGAACGAAGCATGCAGGCTCCGTTGGATGTGTAATAGTAATATACGTGAACAGCAAAGCATAAATGAACTAAGTGAGAAATTAAGAATAAGAGGGATCAGATGCTGTTTACTCGAGAGAAGACTACGTTGGTATGGTCACGTGATGCGCATGAAAGATGACAGCTGTATAAAAAAGTGCAGGGCGATCAAAATTGATGGTAGTTACAGAGTAGGCGAACCCAGAAAATCCTGGGATGATCTGATAAATTCCGACCTTACACACTTGCACCTCTCTAAGACAATGTCACTGGACCAAGATCTTTGGCGCTACACAGTAATACAGAAGACCCGCCTTGCCTATGTACAAAGCGAAACCTACAGTCAGTAGGCACCTCTTAACCAAATATACACCCCAATCCACTACCCCTACCCTATCCTCCCACTCCCACCAACACCACCCTCTCTCTATAAAGTTGGTACCACAACATCCAGTCCAAATAAATGAGATAAATGAGATCGAGATCGAGATCGTGTAGGTGTCACGAGAAAAAAACACACAGTCTACGCGGTAATGTGGCCATGTAGGTAACACAATAAAAAGTTCCCAGTTCCACACTGTAAATGTGGTTGGTGTTAGGAAGGGCATCCAGCCATAGAAAACCTGCCAGATAGTCCTATATGAGCGAGACATGGTCACCTGACCAACCTTGCCTCAAGTGGGACAACTCCCGTCTAACCCATGCTAGCGTGGAAAATGGACATTAAACGAAGATGATGCTGATGATGATATATATATGTATATATATTTATATATATATATACATATATATATATATATGAGAGTGCATCAGTTTACTATACTTACATATGTGTATGCATAAGAGTGAATTAGTTTACTATATATATATGTGTATATATATAAGAGCGTATAAGTTTACTATATATATGTGTGTATGTAATAGAGCATTTTAGTATATTGTATATATTTGTATGAATAAGAGTGTATCAGTTTACTATATATAAATTCATTATGAAAGCACTGTGCGTGTAATATATAACAATTCAAATTTGACTTGTAATCAAGCAATACTGTTGAGAAGGAGTAACATTCAGTAGCAAATGATTCTTTAAATTCTGGAGTAAACAAACTTTGTTGATGTTTTGTGTTTTTTAATTTCACAATGTCTATTTGAAGAGGAATTAACAGATGTTGCTGCCAACAATGTGACACAAACAAAACCAAAGATATTGACTTTAGTGATGCAAATGTCTGAATAATAGTTTCTAATTTAGGCAAAAGACCAGCATAAAAAAGAGGAGGGATGGAGAAAGTCAATTAAATCAACCCCAGTAATTGGCTGGCATTTCATTTTATCAACAATCAAAGAATGAAAGGCAAAGTTGTCATTTGCAGGATTTGAACTCATAAGCCAAAACAATTATCGTTAGCATGCTGGAACATAAGTAAACAAGATGCAGGAGTACACTCTGTCTGAGAGGGTTCAATGATACAATACATCTGATTCACACAGAAGAGTATGGATATGTATGCAAGTGAGATGTTGGCCTCCAGTTCTTCTGAGATATTAACAGCTTTGAATAAGTAATAACTTGGTCTGTGAAGATCTGGCCAAACCTTGCTAGCCGAGAAAACAAATGTTAAATTATAACAAAGATGATATTTACGATGATGATGATGATGATGATGATGATGAGGAAGTGTGTATGTATGTGTGCATGTATGCATATGTGTGTGTGTGTGTGCATGTGTTTATGTGTCTGGATCATCTTATTTGGTGTGTTCTATGCATAAACAAGAGCTTGGCTGCAAGAGCTAACCATGAAATTATAAGAAGCAGGAAATATCAGTCTTAAAAGTAGCTGTGAAAAGACCAAAATGATGTAGATAAATGTCACACTTACTTTTTATTTAACAGCAGTTTGTGAATGATGTAGAGAATTTCCGTTTTTTTACCAGAGTGACCAGTAGTACTAGAGGCTTCAAAAATGATGTAAATTATAGAATTGGTAAGGCAAGAACCATATTGCAGCATAGGCACAAAATTTGGACAACATGAACTATAATGCAAAATCAATAGTTTTACCAACAGTTCTGTAAGTCAATGGAACATGGAAAATGACAGTCAATGTGACAAAGAAGTTGGACACTTTCTACCAATGCTGCCAATGGAAAATCCTCAAGTCACTCGGGAAGATAAAGACAAAAATGAGGATATTTATTTGTGAAGTGCATTGTGTTAGTTTCTCATAGCAGGGCATATTTTGGCCCTGCAAGCTACTCAGCACTCAATTACCGCAATCTCACAGACAACAGAGAAGAGAACACTGAGGAGGTGCCTCAAAACAACTGGTAATAAACATTCTAGCAAGAGCTCAGGCATGCATCAACCAGTGTGATAGGTGTTGATAGAACTGCAACGGATCAACCAAGCTGGCAGACACTTGCTGTCTTTTCTGTCTTAAAGCACATAAAGATATACACCTAAGAATATATCAACTTTTTGCATAAATTCTACAACAGGCTGCCTTTACTACCACCACTCAACTTATAGGATGTATTGGGTACATTTCTCATGGCCCCAACACTAAGAAGGTTTCAGCCATTGGCTCAATCTTTAATTAGTCATGTATATATTGGGAATAAATCACTCTTGTTAAACGAAAAAGCTTAAAGAATTATATCGGAAGAGAAAAATTGAATTATGAACAAAGTTAAGGGAATAAGCAGTAAATTTTGTTTCTATGTGTAGTAGTAGTAGTGTTGAGAGGGAAATGGGGAAATATAACAGTAGCATCCCCCCACTAGCTCAAATAAGGACCAGAATATGGCAATGTTTGAATCAAGGAATCCAGTCTCATAGCTAAACACAAACAACACAAAACCAAAAATCCACTAGAATTAAACTTAGTAAAATTTATCAAAAGATAATTAACTCCTCTCTCTCTCTCTCTCTCTCTCTCTCTCTCTCTCTCTCTCTCTCTCTCTCTCTCTCTCTCTCTCTCTCTCTCTCTCTCTCTCTCCTTCTATCTATCTATTTATCTCTCTCTGAAAGACATAACAAGAAAACTGAAAATGGAGATCTACTTTTGAGTTCCATCATGAAATCTTCAATATGCACTAGGAATACAGCTGTTTAGAAACTAATGAGAAACCAAGTTTCAAGCCAATCTTGACTAACGATTTATTTTCTGTTAAACTCTGAAGAAGTAGACAAGTGTTTGTTTCTATGCAAGCCTTAGTAATGACTGGGGAATTTGTAACTGCCAATCTATAAATATATTGCACTATAAATTGTGTCAGACTTTAGTTTTGTATACATTTCCAAGGATTGGACTGGTCATCAGTAATTTGACACAACAAAAGACATCTCTCTACCCTTTGTTTGGCAAGTTTTCTGTGGTTGGCTGCTCCTCCTATCACAACCATTTTACAAAGAGTAGTACAAACATTTTATAGTGACAGCAAAACTGGGAAGTTGTTCTGATTCTGACACAACTAAAACATATGGCTTGAAGCACTTCCTAATGTCAACCACTGTACATACACACACACACACACACACACATATATATATATATTTACAAAAACCACCCAGTACACACTGTAAATGGGGTTGGTGTTAGGAAGGGCATCCAGCTATAGAAAGGAAGCCAAAATCAGTTCTGTGTGAGTGAATCACATTCTCCCAACCAGATCCCTCACATGCGATAGCCTGCCCTACCTATGCAGCCTGGAAGATGGTCGATAAACAATGATGATGATGATGATATATATATATATATATATATAACGAAGGAGTTGTGGTAAGGAATCAGATGGACCAGATGTGTCCAGAAATAGCCGTCGAAACAGCTTGAGCTCTGCTGTCGGGGTCATACATTTTCCTATTTATATATATATATATATATATATCAGCATCATCATCATCATCATTTTACGTCCACTTTTCCCTGCTTGCAAGGGTGGGACGGGAACTGATTCTGGCTTGATTTCTACAGCTGGATGCCCTTCCTAACACCAACCTCATTTACAGTGAGTGCTGGGTGCTTTTTGCCGTGGCACCTACATGACCACTATATATATATATATAACAAAGGAGTTGTGGTAAGGAATCAGATGGACCAGATGTGTCCAGAAATAGCCGCCGAAACAGCTTGAGCTTGGCGTCGGAGTCATACATTTTCCTATAACTATATATATATATATATATATATATATATATATATATATATATATATATATATATATATATATATACATATATATACAAAAACATGCACAGGTATATATATATATATACACCCACACTAGCAGCAGCGGAAGTGCTGATGGTCTCCGACCAGGCCATCCCAAGGAGTTGCTATCTCCCCTCTCCGCTGAGGCCGGGCGCCGCCTTCTGAGTGCAATTGTGGCGCTCACTAATAGGCTCATCCATGGTGCCCTGGACCCTCACACCTGAGGCCTCTCTTTTTGGGGCTATCTTCACTGCTCTCAATGTCTTCCAGAGGCTGGCAATGTCTGTGGGCAATGTCTTCCAGAGGCAGACCGCCAAGGTGGACTGCAGGTTCATAACACCCGAACTGGGTGAGGAGTTCAGTCTGGTGCAACTGGGTGTCGGCATGTCCGGTGGCTGTGAGGGAGCCGCACATGCAACACGGCAGTTCTTCAGGAGCTGCCCACCAGAACCGGCATCCAATGAGTCCAGGCACCTCATTGTCAAGCTTGACATGAGGAATGCCTTTAACTGTTTATGCCGGGACCATGTGCTCGATGTCTGCCTCAGCCGAGCCCCCTCTGCCTACCCACTTGCCTACTTGTCGTATGGAGCTGAGCATGCTCCTTGCTGCTGATATGGTCATACCTTTGGCCACTGGGGTCCAACAGGGCGACACTTTGGGACGCCTCTTGATTTCCCTTGGTATAGACCACATTGCCAGGAGTATCATAGCTCCTCTCAACACTTGGTACGTGGATGATGCTACACTGGGCTGGCCCATGGAGACTGTCTGCCATGACCTACAATTGGTGGTTCCTGCTCTGGTGGGAATCGGCCTCGAGATCAACTCAGCCAAGTCGGAGGTGGTGAATGTCAACCACGTTGCTGAGAGCTTTGCAGCCTCCGTCTCGGACGTGCGGTCCATTCTTCTCCAGGTACAGGTGACCACTAAATAGGATGTCCTCATCCTCGGGTCACTGATCCACCGCCGGCCATCCGCTCCACCATCAGGTCCAGGCTGCAACAATTCCAGACTCTCACGAGCCGACTGGGCTTGATTGAAGGCCATCCAGCTCTCTTTCTGTTGACGAACTGCTTCGCTATGCCGCAGCTCCTCTATACCCTTTGCAGTGCTCCATGCTACCCCCACGCATATCTCCTCGCTGAACTCGATACTTGTATCCGAGAAGCAGCCGAGGAGGTATGCAACGTCAAGTTTGACGACATTGGATGGCAACAAGCCACTTTACCTGTCAGGTATGGTGGCCTTGGCCTCCGGTCCCCAATCTCACAGGCTTTGCCGGCGTATCTTTCGTCGGTAACTTCATGCCGCGTCCTCATCAGCAGGGTTCTTCTAAACACAATAGAACCCTCTGTGTTCAGAGAAGGTGAGGCCGCCTGTGAGACGTGGGGCAGGCTGGGACTTAGCCCAGAAGATATCCCTCCTCCTTCTCTCCTTGCTGACGTCAAGTCCCCCCCAAAGCACTTGGGATGCCATCCAGTGCACACCAATGTCACTGCAGATCCGCCGTGGACCCTTTCGGCCTCCACCCGCTTTCCTGTTACCACAGTGCTGACCGCCTTCCACGCCATGCTGCCCTTAACGAGGTCATAAAGCATGGCTTGGACGCTGCAGGGCTTCCCTTCCCAGGTTGAGCCAGTGGGGTTGGACAGAGAGGACGGCAAAAGGCCAGATGGCATGACCATCTTCCCATTCCGTGGTAGCAAACCTCTCATCTGGGATGCCACTTGCACCGACACTTTCTGCAGCCGCAACCTGGTGCTGTCTGTGACTAACCCAGGTTCTGCTGCACGTCGGACTGAGGGGGTCAATCCCCTCAAATACCGGTCGCTCTCCGACAGGTTTGCAGTTGTACCGGTGGCAGTGGAGACTTCTGGTATCCACGGCCCTAGGGCTACCTCCCTACTCACCACCATAGGCGCTGAGCTGGCTAGCCACAGGTATGAGCCGCGCGAGTCGGAGTGACTTTTCCAGCGCATCTCCCTTGCCGTCCTCCGGGGAAACGCCTTCTCCATTCTGTCCGCCGGGGTGGAGGGAGGCCCCATCTCGTATCATTCCACTGAATCAAGTCTTTAAAGTTATATATTTAGTGTTTTGGCTATTTAACATAGATATATAGGTGTATATATGTGTGTGTGCGGGTGTTGTGTATGCATACATACATCATCATCATCATCCTTTTTGTATCCTTTTTCCACGCTCACTTGGGTTGGATGGTTCCTTTCTAGCACAGCATCTCACCACTTGACATGTTCTTTTGTGTTCTCCTCTGTGATTCTCAGTCATTTGAGGTCAGCTCACATCAGCTCCCCCCAGGTATTTCTTTGCCTATCTCTACAGCAGTTTCATTCTACAAGGATTTCTTGGCATTTATTCACCCAGTGATTATCATCCAGGTGCATCACACGCCATACCAATGCAGTCTTCTCTCTTGCACACCACTTCAGATTTCTCTTAAACCCAGTTTCTCCCCCAAATCATCCAAGCCCTGCCTTTCTCTCACATTTACATTGCACACACACACACACACATATATATATATATATATCATCATCATCATCATCATCATCAGGTTTAGCGTCCGTGTTCCACGCTTGCATGGGTTTGGACGGGGGTTTTCCCACTTGAGGCAAGAGTGGTAGTCTTGCTCGCATAGGACTGTCTGGCGGGTTTTCTACAGTTGGATGCCCTTCCTAACACCAACCACATTTACAGTGTGGGGCTGGGAGGTTTTTACCGTGTTGCCTACACGGCCACATTACAGCGTGGACTGTCTGGCGGGTTTTCTACAGCTGGATGCCCTTCCTAACACCAACCACATTTACAGTGTGGGTCTGGGAGGTTTTTACCGTGTTGCCTACACGGCCACATTTACAGCGTGGACTGTGTGTTTTTTGTCGTGACACCTACACGATCTCATTTGTTTCGGCCTGGATGTTGTGGGACCAACATAACTTTACATTGAAAGGGGCGGTGTGGGTGGGGTGGAGGTGGTGGGATGGGGGTGTGTTTTGATAGAGATGCCTACTGACTGTAGTAGGTTTTTACTTTGTATTTAGGTAAGGCGGGTCTTCTCTATTACTGAGTACCGCCAAAGGTCTCGGTCCAGTGACATTGTCTTGGAGAGGTGTAAGCGTGTGAGGTCGGAATTTATCAGCTCGTCCCATGTTTTTCTAGGTCTGCCTACTCCGTGGCTACCGTCTATCTTTATTGCCCTGCACTTTGTTATACAGCTGTCGTCTTTCATGCGCATCACGTGACCGTACCAACGTAGCCTTCTCTCGAGTAAACAACATCTGATCCCTCTTATTTCTAATTTTTTCCTTAGTTCGTTTATGCTTTGCCGTTCACGTATATTACTATTGCACATCCAGCGGAGCATGCAAGCTTCGTTCCTCTCTAGTCTGCGTATATCCTCTGCACACAATGCCCAGGTCTCACTGCCATGCAGCATTGCTGTTCGTATGCAGGCATCGTATATCCTGCCTTTCATTTTTAGGGAGAACCCTCTAGCGGCTAATAGTGGTATAAGCTCTCTGAACTTTTTCCATCCAGTTCTGACTCTAGCTACTGTACTTTCAGAGCACCCTCCCCCACTGCTGATTTTGTCACCCAGATAACGGAAGCTGTCCACTATTTCTATAGAACCCTCTGCACAGTTGAAGGAGCTAGTATTTTGTGGGCACTTGCTGCTACTTATTGCACCAGAGCACCGGCCACATGTAAAATCTATGTTCTTAGTTAGCTTACCTGTGATCCCACTACATCTTTTATGCACCCATACTTTGCATTTGGGACATAAAATGGAGTTTCTACCTACGCATATCCTACACACTGAGCATGGCCATTTCCCAGATGGGACCGCCGCCTTATTTTCTTTCCTACAAACTAGAACTTTAGTCTTAGCCAGGTTAATTTTAAGGCCTTTTGATTCTAGGCCGTGCTTATATATATATATAAAAGGGTGTCCCAAAAAATGTATACACAATTCAACCAAAATTCTAATCAAAATGTGTGAGCATTTTTTGGGGACACCCTGTATATATATATATATATATATATATATATATATATATATAGAGAGAGAGAGAGAGAGAGAGAGAGAGAGAGAGAGTAGTGTCATACCCAAAGACTGGTGCAGCAGTATTCTCATAAATTGCTAAAAAAGGTAAAGTTGATGCTCTGGAGAGGAGCAATTATAGTGGTATACTGATGGATCAGGTTATGAAAGTGGCAGAAAGGATATTAGCACAACTAATTAGAGTAAGGTTCAAACTAGATGAGATGCAGTTTGGTTTTATGCCTGGGAAGAGTACAACAGATGCCCTCTTCTTGGTGAGACAATTGCAAGAGTGGTTTTTAGAGAAAAATAAGCCACTATACTTAGCCTTTGTTGACCTAGAGAAGGCGTTTGATAGGGTACCCCGATCTGTCATCTGGTGGTCCCTAAGGAAACTAGGTGTTAAGGAATGACTTGTGAGGACAGTGCAAACTTTGTACAGAGGTACTCTCAGTAAAGTCAGTGTAGGAATGCAGTTTAGTGAGGAATTTCCAGATACAAGTAGGAGTACATCAAGGTTCGGTCCTCAGCCCACTCTTGTTCATTATAGTCCTCCAAGCCATAACAGAGGAGTTTAAGACAGGCTGTCCATGGGAACTTCTCTATGCTGACGATCTGATTCTTGTAGCAGAATCAGTAGAGGAGCTAGAGAATAAATTTTGGCTATGGAAACAGCAGTTGGAAGCAAGAGGACTGAGAGTAAACCTAGCTAAGACAAAAGTAGTTTCCAGTACCTAGGAGATCAGATTAGCATGGGAGGAGGGTGTTCCGAGGCCATAGTATCTAGAATAAGGATGGGTTGGAAGAAATTTAGGGAGCTGCTTCCTCTGCTGACGAAGAAGGGTTTCTCCCTGCGTACGAAAGGCCGGTTGTATGATGCCTGTGTGAGGAGCGCAATGCTGCATGGTAGTGAGACATGGGCAGCAACTGCAGAGGATATGCGATGGCTGGAGAGAAATGAGGAAAGCATGCTCCGTTGGATGTGCAGTGTAAATGTGCGTGAATGACCCAGCATGAATGTGCTGAGAGCGAAACTGTGTCTGAGAGGGATAGAATGTAGTGTACGGGAGAGGAGACTGAGGTGGTATGGACATGTGATGCACATGGAGGATGAGCGATTGGTGAAGAAGTGCCAGCAAATGCCAGCTGAAGGAAGACATGGTAGAGATAGACCACGAAAAACATGGGCGGAGGTAGTGAGAATAGAACTCAGATCATTGAAGCTCACGGTGGAGATGACGAGGAACCGTGACGAGTGGAGAGATGCTGTGCTGAATAAGACCTGTCCCACCCTTGTGAGCAGGGAAGAGCGGACGTAAAATGATGATGATAATGATGATGATATATATATATATATATATATATATATATATATATATATATATATATATATATATATATGAAATATTATATATATATATATAATAGTGGTCGGCGGATTGGCAGTATCGGTAGAGGGTCGGACGCTATGCTTTCCAGCATAGTTACGTCCCTTTACGATCTGAGTTCAAATCCCGCCGAGGTTGACTTTGCCTTTCATCCTTACGGGGTCGATAAAATAAAGTACCAGTAATGCACTGGGTAATTGCTGGCCTTGTGCCTAAAGTAGAAACAATTATATATATATACATATACTATACACACAAACATATGCATACAGAGATATTTACAATATTCATACATGTGTGTATGTGCGTGTGTGTGTGTAAAAATATCTATTCATATATACATATACATATGTCTATTGAAGATAAGGAGTATATTTATTATTAGATTTCAGAGGCAATTTGATAGCAATTAATCGTTTGATCATGTGCTTTACATTACATATCAATTTCACACGCAAAACTATATCCAATAACCTCTCAGATCATGTGACCATGCAAGTAGGTACTAAAGTTAGAAATATTATTCTGTGAAATGAAATATAAAAGTGTATATCTACTTAATGTTTAATACATTATCATAGATAGATAGGTGTAATATCAGAGGTGTTTGATCACAGCAACTAATCAGTGTAACAAGTGTAGAGGTTTATGCAAAATTTCAGACATACTCTTTTGATGACCTTCTGTCTATCAGCACTTAGACAATTCTATTTTCTATTTTTATTCAAATACTCTATGATTGATGGTGATTTTGTTGCTCTAAGCAGTGTAAATATAAGTGAGTGTGTGTGTGCTCTTCTCATGCACACATCTGTAAACTCTCACGTACACAATACTACCTAGACGACAGTCTTTCAAGCACAACATAGTCTAATGCACATCACAAACTTGATGCCTTCACAGCTTTGTACTGGCACACACACGCACACACACTGACACACACACAACACTCACACACAACACTCGTATACACACACATTTACACATAGAATCTCTAGACACATGATGATTATCTCCCTTTTTATAATTCTTTAGTATATGAGTCCCATTCTGACCTGCAATTTTCTGAGATGGCAGACTAATTACATGTGTTTTTTCCGGGAGAAATCTTTTTCACCATTTCCTTCTTTTCTTACATTTCTATATCTATCTCTTCTTTCTTTTATCTCTCAGTCTAACTATATGATTCTACTGTGTGAATTTTATGTGTTGATTTTATCAAACACACACACACAAACATATATATATGTATAAAAATATATATCATATTCGATACATGGTAATTAAGGATAGATTTTTGTGGATTCTACAGAAAAAACTTATATGCTTAATTATCATGTATTTAATTGGTATATTACATCTATGTTTACATATCAAGGGCTCATTCTTTTACAAATCTACACTCCCATAATGATATATTTATATATATACTAGCTGCACTACCCGGTAATAACTGGGAAAGGTGGGGTTATTTGCAGTTCCTAGAGTGCGCCTGAAAATGCTAGCAACCCTGGGTGCCCATACTGGATTTTCAATAGCAACCTTTACTAGGTGTGTTTATGGCAGATCAATTTTTTGTGTGGAACTATCAATAGCTGTTTAAGTCATAATTCCTTCCATCCTGCTTTCTTCATTCAGAGTGAATAAGTCGGGGAAATTTGAACTCGAAGAGTATCCAACTTATTCAACAAACTTATGTATAAGAATAGCAAACTTACTGCCTTAGCACTCAAGAACAAACACAGAACAATTGAGGAAGTCATCGCAATTATTGAAGAAATTATAACCGAGTGAACATATTCAGGTACTGTTCAAGCACCCTGTATATCACCGTTTGTAAAACCCTTCGAATGACTGAAGCAATTCAATAAAACCATCCCGTTTTCCCCCTATAGTAGACATAACCTGAGAAAAACTCCCATAATAAGTCGGATAAACAATCAGAAGCGTTGGCCTTAAAGAGGGCCTTGTAACGTTTACTGTTGCAAAGTGTCAATAATGGGGGAGAAGTTACATCTTAAATTGTGTTAATCTTCCCACAATCTGACATGTCGAAATATCAACAAAATAAAATCTACTCTTAAAGACGGCATGCCAGGAGTACGAATATTCGTCAACATGCGATTTTGGTTTTATTCTTCAGACTAATCCCATGGTAAGCCAACTTCCAGGTCATTGACATCACACTTTTTTGTAACTTATCACCGATTCCTGCAGTTGACCTTGATGTGACCTAAGCATGTGCATGTGTTCAGAATCCATATCAGTTGATGTGATATATATATATGTTTTTTAAAATAACAGATTAAAGTTTAAGCAAAGAATCGCTGCTTACACACTTAACAGGATCTTTTTTTTTTTTAGTTTCAGAAGATCCCGTTAAGTGTGTAAACAGCAATTCTTTGCTTAAACTTTAATCTGTTATTTTAATGAATATTTGCTCTAGGGTTCTTATATATTTGATATATATTTATCCTTATCGAGCCCTCTTTGGAATTTAGTCTTTG
This sequence comes from Eledone cirrhosa, assembly GCA_964016885.1. NCBI lineage: Eukaryota > Metazoa > Mollusca > Cephalopoda > Octopoda > Eledonidae > Eledone > Eledone cirrhosa. Next base: position 254,480,087 of record OZ024742.1, read on the forward strand.
CATATATTATTATTACTAAATGTGTATATCATCATCATCATCATTTCATTTTACGTCCGCTTTTTCCCTGCTTGCAAGGGTGGGACGGGAACTGATTCTGGCTTGATTTCTACAGCTGGATGCCCTTCCTAACACCAACCTCATTTACAGTGAGTGCTGGGTGCTTTTTTGACGTGGCACCTGCACGACCACTTTGCAGTGGAATGATATGGACCCACAGCTGAGTAAACTGGACAATGTGAAATAAAGTGTCTTGCTCAAGGAAACAACACATTAGCCGGGCTGAGAATTGAACTCACAACCTTTCGATTGCAAGGCCAATGCTCTAACCACTAAGCCATGTGCCTCCATGTGCCTCCTATATATATAAACAGAGACATATGTTCAGTCGTCAACCAAAATTAGATTGTCTGCTTTGTTTGAAATTTCTTTATGTATATTTCTAATAAGTCGTGGCCTCATTTTGGAGGACTGAGTTGGGGAAGGCGGAAGGGTAGTAGTGGAATGGAGGGTTTAACATACAGTAGTAGTAGTATCTCCTCTTCCCCCTCTCTCACGGAAACGTCTTTTCTTTCCTCCTCCATTGTAAAGAAGTCCCCAGGGTTTCCATTATTGATTTTCATTGAAATCCAATTAACCAGTCCTGTTTCTGAATACTAGCTTAACATGTGTGTAAAGTTTCATCAGGATCGGATCACTGTTGTAGACGCCAACAGGTTATACATGGACAGACAGAAATTGCCATTTACTTAGTGTATATATATATATATATATATATATATATATATATATATATATATATATATAAGCCCCCATTGGTCACTAATGACCATAGTTTTATACCTGTGTGTTATACCTAATGACTGACATAGTAGTACAATCATAAATTGCTACAAGGGCAAAGGCGATGATCTAGAAAGGAGCAACTATTGAGGAATCTAAACTATAATAAAGTAAGGGCTGCAGGACTTCGTACGGTTTATTTGTTTTAATCCAGTTAGTAAAATAAGTTGGATTACTTTGAATAAATAATGAATGAATATTACATAGCTTATGTGCTAAATTTCGTAAACATAAATAATTTAAAATTGACTTCTTTTAAAATTTTTATTTACATTTCTACACTTCCGGTATATCGTTGCGACCACCACCACTTCAACTACCATATATATAGAAAGAGAGAGTGTGTGATGAGAGAGATAGAGAGATTATGATTTTCTACACGCTGACGCGTATGAGTGTGCACATACATACATCTATATGTATGAGTATATAACTATTATGAGTATATAACTACAGTCACTCAAACACAAACTTATAAAAATACACGCTCACGAACATTCACGCAAATACACATACATTCACACATACTTTCACACAAGCATACATACATTCACACATATACATTTACGCAAACACACACATACAGTCATGATAGCAGCGTTCGGTGAATTGGAAATGGGAGGGTAAAACAAGTATAACGTTTTATTTATTCATTAACTCTTTATTTATTTATTAACTCTTTTTTTTAAAACTCATTTATATCATGGTTACAGAACGAAAACACTAACAAATATAATTGTTTCTACTTTTGGCACAAGGCAACAAGTTAACCTCGGTAGGATTTGAACTCATATCGTAAAGGGCCGTAACTCTATGCTGCAAAGCATGGCATCCGACCCTCTACCGATACTACCAATCCACCGCCCTTTTAATAATTGTTTCTACTTTTGGCACAAGTCCAGCAACTATCCCAGTGCATTACTGGTACTTTATTTTATCGACTCCGTAAGGATGAAAGGCCAAGTTAACCTCGACGGAATTTGAACTCAGACCGTAAAGGGACGTAACTATGCTGGAAAGCATGGCGTCCGACCCTCTACCGATACTGCCAATTCAATATAATATATACAAAGGAAAGGGAAAAGAAAAAAAGAAAGAAAAAATACACAAGCTCATAATACACACATCTTAGACCACATAGAACAAAATGCAGACGAAAGAGTGGAAAAACGAGCCGCTACCAGAGCAAAAGATAGCAATATAACGAGGAGCACTGGGAAACCTCTCTAATATTTTTTTAGGCAGGCCAGCAGTGTTACCTGGGGTGATGGCGAGGCTGAGGTGCTGGAACAACCAAGTGCTCTTACAAGCATCACCAGTTACCTCTGTTTGGCGAGCCGCCAGTGAAGATAAGAATTTCGCTGTCAGTAGCCTGTCTCCCCCAAACATCTCGAACGCCACAGGCTGGATAATGTAGTTAGCTCACAGAACACGGTATTTTAGGATTTTGTTCTGTTCAGATGTAGATACTGTAGCTCTCGCCCTTACCGCTGCATCCAGAATGTGGGAAGAAGCAAAAGAATCACTAACTGTGACGTCCCAGGTAAGGCACATGCCTCTTGACCAGGAGCACAGAATAAGACCGTCAAGTCTTTTCCTATCAATTCAGAACAACCCAGATGGTTCCAAAATTGAGGGGATGTTTGCCCAGGCCAAAGCTCTTAAGTGGTAATAAGACAGTGTGTGTATGTGCGCGTGCATGAGTTTGTTGGTGTTCTTAAATTAGAGACACGTGTGTGTGTGTCACTGTTTTTAAGTTAGACATATATATGTGTGTATCCTTTTCCTTCCTTTTACACACACATACATTCACACAAACACACATACACATTGTGTGAGGGACGGGTGGACAGAAATCCCTCAAATTTATGCAGATGTGAATGGAGTTCCACTGAAGCAGTTAGAGAAATTCAAGTATCTTGGAGCCGTGTTCATGAGTGATGGAATGCAGGAGGCTGAATTAAGTGCAAGAATTGCAAATTTAATGCAGTAAGGCACCAGCCTCAGTATTCAGCAATCAGAAGAAAGGGATAGGTGTAAAAGCCAAACTCGCTGTCTTCCTGGTATTCCTGCCAACTCTTACCGATGATCATGAATCTTGAGTAATGACCAAAAGAATACAATTGCAAATAAAAGTGGCAGAAATGAGATTCCTCCGAAGGGTTTTTGGAGTAACGTTACTCGATAAAGTGCATAGCTCAGAGACCAGTGAGTCACTCCTGGTAGAGCCGCTACTTCTCCGAATTGAGAGATCACAACTCCGATATTATGAGCATGTGGTTAGAATGTCTCAGTAAAGAATCACTGGACACATTTTACAGGTAAAACCAAACATGAAGGGACCTAGAGGTAGACCCTGAGCAAGATAGTTGCATAACATCCATGGGCTTGGCAGGTCACGCTTTGGGATCCAGCTGGATCAGTTAGAGGTGTTTGCTACTGACAGACTTGCTGGAAGGAGTGTGTGAGAAGGACTCTGTCCCCACAACCCTCTCAGAAATAAGTGGGTGAAGAAGAAGATATTGTCAATTTACTTTTCAATTTACATATATCTATATGCATATATATTTGCGTATAATACCAATATGCACACTACATATGCTAGTAGAAAACCGCTCGTAGGGCGGTTTTTCTGCTAGTAAAACTAATGGACCAAATTATGAAAGAGATGGAAAGAGTTATAGTGCTTCTAATTAGTGAAAGAGTCAAATTAGACGAGATGCAGCTTGGTTTCATACCACGGAACGTACTATAGACGCCCTATTTTTAGCGAGGCAACTACAGGAGAAGTTACTAGCCAAATTATAAGCAATTATACTTAGCTTTCATTGGTCTAGAAAAGGCCTTTGACAGAGTACCTCAATCTATTATCTGGTGTTTCTTAAGAAAATTAAATGTAGAAGAATGGCTGGTGAGAGCAGTGTAAACCATCTACAGAGAATCTGTCAGCAAAGTGAGAGTATGAAGTGAGTTTAGTGAGGAATTTAATGTACAGTTTGTAGTTCATCAGGGTTCTGTTCTTAGCTCACTAGTATTAATTATAGCTCTCCAGGCTATAACAGTGTAGTTTAAGACCAGCTGCTAATGGAAAACTTCTCTATGCAGATGATCTGGTCCTTATAACTGAATCCATAAAAGAACTAGAAAATAAGTTATGACTATGGAAACAGAATTTGAAATAAAATGGTCTGATAGTAAACTTAGCCAAACCCATAGTGCTAGTGAGTAGAAGAAAAGATAGGACTCTGATTCTGGTCCTGCTTAATATGTAGAAAAGGATTGGGCATAACCTTGATACAATGTGTTCAATGTAAGTCTTGGGTACACAAGAGATGTAATGGGATAACAGGTAGACTAACAGGAAAGGAAGACTTTGTAATTAGAAGATCTATAGGGCTAACTAAGGGGAAGAATGCCAGTGATATAAACATTTTCCATTCACAGGAAGAGCACATAGAAGTGCTTAATAGCTTCTGCTATCTAGGTGACTTAATTAACAATGGATGAGGGTGCTCTGAGAGTATAATAGCTAGACAGTAGGAGTAGCTCTGTAAACTTTTTTTTACTTCCAGTTGAGCCAGCTTTACTCTATGTAAATTTGGCTGATCAGCCAATGTAAACTATATGTTTTAGCTTATATGAAGTTCCAGCAGTAAGCGGTCAGCAGCACTACTTTGATAATGACCAATGTCAGATATAATGACGTCATCATCACTAGTTGCCCGTACTTAGCTTCTGCCGGAACACACTAAATGGTGCTACACTATCAGTTTTCAAATTCATAGCTGAAGGCTTTCAAAATGTTTATTTATAAACAAAGTATATGTTGCAAGATATACAACTTCACGTATTATATATATACTTATTTAGCAGGTTAAAGAAGATTGCTTGTTTGTTTGTTTAGTTCATTTGCAGTTGTGTGTTAGGAGTTGCAAAATATACTTAAAGGAATAGTTAAATGGGTGGTTTGTTGGTCAAGTCCATGGCAAGAGTGTGTTGTGTGTCTCAGTGAGTTTAGAGTGAAGTCCTATCATGGTCGAGGAAACTTGTTGTTGTAGTTGCATATTGTCGTGATGTGATATTGCTGTGAGGAGAACAATTTCACCAATCACATTGATATGAATTTACAAATGAAAAAGATACTAGTAATTTAAATGTTTTTATTGCTTTCATGATTTACTTTGAAATCATGTGCTGTAATAATGAACAAATATACACATATAATAAAAGTGTGTTGATTCTGTGTGTTATGTAGAATCTCAAATAGTGAATTTATTAATATTTTGGTGGATGTTGGTAGCCAGCTCTACCTGCCAGCAGGGCTGGCTAACAGGGTGTGTGGGTGTCTGTGTGTGTGTGTGTGGCTACATCCTGTATTGTACTGTGTGTATGTTGATGAGCCAAGAAAGACACTCTCTATCCTGGGGACAAAATCTTTTGTATTTATAAGGATTGTGTGCCCAGGGAACATTGAATACATGGCTCTTGATATTTTCTTTTTAAACAAAGGAAGTAAATCTTTTTGGAGATGTTGTTAGCTCATCAAAAGAATTGGTTAGAATATCAGTTAGACTAATTGAGGTTAAATGTCAGTGTGTATTGAGAAAGCAACCTTCTGAGAACATGGGAATGGTTTCTCTACACACACACACACACAAACACTCACAAACGCACACATATATATATATATATTGTTATATTTGGGGAGGGTCATATTGTTATAATATTGCAAAAAATAATAATAAGATACACTCATTGTTTGGTTTGGATTGGTTTTCACTTTATCTCCATAGTTAATTTATCTGGCAATCAATGTTTATCTTTGATTGACCAACAGTTAAAAATACAGATGTAAATATATATATATATAAATATATATATATATATAAATATATATATATATATATATATATATATATATATATATATATATATATATATATAGCTTGTTAAATGCATAGACCCATCTCAATCATTACCTTCTTGCTAGCTATTTTCAAACCTTAATTCCTAACGTATTTTCAAACCCCAATCCCTAATTCTAGCGTATCTTCAAAACAAAAAAGCAAAATCCTTTCCTTCTTCCTTCTTCGAAGGCACGGGGCGGTCAAACGCCTAACACCCACAGCCATCATGTGGCCCCCTACCTTCGCACTCTCTCTCTCTCTCTCTCTCTCCCTATAAATATATGATAGGAATTCACTTCGCCAAATTTCATTTCTTTGCCTGCTGTCCAAACGAAACTCTCATGTAAACGTAATGTACAGACTTCATCTCTCTCTCTCTGTCTCCTAGCGTATTTTCAAAACAATCCACATTTCGTATTTCAAGTCCAAATAGCCATTCTATCGCTAAAACAAACTACATTTTCTGTTTCTATTAAGTGCTAAATACGTTTAGGTTTTTGGACGTATTTAACTGAACAAATTTTGTATTTTTGTTAATCGCTTGTTAAATGCATAGACCCATCTCAATCATTACCTTCTTGCTAGCTACCCAACACCCCCACGCACCACCATTGCTATTACGTGGACCAATCATAAAACAGAGCCCCCACGTATCACCAGTATTATTACGCGGACCAATCAGAAACCAGAGGCCTATACTATCGCTTGCCTGGTTGCCTTTCGATATACGATATATGATGGATGGATGGACTGCGGAATCCTGGAGAGTGGAGGTGAGAGAGAAAAATCTGGACGCTCAGCGACAATGCCAAAGATAAAGACAAATTCACCCCTTGGACGAGAATGCGAGCACTCCTCATTGTTTCGACCGCGGACGGCTAACATAACCCCATCGCCCCCCGCCCCTCACCGCCCCCAACCCCCAAACGCAATCCAAAACTTCAGAGTTGGTACCATAAATGTAGGCACCCTAAAGGGTCGCGCTAACGAGGTTGTAGAAATGCTTGAACGTAAGGAGGTCGATGTTTGTTGTATTCAAGAGACCAGGTGGAGGGGTGGGTCTGCTAGGTTCATTGAGGGTAAAAAACGTTGTTATAAGCTTTTCTGGGTGGGAAACGACGATGGGCTGGGTGGAGTAGGAATCATGGTAGCAGAAAAGTGGGCAGATAAGATAATAGACGTAAATAGAGTGAACGACAGAATAATTAAAATACGACTTGTCCTCAATAGAACTACGGTGACAGTAATATCTGCGTACGCACCCCAATCCGGACTGCCCGGCACTATAAAAGACAGATTCTATGAGACACTGATGCTAACTACCTCCCAAATATCCGACAGTGACTATATAATTATCGCAGGCGACCTAAATGGTCACGTTGGACAACATTGTGACGGCTACGACGAAATCCATGGAGGCTATGGGTTTGGTACTAGAAATGAGGAAGGCTCCAGAATCCTGGAATTCTGTGATGCAAATAACCTAACTATCTGTAACACTAACTTCAAAAAACGTGACAATCACCTGATCACCTATAGATCCGGGGAACACACAAGCCAGGTAGATTATATCCTTACCAGAAGACGTGACAGAGTGTCTGTTGTTAACACTAAATCCCTCCCCCATGAAGAATGCACCTCCCAACATAGACTGATAATTAGCGACCTCATAGTCAGGACGAGACGTACTCGACAACAGAAGAGGACTATCCTCAGGAGGAAAATATGGAAGCTAAAGGACCCCACAGCCAGGAATAAATTTCAAAGCATATTACTTGATGCTTTCGACAGTAAGGAAGAACATTTAGAGTCGGACAATATAGAGGGAGAGTGGGAATTTCTGAAAGCAAACCTGCTGTTGGCGACAGACGAGGTCTGTGGCTGGAGCAGGCCTGTAGGCAGGAGGAGAGTAACATGGTGGTGGAACAGTAAGGTGGAGGGGTCAATTAAGGCCAAAAAGCAGGCTTGGAAAGTATGGCGGGATGGGGGAAGTAGAGAGGACTATCAAGTGGCCAGGAGGGAAGCTAGGAGACAAGTGTACTTAGCAAGAAGGGAAGCTGAGGAAAGAAAGTTCAAGCATGTTCTACAACGCGATGACCAAAAACGTGAGGTGTTCAGGATTGCTAGGCAATGCGTCAAGGAAAACCGTGATATTGTCGGGGAGAAGTGTGTACTAAACGACGATGGCACACTTGCCATCACCGACGCTGATAAGAAGGTAGCTTGGAAGTGTCACTATGAAAGGCTTCTAAATGAGGAGAATAATTGGGAGAAAGGCAGTCTCCCCCATATCGACCCAATAGAGGGACCAGCAGTGTTAGTCGAGGGGAGTATAATAAGTAAGGCAATCAAGGATATGAAGACTGGTAAGGCGGCTGGGCCTTCGGAAATAGTTGCTGAGATGCTGAAGGCATCTGGCACGGTGGGACACACCATGGTCACCCGCATAGTTAACCAAGTCGTACAAAACGGGGTTGTTCCGAAGGACTGGCATAGCAGCATCATCGTTAACTGTTATAAGGGTAAAGGAGACGCCCTAGATAGGAGTAACTATAGAGGCATTAAATTAATCGACCAGGTCATGAAGGTCACGGAAAGAGTAATAGCGCAACTAATCAGAGAGAGAATTGACCTAGATGAAATGCAGTTCGGGTTTGTGTCAGGCAAAAGTACCACAGACGCTCTTTTCATAGTACGACAACTACAAGAGAAGTACCTAGCTAAAGGTAAACCCCTCTACTTAGCTTTTGTCGACTTGGAGAAAGCCTTCGACAGAGTCCCCCGCTCCATTATCTGGTGGGCTCTTAGAAAACTAGGCGTTGACGAATGGCTTGTGAGGGCTATACAAGCCATGTATAAAGAAACAGTCAGCAAGGTTAGAATTAACAACGAATATAGTGAAGAGTTTAGCGTAAAAGTCGGCGTCCATCAGGGCTCTGTTCTCAGTCCACTACTATTTATTATTGCCCTTCAGGCCATAACAGAGGAGTTCAAGACAGGCTGCCCATGGGAACTCCTATACGCAGACGACCTGACACTCATAGCGGAATCAATGGCCGAGCTAGAGAAGAAATTCCAAACATGGAAGCACGGCCTAGAGTCAAAAGGACTTAAAATTAACCTGGCTAAGACCAAAGTACTAGTTTGTAGGAAAGAAAACAAGGCGGCGGTCCCTTCTGGGAAATGGTCGTGCTCGGTGTGTAGGAAAGGCGTAGGTAGAAACTCCATTTTATGTCCTAAATGCAAAGTATGGGTGCATAAAAGATGTAGTGGGATCACAGGTAGGCTAACTAAGAACATAGATTTTACATGTGGCCGGTGCTCTGGTGCAATAAGTAGCAGCAAGTGCCCACAAACTACTAGCTCTTTCAATTGCGCAGAGGGTTCTATAGAAATAGTGGACAGCTTCCGTTACCTGGGCGATAAAATCAGCAGTGGGGGAGGGTGCTCTGAAAGTACTGTAGCTAGAGTCAGAACTGGTTGGAAAAAGTTCAGAGAGCTTATACCACTATTAGCTGCTAAAGGGTTCTCACTAAAAATGAAAGGCAGGTTGTACGATGCCTGCATACGAACAGCAATGCTGCATGGCAGTGAGACCTGGGCATTGTGTGCAGAGGATACACGCAGACTAGAGAGGAACGAAGCTTGCATGCTCCGCTGGATGTGTAACAGTAATATACGTGAACGGCAAAGCATAAACGAACTAAGGAATAAATTAGAGATAAGAGGGATCAGATGTTGTTTACTCGAGAGAAGGCTACGTTGGTATGGACACGTGATGCGCATGAAAGTCGATAGCTGTATAACAAAGTGCAGGGCAATAAAGATAGACGGTAGTCACGGAATAGGCAGACCTAGAAAAACCTGGGACGAGCTGATAAACTCCGACATCACACACTTACACCTCTCCAAGACAATGTCACTGGACCGAGACCTTTGGCGGTACTCAGTAACAGAGAAGACCCGCCTTACCTAAATATATAGTAAAACCTACTCCAGCCAGTAGGCATCTCTAACAAATACACCCCGTCCCACCACCCCCACCCGATCCACACCACCCCGTTCTATGTAAAGTTATGTTGGTGCCGCGCCATCGAGGCCGAAACAAATGAGATCGTGTAGGTGTCACGACAAAAAAACACACAGTCCACGCTGTAATGTGGCCGTGTAGGCAACACGGCAAAAACCTCCCAGACCCACACTGTAAATGTGGTTGGTGTTAGGAAGGGCATCCAACTGTAGAAAACCTGCCAGACAGTCCTATGCGAGCAAGACAATCACTCTTGCCTCAAGTGGGACTACCCCCGTCCAAACCCATGCAAGCGTGGAACACGGACGTTAAACGTTGATGATGATGATGATGATGATATATATATATATATATAAATATATATACATATATACATATATATACATATATACATATATATATACATATATACATATATATATATATATCATCATCATATGATGCGTGTATCAGCAATGTTACATGGTAGTGAGACCTTGGCACTGAAGGTGCAAAACTTACGTACATTAGAGAGAAACGAAGCCTGCATGCTCCGATGGATGTGTAATAGTAATATACGCAACCGACAAAGCATAAATGAATTGAGAGAGAGACTGAGCATAAGAGGAATCAAATGCTGTGTGCAGGAGAGGCGGTTGCGTTGGTATGGACATGTGATGCATATGAAGGGTGACAGCTGCATAAAAAGGTGCAGAGCACTAGAAGTCGATGGAAACCGCGGAATGGGGAGACCCAAGATGACCTGGGATGAGGTGATAAAAGCCGACTTACCCAATTGCACCTCTCCAAGGCGATGACACACGACCGTGACCTCTGGCGTCATGCAGTAATACAGAGTACCCGACCTCCCATGGGTACAAGCTGAAGCATATAGACAATATGCCCCCACACCCTCCCACTGCAAGGTGGTCGTGGAGGAGCCACGGCAAAAAAGCACCCAGCCCACACTTTAAAGTGGACGTGTAGGCGCCACGGAAAAAGCACCCAGCACTCACTGTAAATGAGGTTGGTGTTAGGAAGGGCATCCAGCTGTAGAAATCAAGCCAAATCAGTTCCTGTATGAACAAGGCATGGTCAGCCGACCAGACACTGCCCACAACAGGACAACCCATCTAACCCATGCTAGCGTGGAAGAACGGACGTAAAACAGTGATGATATATATATATATATATATATATATATATATATATATATATATATATATTTCGTTTCTGAATTTGTTTAGCAAGATTCTTTATCTGAAAACGTGTGTTGAAACCGATATTGTTATACTTTGGAGGGTCATGTTGCCAATAAGAAACACACGCACCAGTTGCTCTCACTCCAATTTATTATAAATTGAATTTATAAATTTAAGAATTTATAAATTTCTGGTTGGTTGGTTGGTTCCACAACCGGAGGGTTGTTCATATATTGTCAAAGTTCTTTCGTCACACATTCTGTGACCTCTTCAGTGACTGGAGATTCTTTTCTTTGTTTTTTGCCTCTCCTTTGTTCTGTCCTACGCCATCTTGTTTTTGTGTGTGTTGTGTGCTTAGTTTGCACATGTGTTACATCCGGGTGTCTGTGTGTGTTTTTATTTGTTTATTTACATGTTACTGGTTGGTTGTTTGCTCTATGTGTGTGTGTGTTTTCATTTTGACCTTAATTGTAAGTTGTGATGTTGCTATTCCATTCATGCTTTCTATTTAATTTTGGTTGGAGTTCATTTATGTTTATTGCCTTTGTGATTTGTCTAAACATTGCGTCTTTTCTGTGTGTAGATTCTATTTTTATTTCTATGTTCTCTAATTTGCCTTTGTGTTCTATTTTAGCATGTTGGTGGAGTATTGATGATTCTTTTTTATCTTGAAGCTCTCGCCAGTGTTCATTTAACCGTTCTCCTATACTAGGAGCTGTCTCACCTATATTCTTATCTTTACATTGTCCTTCAGTACATCTTATGCTATATACTACATTTCTAGTTTTACAGTTAATATGGGGGCTTAGTTTACAGATTATGCATTTCTTATCTATACAGGGAGGTCTTTATTATTACTAATAAGTGTTTTTCTGGAGATACCTGGTTTTCTACTATCTTAATATTAAGTTTAAGTTTATCTAGGGCCCTTCTAAATTTGTAAGCTAATTCACCTCTAGGGGTTGTGTTGATGAACATTACACTCTGGTATTTATTGCTATCATACCATGAGTTTATTCTATTAACCTTATTCGTAGTTCTTTCTATTCTATTCCAACATTTGCTCCTATACAAGGGGCAGGTCCCATTTGTATCATTATTTACCGTTTTTTCCCATTTGGTTCTGGCTCCTCTATATACTCTGATTTTATCTCTCTGATTGTAACCAGAGAACTGCATACGGTGGATGAAGTGTTGTATGTGTCTCTCTAGTTCTTTGGGGTTGCACATGCGGGACACGTTTCTCATCACCCGTACCAAATCCGCAATCAGTATGTTGATTTTAGTGTGATCCGAAACAGCTGAGTTTCGGTGGATCAGATATTTAGAAGTCATGGGTTTGGCATAATGGGAATGGAGGATATGTTTTTTGTTATTAATGGTTTCTAGTACAGGTAATCGATGGTTGGGGTGTTTGCTTGGGTAGTCTATAGTAACTCTAATACTCTGGAGGATGGAGTTAGCTATTTGCTGGATGCTTTCCATGGTGTTTTTCTCTAATTCCTGACTGTTCTCTAGTGGGGGTGTTTTTACTACGATGTTTATATCATCAACGTAGCGGGAGTACATTATCAGGGTTAAGAGGTTGCTGTCTTCTAATTGTTCTTTAAGTTTAAGTTTAAGTTTATTGTCCCACCATACCATGAATAGGTTAGCTATGTCACCTGCAATGCTAACACCAATGGCTGCTCCCTCCTCTTGGGCATATGTTTTTCCATTATATATATATATAGTCTATCAAAGTTCTTTTGTCACACATCTGTGACATCATCAGTGGTGTTATTATGTTTCCTCCCATGTTATTGCAATGTCTACGCCATTTTTATTTTATTCATTTATTTATATTTATCTCTGTCTTTGTTTGCACATGCAGTTGCGTGTATATTTCTGTTTGTAGTGCGTGTTCGTGTTTGAGTCTATGTATTTTTCTATTCTATCTTTGTTCACTATTGTGTGTTTATGTGTGGTTATTGTTATTGTACTTGTGTATATATTTATTTATTTATTTATACTTACCTTTGGTCAGTATTGTGTGTTTGGGTATGGTTGTTGTTGTTATTCCATTCATTTATTTCTGTTCAACTTAGGTTTTCTTAGTTCTATTTCAGTTGTTTCTCTGATTTGCCTACCTGTTGAATCATTTCTATGTTTAGATATTATTTTAATTTCTATATTGTCTATATTATCATCATGTCTTTGTCTGGCATGTTCATATAGAACTGAATTGTCTTTTTGTATATATATCTATATATATCTATACACACACATATATGTGTGTATGTGGTAACACTCACACACTTATGTGTATATGTGTATACATATGTGTATATATATATAATTATGGATAGATTCCTGGTGGGTGTCAGGAGGTGACCATAATTAAAAAAGTTTCTCAAAACGTTGATAGAGTATAGACATTATTATATTACATAGAAAAGACTTCTACAAGACCAGGACTGTTTCATTCATATGAGACCATAAGGAAAGTGATGATTTTTCATATAAATGATAAGCTGCTGATGGCAAATTCTTTTTCTGTCTCTAAGGGTCTTCACGTTATTTTATAAGTTATTTTATAGCATCTCTGTGCATGAGCACACCACTCTTTATGTTAAATTTATTTATTTATATATTTATTTATTTTATAGACAAATGACTTCTACAAGACTAGAACTTCCTCAACACATGACTAAACAATCTCATACCATTTCTCTTCCAATTATTCTTCAATGCCTCTATTTCTGTTATTCCCTGTAATTCTGTGTTTGCCTCCTCTCTCTCAGTGATACTTTACTTACCCTCCCACCATTCTCATTTCCATTCTTTCCACCCATCTCTTCTGCTCCACGTTCATCACACATGTCTCACTCCCATAAATCATGGCACAATTGACTCCGATTGACTCTGATCGCAATAAAATTATCCTAACATTTAAATAAAAGCTGCCGATGTGATTATATGATGATGAAGATCTTTCATCACCTGCGGCTAATCAAAAATATATACATGTTGATTAAAACCACTCATATACTTCTACAGATGAATATTCAGGAATAAATATATCATTTATTATGTTGACACAAAATATTGATTATCATTCTGAAATATTTATGAAGCTTATTCCTTCCACATTCATCAGAAATAAAAATAATTATGTACGTTAATATAATTTATCAAAATGGGTTTTCGTGTGAAAATTTAGTATGTTTGTATGTGTTATTTTGTATCATATATTCTTATTTTGTATTTTTAAATGCATTTCTGGCACAGATAAAGTGTAGATGAGTTTCATATATGCACATATATATGATATAAATTGCATTATAGTGATTGAGATAAAAACGTACTATTGAATAATCATGATACAGGTGAAACCGCAGCATTTGAAAAATATTATTTAGATATAAATATCCATAGTTCCCCCACTGATAACAAAAGCTTACATTGAATAAATGGGATCATGGAATTGTGTAAATATTTTTTTGTAGAATATCTTGTTCAGAAAACAATGAAAATATGACGATTTATAATAACTCCAAATGAAACAAAAAAAAAAAAAGAAAAGAAAATGGGCAGTTCACATCTATGCAAGATTAGTTGGTCTCCTACAAAGGTGTATCTCCACAGAGGTTCCAGGAGTACTTTAATGATAGAGGCTCCCGTCTCTAGTCCTATTAGGAAAAGCAATGTAAAATTAAGTGTCTTGCTGAAGAACATAATGCATGCTCCAGGAATTGAACCCATCATGATCTAATAAATTTTAGTCTAAAACCCTAATCATTATTCAATAGGCCTTTCCTAGAATAGCATAATAAGGAATTATTTAATTAAAGATATCAATTACGATAATGCATACAATCGTCTTATCTTATAATTTGCCCACTTATTTCTGAAAGGATTGTAGAAGCAGAGTCCTCAAACACTCCTTCCAGCAGGTCCTGTCAGAAGCAACCATTTCTAACAGATCTGGCTGGATCCCCAAGCAAGAGCAGCCAAACTCGTGGATGTTATCCAGCCATCTTCCTCAGGATCTACACCTGGATCTCATACCACTTGATTTTCTTGTAAAATCTGTCCAGTGATTCTTTCTTGAGGCATTCTAATGACATTCCCATAGTATGGGTGCTGTGATCTCTCAATGACTTCCTGATCTCTGAGTTATTAACTCTGTTAAATAATGTTACTCCAAAGACCCCCTTTTGGCCGCTTGTATTTATGATTGTACTCTTTTGGTCATTACCCAAGATTCCTGACTATAGGGAAGAGTTTGCATAAATACTGAATTAAAGATAGTGAGTTTAGCTTTTACAACTACCTCCCTTCTTTTGATTACTGAATGCTGAAGCTGGCACATTACTGCACCAGCTCCTGCAATTCTTGCATTTGATTCAGTCTTCTGCCTTCCATAACTCATGAACACGGCCCCAAGATACTTGAACTTCTCCGCCTGCTTCAGTGGAACTCAATTCAGTTGAGTGCACTGCACAGGCTTTCTTGAGAGTTTGAGTGTCCCAGTGTTTGCAGCACTAATTTTCATTCTTGCCATGCAGCACTCAGCATCAACCCTATCAAGTGCATGTTGGAGATCACCATCTGTTGGATTAAGTAACACCAGATCATCTACAAATTCCAACCAACTGATTTTACATCTGCCAGTCATGATATCACTTCCAACCTGGCTGCACACATCAATCCTGTTCATGAAAATAATGAACAGAAGAGATGACAGTAGCAACCTTGGCAGAGTCTGACTCCTACATTGAACGGTTTCAATAATTAAAGGTATAGATTATGATAATGAATGTAAGGTATTATTCAGTTGATGCTATATATACTATGATAATGAATATAATGAATTATCAAAGTAGAATTATAAATCATGATTATGATAAATAAAGCCATAATAATACAAATGACAACTAGGCTACATAACTTCACATCTGTGAAAAATAAACTATAATTCTTTATAGACTGAGGCAATCAAAAACACACAAGACAGTAGAAAAGAAATTTGTTTGGAAACCAAATAACTTAGTTTACCACAAACCAAACCAAGCAGGAGATCTAATCTGGGATAAATGTCTAGACTGTCATTTATCTGAAAATAAGCTTTTTGCTGTTAAATATTTGATATTATTCTCAATGGTATTTTATGTTAGATATTGTCACATATGAGATCCATTAACACAATGAAACTGTGTATTTTTAATTCAATTCTATTATGAAATAATCTGGCCCATTATCGTCTTCATCATCATCATCATCATCATCATCATCATTAATATTTTACATCTACTTTCCAATCAGACATAGTTTGGGTGTGTTGTTATTATGTGAGAATAGATGGATTGGAGAGACAACATCTTTGCATAGCTTCAACAAATGGATGCCCTTCCTAGTGCCAACCTATTTACAGGGTGTAATGGAGGAATGTATTGTGGCATCCACCAGCTCAAACATCTTACAGACTCTACCAGAAAATGCAGGCTCTAGAATGCCAAGAGGTGGTTAATATTGAAGAATACATTAGATTCTAATGCCTGTCTTAATATTAGAAGTGATTACACTTTACAAAATTTGTCCCTTGCTTCTGGCTTCCATGCAACAAGACACCCGTGATCCACCAGGAGTATCTCATCTTGCACCCACCTGATGGCTGCTACAACACTGGCAAGTGGGCAAATTGAATTGGATCCCATGTGAGAATTGCACTTGGACCAATGAGCTATATCATGCAAAAAAATATATATATTCCACAAAAAATGTCTCACTTAAAAGTTGGAAGCATATATCATCATCATCATCTTCATCATCATCATCATCATCATCATCATCATCATCATCATCATCGTTTAACGTCCATCTTCCACGCTAGCATGGGTTAGATGGTTTTGTTCCATTTGATTCGGGAATGGTCGGGAGACTGTACGGAAGTGTCTCTGGCAGATTTTTTATGGCTGGATGCCCTTCCTAACACCAACCACATTTACAGAATATATATATTCACAAAGGTTGAAGATGGATATCGTCATGAAACTCTGGGTACCAAGAAAAATATATGCTTAGTTACCACGTATATTAAGTATTATAAAATACCTCTATGCTTACATATTGAGGGTTTATTGTTCCATAATTAGAATTTACACCCAGAAAATTTTATATATATATATTTTGCCAGACAATATAATCTATATTTTGTGTATTAATCAAATTCCTTTACATACATACACACACATATATATTTATATATGTGTGTGGGTATGTGTGTGTGTATACATATGTTTCTAAATATTTCCACCAAATCCATAAATATAAATATATATGTATATATATATATATATATATATATATATATATATATATCATCATCATCATCATCATCATCAACGTTTAACGTCCGTGTTCCACGCTTGCATGGGTTTGGACGGGGGTAGTCCCACTTGAGGCAAGAGTGATTGTCTTGCTCGCATAGGACTGTCTGGCAGGTTTTCTACAGTTGGATGCCCTTCCTAACACCAACCACATTTACAGTGTGGGTCTGGGAGGTTTTTACCGTGTTGCCTACACGGCCACATTACAGCGTGGACTGTGTGTTTTTTTGTTGTGACACCTACACGATCTCATTTGTTTCGGCCTGGATGGCGCGGCACCAACATAACTTTACATAGAACGGGGTGGTGTGGATGGGGTGGGGGTGGTGGTGGTGGGACGGGGTGTATTTTGTTAGAGATGCCTACTGGCTGGAGTAGGTTTTACTATATATTTAGGTAAGGCGGGTCTTCTCTGTTACTGAGTACTGCCAAAGGTCTCGGTCCAGTGACATTGTCTTGGAGAGGTGTAAGTGTGTGATATCGGAGTTTATCAGCTCGTCCCAGGTTTTTCTAGGTCTGCCTATTCCGTGACTACCGTCTATCTTTATTGCCCTGCACTTTGTTATACAGCTATCGACTTTCATGCGCATCACGTGTCCATACCAACGTAGCCTTCTCTCGAGTAAACAACATCTGATCCCTCTTATCTCTAATTTTTTCCTTAGTTCGTTTATGCTTTGCCGTTCACGTATATTACTGTTACACATCCAGCGGAGCATGCAAGCTTCGTTCCTCTCTAGTCTGCGTATATCCTCTGCACACAATGCCCAGGTCTCACTGCCATGCAGCATTGCTGTTCGTATGCAGGCATCGTACAACCTGCCTTTCATTTTTAGTGAGAACCCTTTAGCAGCTAATAGTGGTATAAGCTCTCTGAACTTTTTCCAACCAGTTCTGACTCTAGCTACAGTACTTTCAGAGCACCCTCCCCCACTGCTGATTTTATCGCCCAGGTAACGGAAGCTGTCCACTATTTCTATAGAATCCTCTGCGCAATTGAAAGAGCTAGTATTTTTTGGGCACTTGCTGCTACTTATTGCACCAGAGCACCGGCCACATGTAAAATCTATGTTCTTAGTTAGCTTACCTGTGATCCCACTACATCTTTTATGCACCCATACTTTGCATTTAGGACATAAAATGGAGTTTCTACCTACGCCTTTCCTACACACCGAGCACGACCATTTCCCAGAAGGGACCGCCGCCTTGTTTTCTTTCCTACAAACTAGTACTTTGGTCTTAGCCAGGTTAATTTTAAGTCCTTTTGACTCTAGGCCATGCTTCCATGTTTGGAATTTCTTCTCTAGCTCGGCCATTGATTCCGCTATGAGTGTCAGGTCGTCTGCGTATAGGAGTTCCCATGGGCAGCCTATCTTGAACTCCTCTGTTATAGCCTGAAGGGCAATAATAAATAGTAGTGGGCTGAGAACAGAGCCCTGATGGACGCCAACTTTTACGCTAAACTCTTCACTATATTCGTTGTTAATTCTAACCTTGCTGACTGTTTCTTTATACATGGCTTGTATAGCCCTCACAAGCCATTCGTCAACGCCTAGTTTTCTAAGAGCCCACCAGATAATGGAGCGGGGGACTCTGTCGAAGGCTTTCTCCAAGTCGACAAAAGCTAAGTAGAGGGGTTTACCTTTAGCTAGGTACTTCTCCTGTAGTTGTCGTACTATGAAAAGAGCGTCTGTGGTACTTTTGCCTGACACAAACCCGAACTGCATTTCATCTAGGTCAATTCTCTCTCTGATTAGTTGCGCTATTACTTTTTCCGTGACCTTCATGACCTGGTCGATTAATTTAATGCCTCTATAGTTACTCCTATCTAGGGCGTCTCCTTTACCCTTATAACAGTTAACGATGATGCTGCTATGCCAGTCCTTCGGAACAACCCCATTCTGTACGACTTGGTTAACTATGCGGGTGACCATGGTGTGTCCCACCGTGCCAGATGCCTTCAGCATCTCAGCAACTATTTCCGAAGGCCCAGCCACCTTACCCGTCTTCATATCCTTGATTGCCTTACTTATTATACTCCCCTCGACTAACACTGCTGGTCCCTCTATTGGGTCGATATGGGGGAGACTGTCTTTCTCCCATTTATTCTCCTCATTTAGTAGCCTTTCATAGTGACACTTCCAAGCTACCTTCTTATCAGCGTCGGTGATGGCAAGTGTGCCATCGTCGTTTAGTACACACTTCTCCCCGACAATATCACGGTTTTCCTTGACGCATTGCCTAGCAATCCTGAACACCTCACGTTTTTGGTCATCGCGTTGTAGAACATGCTTGAACTTTCTTTCCTCAGCTTCCCTTCTTGCTAAGTACACTTGTCTCCTAGCTTCCCTCCTGGCCACTTGATAGTCTTCTCTACTTCCCCCATCCCGCCATACTTTCCAAGCCTGCTTTTTGGCCTTAATTGACCCCTCCACCTTACTGTTCCACCACCATGTTACTCTCCTCCTGCCTACAGGCCTGCTCCAGCCACAGACTTCGTCTGTCGCCAACAGCAGGTTTGCTTTCAGAAATTCCCACTCTCCCTCTATATTGTCCGACTCTAAATGTTCTTCCTTACTGTCGAAAGCATCAAGTAATATGCTTTGAAATTTATTCCTGGCTGTGGGGTCCTTTAGCTTCCATATTTTTCTCCTGAGGATAGTCCTCTTCTGCTGTCGAGTACGTCTCGTCCTGACTATGAGGTCGCTAATTATCAGTCTATGTTGGGAGGTGCATTCTTCATGGGGGAGGGATTTAGTGTTTACAACAGACACTCTGTCACGTCTTCAGGTAAGGATATAATCTACCTGGCTTGTGTGTTCCCCGGATCTATAGGTGATCAGGTGATTGTCACGTTTTTTGAAGTTAGTGTTACAGATAGTTAGGTTATTTGCATCACAGAATTCCAGGATTCTGGAGCCTTCCTCATTTCTAGTACCAAACCCATAGCCTCCATGGATTTCGTCGTAGCCGTCACAATGTTGTCCAACGTGACCATTTAGGTCGCCTGCGATAATTATATAGTCACTGTCGGATATTTGGGAGGTAGTTAGCATCAGTGTCTCATAGAATCTGTCTTTTATAGTGCCGGGCAGTCCGGATTGGGGTGCGTACGCAGATATTACTGTCACCGTAGTTCTATTGAGGACAAGTCGTATTTTAATTATTCTGTTGTTCACTCTATTTACGTCTATTATCTTATCTGCCCACTTTTCTGCTACCATGATTCCTACTCCACCCAGCCCATCGTCGTTTCCCACCCAGAAAAGCTTATATATATATATATATATATATATATATATATATATATTCATATATAAGTATAAATATGGTACCAGTAAAAAATAAGAAAAACTAGGCAGGAAAATGTGGACAGGTGGAAAAATTTAACATGGGTGTCTGTACAATTACATAACAGTCTACATCTGCTTACTACATTATACAATATTCATTTGTATGCATTACATGTCTGTGATTGCTCTTTATCAGAAAGAAAAAAGAAAAAGATTTTAACAGGGAAGAAAAAAGATTTGTTATATTCCTAGTTGTGGTTGCCACATTTCTGCAATAAGCATTATTTACAACTGACAAAGCTAATGTAAAAACATTGGTGTATAGAGAAATTCAGAATCAAAATATAATATACAAATAACAAAATTGTGAACAAAAAATAATCAATAATGAATAAGTAGATGAATAGATGTATATATATATATATATATATATATATATCATCATCATCATCATCATCATCATCCACGTTTTACGTCCGTTCTTTCATGCTAGCATGGGTTAGACGGGTTGTCCTGTTGTCAGCAGTGTCGAGTCGGTTGACCTTGTCTTGCCCATACAGGAACTGATTCTGGCTTGATTTCTACAGCTGGATGCCCTTTCTAACACCAACCTCATTTACAGTGAGTGCTGGGTGCTTTTTTTTCCGTGGCGCCTACACCTTCACTTTGCAGTGTGGGCTGGGTGCTCTTTTGCCGTGGCACCTCCACGACCACTTTGCAGGGGGGAGGGAGGCATATTGTCTATATGCTTCAGCTTCGGCTTGTTCCTGTGGGGGGTAGGGTCTTCTGTATTACTGCGTGATGCCAGAGGTCACGGTCGTGTGTCATTACCCTTGAGAGGTGCAATTTGGTAAAGTCGGCCTTTATCACCTCTTCCCACTTCTTATAAATATATATATATATATATATATATATATATATTTATATATATATATATATATACACACACACATATATACATATATATATATATACTCACACATACACACACATATATATATATATATATATATATATATATATATATATAGATAGAGAGAGAGAGGTAGATAGATAGAAGAATAATGTTGATCAATATACAAAATATTGATCATATTGTCTGGCAATCACTCGATGACAACACAGTTGTAAAAAGAAGTAGCTAGAGTGTAGACATCAATTAATATTACCTAGACAAAATGTACCCAAGACTATGCATAGATATATAGATATAAAGTGAAAAAGTAAGCAATGAACGTACATGAAATGGTAAAAATCCATTCCTAAGGCCTACACAGCTCTTTCAATTTGAAAAGAAATTATGCCGATTACATTATTAATAAAAGTCATCATTAAGATATTAGACTCATCTTCAATAGGCAACATTATATTATATACACATAGCTACTTCCGTCAGTTATGCAATCAATTCACAAACTGTGAAATCACGTGTATACTGATAAGGGCTAGCCAACAGGAACACTGAAAATAGCTCCCCGTTAGGTCCATAAATCAGCTCAACAAAAGTGATAAATGTTAGAATCATAGATACAAGAATAATTTTGATCAATACACACAATATCGATCATATTGTTTGGCAATAGCTTGATGACAAAGCAGTTGCGACAGCATTTGGTATTACCTAGATAAAATGTATCCAAGACCATACATTGATATATAGATATAAAGGCACAAGAAAAGCATGAGTGTAAGCAATGAACTTATATATATATATATTTATATATATATATATATATGTGTGTGTGTGTGTGTGTGTGTGCAACCCCTTCACCTTATTATGCAATTTTGTTGTATAGCTCTAGCTTAAAAGTCAAAACCACTTATCCTATCCTACAATACTTCAAGCATATTACAGCACTACGTCACATACATGCGCACACACGCACGCACACACACAAACATTTATATATATGGATATATATATAGAGAGAGAGAAATATATATAACTTGTCCAACATTTGCTAGCAGGGAAAGTGATAAATATATAAATTTATAGTGAGAAACATGTTGCCAAAATATCTGATTATAAGAAGTATAAAAAAACAACAAAAAAAAAACAAGTAAAATTACAACAAAAGCCATGCTGAATACTGTACCTGAAGGTCCTGGATTTAGAAAATGAAACTGACCAAACTACAGAATATGCAGCTACCTATTAGAATGTCCTGAATTTCACTTCAAAGACAAACTTATTTTCAAAAATAAAAATAGCTTTTTATATCTATCATATAATTTCATATATTTGAAAATATTTGCATTTTAAATACCAAAATTTACTGTAATTATAGCTCATTATTGTAAATAATAGTTTTGATAATTAGGTAAAGTACCCATAGAGATTGAAATAGCAGACAGAAGTGTCATTATAATATGTAAAGTTTACCATGAACACTACATTTATAGAAGAAGAAAAAAGCATGGCAATCTAACAAAGCCTGAAAGTCATCATCAACTAATTAATGAACTGTACACTGCAATATATCAGTTAAGAAATGCATTTTATAACCAAAAACAAACGGAAATGAAACTCTGTACTTCTTCTTTACCCACTTATTTGTGAGAGGGTCGTGGGAGCAAAGTCTTCACACACTCATTCCAGTGGGTCCTATCAAGAGCAACTGCCTCCAACTGATCCAGCTGGATCTCCAAGTGGGACCAACCAAGCTCATGGATGTTATCCAACCATCTTGCTCGGGGTCTACTCCTGGGTCTCCTGCTGGTTGGTTTTACTCATAAAATCTGTCCAGTGATTCTTTCCTGGGATATTCTAACCATATATATATATATATATATATATATATATATATATATATATATATATATATATATATATATATATATATATATATATATATATATATATATATATATATATATATATATATATATATATATATATATATATATATATATATATATATATATATATATATATATATATATATATATATATATATATATATATATATATATATATATATATATATATATATATATATATATATATATATATATATATATATATATATATATATATTATATATATAGAGTTATAAACTCAAATAGTCTTTTACAATTAAATTATATTGTATTATTAAACTGTATTATTTTAATTACGGTGGATTGGCAGTATCGGTAGAGAGTCGGAGGCCATGCTTTCCAGCATAGTTACGTCCCTTTGCGGTCTGAGTTCAAATCCCGCCGAGGTTAACTTTGCCTTTCATCCTTACGGGGTCGATAAAATAAAGTACCAGTAATGTACTGAGTAATTGCTGGCCTTGTGCCAAAAGTAGAAACAATTATTTTAATTAGTATTTTTCAATCTAGCTAACTTGGTCATTTGCAATACAAACACTTATATACTTGTATTAGTGTTTATCCCTATCATATATTCATTTGTATATATATATATATATATAAGTTAAAACAATGAAATAAAAAATCAAGTCATTAGAGATATACTTCACTGCTTTACGATCGTTTCTAGATGGTGATAATACATTGTATCTATACTCAGTTATTGATCTATGTAAGTTTACAAACTATCAGATAGATTGGTTTGAAAACAGCTGGTGATATGCATGTAAGTAAATATTCTCTCTATCTGATAGTTTGTAAACTTACATAGATCAATAACTGAGTATAGATACAATGTATTATCACCATCTAGAAACGATCGTAAAGCAGTGAAGTATATCTCTAATGACTTGAATTTTTATTTCATTGTTTTAACTTATATCATGACTCTGTTTTCCTTTTAATGTTTTATTGTTTTCTGAGATTTATCTTAACCTACAACATTTTCAACATATGAATTACATTGAGTTCATACAGAATAGACCCCACAACTTACAGTGGATACCTCTGTGTATATATATATATATATATATATATATATATACATCAATGATATTAAATAAATGGAAACTATATTTATAAAACCATATGTATTCTGTTATATATATTTCAAGGGTACCAAAACTTTGGTACGCTATCATCAGATAAAATACAAAGTTTGTTTCATAAATATTGACATATCCAGGAAGAAGATCTTCAGAAATCTTGTCGAGTGCTTCGAATCAGTTATAAACATATATATTTGTTGAATTACCAACAAATTAAATATCCCTTTTGCTTATATATATATATATATATATATATATATATATATATATATATATATATGTAGAAGGTGAGTAATATTGTAGAACAATGAGACTATGCATATATCAGATAAGTAGCACTCAACTGTTGGTAGAACTGGAGTATATATAATAAAGAAGAAATTAAAAGATGGTTAAAAGGGTTCCATATATTTTATTATGCGCATTTTGAATACAAAATCATCCTGGGACAAAAATTGTGTTCTCATCAGATAAAATAAGGTAACATGATATGAGGCATAATAGCACTTGTTTACAGGAAAGTGCTAAGTCTACATATCGACTTAGCATTTTCCTGTAAACAAGTGTTATTATGCCTCATATCATGTTACCTTATTTTATCTGATGAGAACACAATTTTTGTCTCAGGATGATTTTGTATTCGAAATATGCATAATAAAATATATGGAACTCTTTTAACCATCTTTTTATTTCTTCTTTATTATATATATATATAAATGGTAAACAGAAATAACAACACAATTAATATATATATATATACATATATATAGGCAAAATAGAAAGAAATGCTAAGAATCATGATAAACATGAATATTAAAAGCATGAGAGAACAAGTACACATATCAATATTTAACACATAATTCTGAGAAAAGAAAATTCCAGTCACCCAAATATTTCACAAATTCCAATTCCAACTTCATTGTTTCAGCCATTAGCCCAGGCATCACCATCCACAATGCAGAGAAGCAGGGTATAACTAAATACTGGGCTTTGACTAAACATTTCCTTTTCTGTCCTGGTTGCCAATTTACTTTGTTGCTAGACTGATAGTTTGCTCCACAAATATGGGAGGTGGACATCCTGTGTTAGGAAAAAACTCCATGAATGGGTATTGCTAACCGTTTTCTTTGACAATGTTTTTGCCCTCTTGTCCACGAGGCACAGCTGAATCACCTCTCAGCAAATGGTGGAGAGTTTGCCCTGGCCCGTCTCCATTTCTCCCCCTCCTCTTTTAAAACTATTATATTTAGCAGCATAGGGTTATGGCCTTTTACGTTCTGAGTTCAAATCCCGCTGACGTTAGCTTTGCATCCTTACAGGGTCGATAAAATAAAGTACTAGTAATGACTGGGTCATTTTAATCGACTATCCCCTCCCCAAAATTGTTGGCCTTGTGCCTAAATCAGAAAACATTATATTTACTTCTGCTACATATTTGTCCTTTTTTCTTTCTTCCTGTTCATAATTATATACAACTAAATAGGAAATTTTAATTTACAGGTGAAATAAATTTAACAACACCTAATTTACAGAACACATTAGACACAAAATTACAAGATTGGAAAAAATCTTTCAGAATATTCAATGAACATTGCAAGTATTTTCAAAGTACAAATTTCTACAAAGGAAATTAACTTCAACCTGTTGGCAAAATAAAGTTCTATTGTGTGTCTATTTTGAATTCACCATTTTGAAATCAGTTCGTTTAACGAATTCAATAAATTAGATGAAGATGTCATATAATGAAATTCTAAGTACACAAAGACTATTCAAAGTATGTTCAAAGTATGTTCAAAGTACACATTTTTTCCACAAAAAAAATTTTATTCAACCTGTTGGCAAAATAAAGTTCTTTAACAGTTGTCTATTTTGAGTTCAACATCTTGAAACCAGTTCATTTAATGAATTCAATAAATTAGATGATGTCAAATCAAGAATTTTTCAGAAGTACACAGATTGCATCCGGATTTATTTATTACTTCTTACTATATAGTTATAAGCTGTAATCTTACACATTCTTCCTCTTTTTCCTCTTTACCTACTAACCCTGGTCTTATATACTTGCCTTCTTCATTCTTCCCACTTTCTCATGTCTTCATCCTCTTTTATATATTTTATTATTTTAATATTTTCACATATTTTCATAAACTTACATTTGTTATATATTTTCCTAAAATCTATAAATATATCTTATATACTTGTAAACCAAATTACTCTATCTACACACGTGTATATGTTGTAAAGTAACCTTTGTAGACTTATGTTCATAGCTTCAAGCTATCTCTAATCTTTATTTCGTTTTGTCTTCCTTCCTTTTTAAATGCTTTTTTTATTATTTCTCTTTTTTTCTTCTGTATTCTATTTTATTCTTTCTCTTTTGTCTTATTTCTCTGTCACTTTTTGACTTTTTGCCATTTCCTCCTTACGAACACTTTTAACAATTATTCAGTATTTTTTCTATATTTCTATTCCTGTATTCCTGCCATAATTGCATTGTCAATTGTCGATTTTTAACATTTGAAATTGTTAATCATTTGCATGTTAGAATCTTAATGTTTATGGGCCTCACTTTAAACAAATTCATTGTCTCGTTGTAGGAATGGTTGGTGGTCTATTTTCAGGGAATCTGTATGGGCTTGGCATGTGATGTTAGGATCGCTTGGATATGAGAATTGTTTAGGGAAGGTTTTGTAAGAATGTTGTGTGCTATCACCTGCATAAGTGTAGCCATTGTTGAACACGTTGGAGCTCACCAAGGTCTAATGGACATTCTCCAACAAATATCTATATATGCACATATGTATCAGCATCATTATCATTGACATTATATATACATTTTTCCATCCTATCATGGTATGGTCAGTTCTTCTCCTGTAGAGCTGCCTTCCATTTGTTGCATTCTTTCATCATCTTCTCTGTGAGGTTCAGTGCTTTCAAATAGATTTCATATAGGAAACCACATTAGAGGAGCTCAGCTAAGCCTGTATAGGTGTGATCTGTAACAACAACAATACTGGGGCTCCTATCATTAAAACACCAAGAAACCTCCAATGAGACACAACCTCTTAGAAAACCAGTTAAACCTGCATAAGTTTGAGTTGTCAATTTAATTTCTGTTTTTGTTTCTCAGACCGGGTGATGTGTTGTTTCCTTGAGCAAGACACTTTATTTCACATTGCTCCAGTTTACTCAGCTGTAGAAATGAGATGATAGAGACTGAGGTACATATCATTCCACTGCAAAGTGGTCGTAGGGGTGCCACGGCAAAAAATCACCCATCCCACACTGTAAAATGGTCGTGGACGTGCCACGGCAAAAAGGCACCCAGCACTCACTGTAAATCAGGTTGGTGTTAGGAAGGGCATCCAGCTGTAGAAATCAAGCCAGAATCAGTTCCCATCCCACCCTTGCAAGCAGGGAAAAGCAGACGTAAAATGATGATGATGATGACTTCTAGGAATTTAAACTTAGATCAGCAATTTAGCAAGTGTAACAGTCTTGAACGTTATCATTTGACTAATGTGTGATAATTAATAGAAGTGAAAAGCTTGACATAGTTAGAGGTTAGATTGTTTGTGGCAAGAGGATTATTGAGATTATTAAAAAAGATCACAATCTAATACAAGTCAATACATTTTTCTGTTATCCATGCAGACACACAAACACACATACACACAATGTTCATGCACACACGCATACATGCACACGTACACATGCACATATACTGCATTGTTTTCTTCTGTTGATTTTTATTGTTGTAGATAACCTTTTAAAACATCTAAAGCAAAACAGTAAAGATTAAACACCTAATGATATAGAGAACTGTAAGATGCCTCTAGGGTATCATACTGAAAATGTTTCCGGCCGCTACTATTTCACTATAAAAATAAACATTCCTTCCAGCTAACAAGCTTCCTCTTTATGCAGCATGACACAGTATCTATCCATGGAAAATATTAGGTAGGCATCTGGATACAAAACATGGAATGTAACTTGAATGTGTACAACATGGCCACTTGGGTCACAAATTATATAACCAATGTGATTTCTATTGACTCCATGCATTACAGAAATGCTGGTATTCACAGAATGGATTTCTATCAATTTCAATGACGTGATCCATGCTCAGCAAATTAACATAGAATTGGCTGGAAATTCCACAGGCACGTGTATGCTTAACATAATTGCCAAGGAGATTCAGAATTACTGGTGCAGTTCATCTTGTACAATAGTGAAAATAGTTGAGTATTCCACAGGCACGTGCATTCTTAGCAATTTTTCAGGGAGATTCAGCAAGATACAGTGTGTGACATATCTGCCGCTTTGAATTACAGGTACAGTCCAAATAAAAATTAAGAAGAACTCTTCAAATGTATCAAAGACATGGCAATCTCCATAGTGTTGGTGTCACAATAAAATCTATTTGGTATAATTCAAGAACTTGTGCAAGCTAGATGTAAATCCCTGGCACATCTGATCAATTGATAGAAGCAAGATATAGACCCCATCTGAGAAGTCAGTAGTTCCACTTAATCACTGACTCAATTTGCAACAACATGACTAACTCTTGCCAGCAGGGAAAACATGTTGTTAACTGATGAGGATGATGATAAATATATCTGAGAAGCACTTAAACAGTTTCTGTCAAACCCATTTTTATTGGCATGTCTTAGATCCAAGGCTATGATAAATGACACTTCTTGCTCAAGATGCAATGCAATGAGGTTTTGCTCGGGACGTATGATTACAAAGTAAGCTTCTTAATCATTTGTTCATACTGTCTCCACTACTGGTATTCATATTCACTCAGACAATATAGACTAAATACTGAGAAATACCATCAACATTTATTCCTATTTGAAAATCAAAGTAATTCCAAGGAAAGGAAGGAAAGAGAGCAAGAATGAGAGAGAGCTAACTGAATATTAACACCATTAAACAGTAACTAGTCTATTATATAGCAGTGTATACCTTCCTATTTGCTATTTTATTATAACATTCCAAATTAAATATATGTCGTAATGTAACGAAATGAGCTACCACATTCTAGTATTCTAATCAAGTCTCAGCAGTTTCTAATTTACAATCGTATAAATCCAGCATCTCCCCGACAAACAGCACATAATAGATGGAGGTACATTATAATAAAGAATAAGAAGAAACTAAAGAAGATTCATTGTAGTAGATGAGGTTAATAGAAGTGATAAAATCAAACACACTGATTTAAAATGTAGCCAGAATTAAAATCTAGCCAATTACTTGAAAGCACTTAATATAATAAATTTAATTCTGTACAATACACCATAAAAGTTTGAATATACAGACAAATTTATAAGAGTTATTATGCACCGTTTATGAAGTCTATTTTGCAGTTATATTTGTCATTGAAATATATTAAATAGTTATCTTTAATAGAGTCTGATCTTAAATGGTAAATTCTCTGTCGGTTTCGATGATCATTCGATTGTTTGATCAACTGAACAACCAACTCATGAAATTAACATAGAAGTGAATAGTCAACAGGTATGTGTACCCTTAACATATTTCTCAAGGAAAATCAGGATGACACTATATATAGCAAGGCTGGACTTAGAAATTACAGGTACAGTAAACCTATGATTTACTGATACAACTTCATCTAACCAATTTCCCTTACAAGGCTAAAAGTTGACTCAAGGCTATGGCAAAGATAAATAAACATGCTCAAGACATTATGCAATAGGATCAAACTTGGATCCACATCAGTGCAAAATAATTTCTTGCCCATTTGGCCTACATCTATACACCAATGAAATTATACACTAAAGTTGCGGGTAGTAATTAATTAGTCTCTTATATTTATGCAAAAGTCTTAACAATCCATACTGCTGAATAGTATGTAGTGTTATAGATAAGACAGGACTAAAGGTGTTCCATGTTAGTGATTTAGCCTCAGGTATGTACTGTTGTAGCAGTTACAGAACTGAAGGTGTTCCAGCTCTAAAATCTACTGTCACATGCTTTCAGACATAATGTTCAATGTGTACTTATCTTATAGACAATGACTATGTAAATTATGGGATATTTATTACATGGGTTAAACAATATAATTGTTGCACTTGTGAGATGTTTTTCAGATTTTAGTTGCTCTCTGCAGCTGATTAAACATTTTTCACAATATCTTTCATGTGTGTACTTTAGAACAGAATAGTTACTTTAGCTATAATGCTGGTAAATATGTTTTATACTCCTGGATTATAAGTGCTACCAAATGGAATATCATAAATTTTTTCAAGGAGTCGTTCTTTACCCAAATGATAAACAGTGTTTTATTACTTTTCTAACAATCATACATTATACATACATTATTCTGTACATTACCAAAGATATATATATATGTGTAAATGTATATATATATATATATATACGTTTACATTCCCATTTGCCCTTCTAAGCATAACTTTCCGTATTTACTACGGTTACAAGATGCGATTTCTTGTTCAGGTACAACCTCTGATTTTAGCCTAAGAAAATATCTATATGCGTGTCTAATTTATACACGCATATATTTATTTTTTTAAATTCAATTGAGTTCTTAACACGTTGGATTGATAATGTTTTCGAATAAACTGATTAACCCGCGTGTATATTATTATTTTTTTTCCTCCTTTCGTGGATCGTGGTTGTCTCCCCTTCCCGCTTAGTGACGCTATAACACTTCCTCAGTCAAAAACTGCTGGAATTTCAAATTTGCCGGTCATTCGATGCGGGAAGGAGCAACTTAACGGACATGATTTTTAACCGTGGTAAGAAATGTTTTTCTTATATCAAGGTTTAATGGGCATCCACTGATGATTTATAAGCGCCCACCTAAATATATTCTTACATGAATGTATATTAGGCTTCTACATAAACTGGAAATATTCTCCGAATTTGTAGAAAACTTATAATGAAACAATTGTTTGGAAAGAGAGATATATTTTAACTTTATTTATATTTCATAAAATAATACAACTGGCTTTTCCACATTATACATATTGTTAGCACCCCAAACACTTAAATTGGGTTTATATTAAAATATAACCTAATGTTTGTTGAGTGAGATGGTTACCAGTCAGAGATTAGCTTTAAACTATCTCTGTTATTGTATTAATTTATATATATATATATATATATATATATATATATATATATATATATATATATATGTGTGTGTGTGTGTGTATATATATATATATATGTGTGTGTGTGTGTGTTTGTATATATACATACATGCACACACACACAAACACACAAACATATATGTGATGGTGATGATGATATA
Source organism: Eledone cirrhosa (assembly GCA_964016885.1). Lineage (NCBI taxonomy): Eukaryota > Metazoa > Mollusca > Cephalopoda > Octopoda > Eledonidae > Eledone > Eledone cirrhosa. Next base: position 254,511,920 of record OZ024742.1, read on the forward strand.
CGAATAGTTATGCAAATCTAGAAATGCAATGTAAGTGGAAAGAAAGGTAAGTATTTGAAATTGGTATGTCAATGTTTGTTGACAAGGTGAAATAGTGAAAGGGTGAAATTGTGAAATAAGGAAAAGGTGAAAGGGTGAAAGAGTAATATATCTAATCTGGGATTGTCTCTGAAGGGATTATTATTTCCTGACAGATTTTCAACATCAACAACACCCACACAATATTTCTTGTTGACTGCCTGAGAGACGTACATTCCAACACAGAACACGCTACAGATTAATACAAATACGTTGATGACCATAATAAATTGACATTCAGCCTTCTCTATCTATGTATGTATCTATCTAGTTATCTGTCTAACATTCTGTCAGTTTTTTGTCTGCCCTTCTCTTTTTCTCTCTCTCTCTCTCTCCCTCTCTCTCTCTCTCTCTCTCTCTCTCTATATATATATATATATATATATATATATGTATATATATATATATATATATATATATATATATATATAGATAGGTAAATATACACGGGTGTGTATGATTGTGTATAGAAGATTATATTAATAAGAGGAATTCCAACTTTGTCTGATTTACTCGTTTTATTTACAATCCTTTAAAATATATATAATGGTATTATAATGAAATAGTATGATAGAATATTAAATTCTAAGTGTTAATTGAACAAGTACTTTCATGCTTTCGCAATCTTCAGGTTCATGATATGTGGTGACAGTCGAGTTTGCAATTTTCAACTGTAATGAGATGGGTAAATTTCCTACCTTTTATACATTTTATACAGAGAAAAGTGGCTCCAGAATGCAAAGCCCTGTAAACTGTATTTCGACCAATCAGTGTGTAGTTTCACTGAATTACTACAGCTGATTGGTTTAAGCGTCACGGCTGGTTGAGCATGCTAACGACCAATAGTCATAGCCAACGTATCAATTGTTTTGCTTTTTGAAATGATGAAAATAACATTTTCTATTAATCATCACCATCAACATCACTTTTATTATTATTATTATTGTTGTTGTTGTTGTTGTTGTTGTTAGTGGTCGTGGTCATAGTGGTAGTAGAAGTAATACCCCTAGGCGTTATTATTGTTCATTTAGCTTGGGTTTGAATTTATCAATAAAATTCTTAGAACAACAACTCTACCAAGAAATAGAGGAAAAATATAGTACTGACTTTAGAAAGTACATTGAAAAATCTTGGAAGAGATACCTTGACGACTGTTTCATCATCTGGACAGAATCTCTAGATACTCTGGATGAGTTCAATATCCTCCTGAATAACCTACACCCATCTCTCCAATTCACAAAAGAGATGAGTAGGACCAAATTACCATTCCTAGATATAATGATAATCAAAAACGACACCACCATTACCACGGATATATATTATAAACACACAGACACCCATCAATATCTGAATTTTAAGTCGTGCCATCCACCTCATACAAAACGTAACATCCCATACTGCCTAGCCAGAAGAATTTGTACCATTGTAGAAGATACGAATACCAGGTACAACGCCTAACAGAACTAAGAGAATTTTTGCTCAAACAAAAATACCCATCTCTACTTATAGAAAATGGCATACAGCGGGCTATAAAAATACCTATACAACAACTTAGAACAACCCAAGGAAGAAGAAACCAAGAACTGGTCATACCATTTATAATGACACACAACCCATGTCACCAGAATATCTTCAACACTGCAAAAGCAAACCTACTGATCATTGCTCAAAGTAATGAATTAAAAGGCTTAATCACAGATCGATCTTTGACTCTTAGTAAAAGACAGCCAAAAAATTTGAAGCAATTGCTAACAAAAGCAAAGTTTGACCTTAACAACAAAGACCAGTCATTCACTGTATCTAAATGCAATGATAATCGATGCGGCACATGTCAATCCATACACGCCGGTCAATATATGAAAACAAAAACTGGAAAAATATTCCCAAATGCAAATATGTACTGCAAAAGCAGAAATCTAATTTACTGCATTAAATGCCCGAATTGTGAAGAACTATATGTCGGTCAAACTGGAAATGCACTATCGGAACGTGCACGGGTACACCGTCAACAAATCAGAGACCCAAATGTCCGTCAGATACCCCTAAGCGGCCACCTGGCAACATGTGGTCAGGGAATATTTATAATATTCCCATTCTACAAATTACACAGCCCAAGTGAAATCAAGAGAAAAATCAAAGAAAAGAATGTTATTGATAAATTCAAACCCAAGCTAAATGAACAATAATAACGCCTAGGGGTATTACTTCTACTACCACTATGACCACGACCACTAACAACAACAACAACAACAATAATAATAATAATAAAAGTGATGTTGATGGTGATAATTAATAGAAAATGCTATTTTCATCATTTCAAAAAGCAAAACAATTGATACGTTGGCTATGACTATTGGTCGTTAGCATGCTCAACCAGCCGTGACGCTTAAACCAATCAGCTTTAGTAATTCAGTGAAACTACACACTGATTGGTCGAAATACAGTTTACAGGGCTTTGCATTCTGGAGCCACTTTTCTCTGTATAAAATGTATAAAAAGTAGGAAATTTACCCATCTCATTACAGTTGAAAATTGCAAACTCGACTGTCACCACATATCATGAACCTGAAGATTGCGAAAGCATGAAAGTACTTGTTCAATTAACACTTAGAATTTAATATTCTATCATACTATTTCATTATAATACCATTATATATATTTTAAAGGATTGTAAATAAAACGAGTAAATCAGACAAAGTTGGAATTCCTCTTATTAATATATATATATATATATTAAAATAGCAGATTAAAGTTTAAGCAAGGAATCGCTGGTTTTGTCTTTGCGTGTAATTGTTCTCACCGATCCATATAATGACGTATTATCTTAGTTTTTTTTTCATTGCCAGAGAACGTCTCCATGAACCACCTAATAGAATATTAGTCTACGATTTAATTTATACCATAAACGTGGTTTTGTTTTTGCATGTAATTGTTTTCACCGCTCCAAATAATGACGTATTTTCTTCGTTTTTTTCCCGTTCTTTGCCAGGGAACGTTTCCACGAACCAAAGTATCGTCTTCCTGTCTTCCTTCGGTTGCAACGTTTTTTGAAATATTTACTTCTGCGTTCACAGATTGACTCTTTTAGTTTCAGAAGATCCCGTTAAGGGTGAAAGCAGCGATTCTTTGCTTAAACTTTAATCTGTTATTTTAATAAATATTTGCTCTACGGTTCTTATATATTTGATATATATTTATCCTTATGTAGCCCTCTTTGGATTTTAGTCTTCAAATTTATTATTATTACTATATATATATATATGTGTGTGTGTGTAATTATATAATGCCCCTCCAGAGGATGATCCTCCTGCTCTTCTGCCACCTCCAAGCAGACCCCTCAACCTCCACAACCTTACTCCTTCCAGCCCCCTTCCCTCCTTTAAGCGTGCACGCACCTCCAAAATCTCATCATCTGCAGCTCCCTTCTTCCTCAACACCTTCCTTGGATATCACTCTTGCTCCCAACCCCACTGTCACGCATACAGCTTCATCACCTACAGCACCACCCTCCATGGATCCAATGACCAATTCTTCCGAGTTAGGGACTTCTTTTGCTGCACCACCTCCAGACTTGTCTATGGGCTCCGTTGCATGCTATGAGAAGCTGTCTACATTGGATAAACCAGTCATTGACTAGCGGACAGGTTCACCGAGCATCTCTGGGGCATCTGGCTCGGCTATCAGTCCTCAGTTGCCCAACATTTCTGTTCTGCTTGACACTCCCCCACCATCTCACTGCTTTACACCTTGTTGCTTGCTCTGAAGCCTCTGACACATGCCTGAGAACATAGCAGTAGATTATTTTTTCTCACCAGACCTGGAGCAGAAATGGCCTTAATTCACTACCACTCTTAACCCACTTCCCACTAACAAACAATGCAATGCTACTTCCCCAACACAACCACACACACCAACACAACTAATTAATTAGATACCTTCATACACATTTAACTAATAACAGTACTAAGTAACTAACAGACCATTCTCATACCAACAACTAACCACTACTAACTCTTCTTACTATATTCACATTTTACTCCGTTACCACCAATACACACACACATACACACACTGCTCCCACAGCTCCCATCCCAAACCACTTCCATTCTGTGTGTGCCACAACCATCCCCCCTTTTTCTTCTTCCTAACCAATTCTCCTGTCACTTCCTGTAAAAGCCCAGTTCTGACCATAAGCTCAATGGGTCAAGATATTTACAAAATCATTCAAACTCACACACATTTCCATCAATGCTACACCAGCCACACACATAGACAGAAGCAATAATGCACACCTGTGAAATGCACCCCATCTGCACATGCATAACAACAACCACGACATACCTCGACTCTTCACCTCAGCCCCACTTCAGAGTGTTGGACTACTTGACTATCGCCTCCAGCCTTCTTAAAACATTCTTTTTCAAAACTCCTGTTTCAACCTTATGCCTAAAACATCGATCTTTCTACCACTTCCATTGAAGCATGATTATAATAAGATTTTATGTTTTTGCATTTCTGTGTTTGTTTACACACACACTCACACACACATATATATATATATAGGCTGAAACAATTTAAACAGAAAATAGTGTATCATCATCATCATCATTATTATTGTTCTACATCTGTTTTCCATGCTGGCATGAGTTGGATAGGTTGTCACATTCTGAAAATGACAGGCTGGATGATCACATCTTACTTATACATTTCCTCTTGGCAAGGTTTCTACAGTTGGGTGCCCTTCCCAAACTACTTTTCAAAATATAGTGGATGCATTTTATCATAACACCATCCCTGTATCATCATCATCACTGTTTAATATCCATTTTCCATGCTTCCACAACTTCAGAAAAGTCTGGCCCTATTGGCTACGCTGTACCCTGCTCAGACAGAACCGTAGGATTTGTTGGGGATTTTTACAGCTGGATCACCATCTAACACCAACCACATTTATACTGTGGAACTGGATGGCACCGTCATGAGAAGGGACAGGCCAGTTGGCCATTCTGAACCCTGTTCACAGCAGAATCATAGATTGGGAGCCGCACCAAAATTTAGAGTGTGGAATTGGATGGTACTGTTATGAGGATTAATGGGCCAGTTGGGCATGCTGAACGTTGCTTGCAGTGGAACCATAGTTTGGGAAATGCAAGCACATTTACAGTTTGGAAGTGGATGGCACTGTTATGAGGAGGGACCGGCCACTATCATCATCATCATCATCATCATCATCATCATCATCATTTTACGTCTGCTTTTCCATGCTTGCAAGGGTGGGACGGGTCTTATTCAGCACAGCTTCTCTGCACTTGTCACGGTCCTTCGTCATCTCCACCGTGATCTACAGTGATCTGAAGTCTGTTCTCACCACCTCCGCCCATGTTTTTCGTGGTCCATCTCTACCATATCTTCCCTCAACTGGCATTTCTTGGCACTTCTTCACCCATCGGTCATCCTTAATGCGCATCACATGTCCATACCACCGCAGCCTCCTCTCTCGCACACTATATTCTATCCCTCTCAGACACAGTTTCTCTTTCAACATATCCATGCTGGGTCGTTCATGCACATTGACATTGCGCATCCAACGGAGTATGCTTGCCTCATTTCTCTCCAGCCGTCGCATATACTCTGCATATATATATATATATTACTAATGTCGAAATTCAAACATAGATTCGCTACAATGATAATAGAGTTAGAAAAACGGGTAAAATACCCTTAGGGAGAGAAAATTAGTGGTTAATAATTGGCTAATGGCCACTTATTTGGATTTCAACATTTCAAATTTCAAATCATCGATAAATCATAAGATATACATACACACACACGCACACACATACACCCCCCCCCACCACCACACACATATATATATATATATATATATATATATATATATATATATATACATATACAGAGTTGGATTTAGACTTTGGGATGCTTGGGGCAGTTCCGGTTTGGGGGCTCCTCATACACACAAAATTAAAATACACACCAAACCCTCCGATTTTACATATCAAATTTAGCTTGGCGTAAATAATTGGAATTAAAAAGGTATACATAAAGGTATTAAATTAAAAAGTTTTAACCACCCTAAAATTAAAAATCCCACATGAGGGCACAAATAAATTGCTACGGCCATCGGTGGTAGGGTGTCCACACTGCAGGGGGTTATGAGCAATTGCCACCTTTTGCCCCCATTAAATCCAGCCCTGTACACACACACACACACACACACACACACACACACACACACACACACACACACATATATATATATATAGATTACGAGCTGAGGATCCGCTAAGGTGAAACAATTGTTCTCGGTATGGTGAACTAACTGTTGTGTAACCACTTCTACTTAACTCGTCCCATGGACTGAGTGCTCTACCACTACGGATATTACCTTCCAGTGTTCTACCACTATATATATATATATATAATTTTTGAAGCTTGTTTCTTTCCTCTACGGTTAGCTATACTCTTTGTTGTTCTCCTGTCTCACTCGCTTTACGCGTTTCAATTGTCCTAATAACTTATTTTGGTTATTATTGCATCAACGTGAGGTATATGATTTTTAATGCAATGAAATATCTATGATCTTCGGCAAATCACTGATGAGGGACTCATTTTATTACATGTTATCCATGTGCTACCTGCAGTATTTTTCTCTATATTTTATTACATATATTTACCACTGCGATTCTGTGTTTTTTTCTCTCTCTCTCTTACTGTTCCCCCATTCTCTCTGTTTCTCCCCCTCTGTCATGTCAGTTAACTCTTCCTCACACTTTCACTCACTCACTGCTTCTCTTCTCTTCATTTCATCCTGTACACCTCGAAGGCTATTTTTCTCTCTTCTCACATAGCCATCGCTCGTGTCGGGTCTGTTCTAAAAGCGCTCATATATTCACCTAGCTTATGCTAAACAGAATAATTTTTGAAGCTTGTTTCTTTCCCCTACGGTTAGCTATACTCTTTGTTGTTCTCCTGTCTCACTCGCTTTACGCGTTTCAATTGTCCTAATAACTTATTTTGGTTATTATTGCACCGGCGTGAGGTATATGATTTTTAATGCAATGAAATATCTATGATCTTCGGCAAATCACTGATGAGGGACTCATTTTATTACATGTTATCCATGTGCTACCTGCAGTATTTTTCTCTATATTTTATTATATATATATATATATATATATATATATATAAACAAGAACTGTAAGTCAACAGGTTAAAATTAACTTCGTTTATTCATATCTGTTGTAATACATATTTCAGTGATAACCATTATTCAACAGCTATCACCTCATCAGATAGCTAGAACTTGAACAGAAAAAACAAAAAAACGTTATTTCGGTCCTTTGATATACCCTATCCCGAAGTATAGTGTTGTTTTCTCAAAGAACTGGGGGCATATGATTTACAATGAACGTATATATATATATATATATATATATATATATATATATATATATAGAGAGAGAGAGAGAGAGAGATTTTGAGTAAATGTTGGTTGTATACCAACACCTCATTATGCAGGCTGGAGCACTCGACGAAGTGCGCTGGTTGGTTTGGTTACTCTGGAGTAACGTAAAATAAAGTTAAATAAAAAGTCATATGTTTAAAATTTAGCTTCGTTTATTGCTGCTAAATATATTTCAGTGACAGCCATCTTTGGCTGTGACCTCTTCAGGCAGTCCGAATTAGTGTGGTATAGACAAGTACATATGTTGTTGAGGTGTATAATATTGTCAATACTCTGATATGCCCAGTTCCAGGTTGGGTTGTTATTTCACTGAGGAACTGGAATCATATGATTCCAGTTCCTCAGTGAAATAACAACCCAACCTGGAACTGGGCATATCAGAGTATTGACAATATTATACACCTCAACAACATATGTACTTGTCTATACCACACTAATTCGGACTGCCTGAAGAGGTCACAGCCAAAGATGGCTGTCAATGAAATATATATAGCAGCAATAAACGGAGCTAAATTTTAAACATTTGACTTTTTATTTAACTTTATATATATATATATATATATG
>OZ024742.1:254525047-254527547 GCA_964016885.1 Eledone cirrhosa
TATATATATATATATATATATATATATATATATATATATATAAAATTTCAGGTTATCAATAATGTAGTGATAATATATCGTTACGTTAGAGATGAACAGCGTACGTGCAGGTTTGCTCAACGAGTATAAATTATATTCCGGAGAAAATGTAGAAAGGATGAATATAAAATGAAAGTGCTTTTTTTAAAAAAGGAATTTATTAGGTATTGACATATGTTTCTGTAACAGACGGAATACCTATGTATCGCTGCTTGCGTAATCAATATAATGTTAGCAAGTATTCGATAGCAAATGTATTTAGATTTACTCATGGTATTTAGATTTACTCATGGTATTCTCATTAGAAACCCATTATATACTTGTTTAGCAGTAAATTAATTATATACTTGTTTAGCAGTAAATTAATTTACCATCTGTCATATACTATCCCCTCTGTTTCTTCCTCTATTACTAATATAAATACTTCAATTTTTCTGATTTTATCCAATTTATCCAAAATCTCTGAAGAAGTGACAACTGATTATACATTTGCTATCGAATACTTGCTAACATTATATTGATTACGCAAGCAGCGATACATAGGTATTCCGTCTGTTACAGAAACATATGTCAATACCTAATAAATTCCTTTTTTAAAAAAAGCACTTTCATTTTATATTCATCTTTTCTATATATATATATATCCTACAGAGCCCATTATTCTTCTCACCTCTTCCATGTGAAGTAATTTTACACATCCACTGTAGCATGTTTGACTGGTCTTTGTCCAGCCTTTACATATTCACTACATTCACTACCCACTGCAGGTATCTGACAATTTACTACTGAGAAAATCTCCTTGTTGTCAACAGAAATATTGGTTCCTTGAACACAACAACCCACCCTGTGCAGGAATCGAACCCACAACCAAATGATTGTGAGGTAACAGCCTAATTACTATTCTATATTCCCTCACTAGAAAAATAGCATCAGACTCTGACTGTCTATGGTTATGGTGACAAGTGTTCCAGTTGAAAAGAACAATGGAACATCCTGCCGATGAAATTAATGTGCATGTGGCTGAGCATTCCACATAGTTCTCAGGGAGATTTAGCATGACACAGAAAGTGGCAATGCTGGCCCATTGAATTACAGGTACAACTCATTTTTGCCAGATGAGTGGACTGGAACAGCATGAAATAAAGAGTGATGCTCAAATGACACATAAACGAAATTCATGACCTTATGATCATGAGCCAAATATCCTAACCTCTTGGCCACATGTCTTCACTGCATCAGGTTAAAATATTCTAATTACATCATATCTAATTATATCATATACCTCAACCATAATTTAGTCATGGACAGTTATATGTTGTATTCTCTTGGGCTGAGGTCTGTATTGCACAGCATGTGGGTCACATGCCTCCCTGTAACTACTGGTCTATGTTTCATGGCAGACCAATTTTCATGACTAATATTTTCCTAAAGTTTGGTAATTTGTCCCTTGCCTCTTCCATAGTCTTGCAGCAGTATTAAGTATTTAAAAAATTGCAGCCTATCAACTGTATTGCATATTGGCATTACATGAAGTGGAAATCCCCCCCCCCCCCAACACACACACTCCTTTGGCCCAGTGTGTCCTCTAGGACAGGATGGCACTTTTGAGTCCTTGAGTTTGTTGTAGCACTAGGAAATTAACTGAGGTATTTTTATTAAGGTAGTTAATACCAAAATATAAAGAAAGCAAAGAGGAAAACGCATTAAATATAAGGAATTATTAAATTAAAGGTATAAATTATGATAATGATAAATAAAGATATAACGATACAAATGATAGAATTATGTAAATAATAAATGTTTTCAACAAAATATTGTTTGATTGTAGAAATATATATAAGAGTAATTATTGTGTTTTAATTAGTAATAACCATGACATTTTCATGTGTCTTGCTAGTCAGATATAAATTGCTAAAAATATGAGAAAATATAATTACTAGGTTTGATATGATCAAATAATCAAAGTTATGACCACACATGGCATTGGTCCAATGGTAGAAAACAGTAATAGAATACTGTTAGAATTGATCAATGTTTATGAATCAAGCATGAAATTTACAATAAAATTCTGGATTATAAAATAAATGGTACATATCACCTCTGTGTTATTGTAGAAATACAAAACTTGTGTAATTAAATATTTTCTTTCTTACCTACCTACCTACCTACCTACCTACTATATGCCTACATATCTATCTATTTATACACACACTCATACCCACACGTGCACACACACATATAGAAACGTATTGTATATTGAATAATATACGCGATGTTTATGAAAAACATTTCGAAGGCCATTCGCTACAAATTTTTAAGGTTGTGACCAACGTCACACATTCAGCCTCAGCAAAAACAGGGGAAAGAAATCAACATGATTCTAGCGTATTAGCTGTTATCTAGGCTACATATAATTGTTTCTACTTTTGGCACAAGGCCAGCAATTACCCAGTGCATTACT
>OZ024742.1:254530047-254557547 GCA_964016885.1 Eledone cirrhosa
CGTCACTATATATATATATATATGAATTTGTTTTGCAAATAAACATTGATTGCCAGAGAAATTAACTATGGAGATATAAAAGATACAAAAGCGAAAACCAAACCAAAACAAACCAAAGAGTGAGTGTGTTCTGTTATTATTTCTGGCAACATTATAACAATATATATATATATATATATATATCGTCATCATCATCACCGTTTTACGTCGATTCTTCCACACTAGCATGAGTTAGATGGGTTGTCCTGTTGTCGGCAATGTTAGGTCGGCTAACCATGTCTTGTTGATACGGGAACTGATTTTGGCTTGATTTCTACAGATGGATGCCCTTCCTAACACCAACCTCATTTACAGTGAGTGCTGGGTGCTTTTTTTCCGTGGCGCCTACACGTCCACTTTACAGTGTTGTCTGGGTGCTTTTTTGCTGCAACACCTCCACGACCATTTTGCAGTGGGAGGGGATGGAGGCATATTCTCTATATGCTTTGGCTTCAGCTTGTTCCCGAGGGAATTTGGGTCTTCTGTATTACTGCGTGTCATGGTCCTGTGTCATCACTATTGAGAGGTCCAATTGGGCAAGGTATGCTTTTATCACCTCATTCCAGGCTTTCTTGGGTCTCCCCAATCCACGGTTTCCATCGACTTCTAGTGCTCTGCACCTTTTTATGCAGCTGTCATCCTTCATACGCATCACATGTCCATACCAACGCAGCCTCCTCTCCTGCACACAGCATTTGATTCCTCTTATACTCAGTCTCTCTCTCAATTCGTGTTTGCTTTGCCGTTCACGTATATTACTATTAAAAATCCATCGGAGCATGCAGGCTTCATTTCTTTCTAATCTATACAAGTCTTCTACACACTGCGCTCAGATCTCACTACCATGTAACATTGCTGTTCGTATGCACGTATCATACAGGCTGCCTTTTATTTTGAAGGAAAAGCCTTTTGCCGCTAGCAGTGCCACTAGCTCCATGAACTTCTTCCATTCCGTTCTTACTCTGGTTACTGTACTTTCAGAACACCCACCTCCGCTGCTAATTAGGTCACCTAGGTAGCAGAAACTGTCTACTATTTCTACCGAGCCCTCCCATAGTTTGGTAGTACTTGTTGCCTGTGACTGTTTGCTGCTTACTGTCCCGGTGCAGCTGCTACATGTGAAGCCTACATTCCTAACTAAGCTTCCTGAGATCTCACTACATCTCTTGTGTACCCAAAGTTTGCATTTGGGGCAGAGGATAGAACTCCTACCTACACCTTTCCTACATATTGAGCAAGGCCATTTCCCTGAGGGGATCTGGGTTCTGTTTTCTTTTCTACTTATGAGGACCTTAGTCTTTGACAGGTTGACTTTGAGCCCCCTTCTTTCTAATCCCTGCTTCCATGTTTTAAATTTCTTCTTTAGTTCCGCCATAGATTCAGCTATAAATGTAAGATCATCAACATACAGAAGTTCTTATGGGCACCCGGACTTAAACTCCTCTGTTATAGCCTGCAATACTATAATTAACAGGAGAGGACTAAGAACAGAGCTCTGGTTGACACCAACCTGTATGTTAAATTCCTCGCTATAGTCATTGTTAACACTAAATAGCTGACTGCTCCCCTATACATGGCTTGTATAGCTTTCACAAGCCATTCATCTACTCCTTGTTTTCTAAGAGCCCACCAGATTATAGCACGGGGTACTCTGTCGAAGGCTTTTTCCAGATCAACAAATGCGGTTTACTTTTAGCTAGGTACTTTTCCTGTAACTGCCTCACAAATAAGAGAGCATCAGTGGTGCTTTTTCCTGGCACAAACCCAAATTGCATCACATCTAGTTTTACCCGGTCCCTAATCAGCTATGCTATAACTCTTTCCGTTACTTTCATGACCTGGTCCATCAGCTCTATACCTCTATAGTTTCCTCTATCTAGTGCATCTTCTTTAACCTTGTAGCAATTGACAATGATGCTGCTGCGCCAATCCTTTGGTATGACACCCTCTTGTATTACCTGGTTAACAATACGTGTGGTTATGGTGTGGCCTACTGACCCAGATGCTTTCAGTATCTCGGCAGCTATACCTGATGGACCAGTTGCCTTCCCAGTCTTCATATCTTTAATTGCCTTACTTACTATGCTGCTGCTGACTTATAGTGCTGGTCCCTGTATAGGGTCCACTTAGGGTAGAGTCTCTTTCTGCCATGCATTCTCCTCATTAAGTAATCTTTTATAATGGCTCTTCCACGCTGCTTTGTTCTCGGCACTTGTGAGGGCAAATTTACCTTTATCATTCCGGACACACTTCTCTTCAATGACATCACAATTCTCTCTGACACACTGCCTCGCAATCCTGAACACCTCCAGTTTCTGGTCTTCAAACTCCAAAACATGCTTGAATTTTCTATCCTCTGCTTCCCTTCTAGCTAAGTATACTTGTCGCCTAGCTTCCCTCCTGGTCTCTAGTTAATGTACCCTGCTTCCCCTATTCCTCCATTCTTTCCATGCCTGTCCCTTGGCCTTAATTGTCTCATCTACTTTATTGTTCCACCACCAAGTCACTCTCCTCCTCCCTGTGGTCTTGCTCCAACCACAGATCTTGTCCGTCACCTTTAGTAAGTTATTTTTTAGGAACTCCCAGTGCTCTTCTACATTGAATGTCTTTAACTGTTCTTCTTTACTGTTACTGACTGAAGGGTCTTTCAGCTTCCAGATCTTTCTTCTCCAGGTTGCCTTCTGTTTCCAAGTTCGTCTATTTCTGACAATGGGGAGCTAATAACTAAGTTATGTTGGGAGGTACATTCCTCACCAGGGAAGGCTTTTGTGTTTACAACCGTCCATCTATCTCATTCTCTGATAAGGATAAAATCTATCTGGCTAGAATGCTCCCTTAATCTATAGGTGATCAGATGGTTGTCCGGTTTTTTGAAGTTTGTGTTACATATCGACATGTCATTGCATCGCAGAATTCTAGGAGTCTGAAGCCTTCTTCGTTTCTTGCGCCAAACCCGTAGCCTCCATGGACTCTATAGAAGCCGTCTCAGTGTTTCCCAACATATCCGTTAAAGTCTCCTGCAATGATTAGGAAGTCATTGTCGTTTGTTAGGGCAGTAGTGTGCATTAAGGACTCGTAAAACCTATCCTTAAGTTCATCTGGCAGTCCCGATTGGAGTGCGTAAGCTGATACGATTGTAGCAACTGTTTTATTCAGGACTAGTCTGGGTTTAATGATTCTTGCGTTTACCCTGCTTATTGAGATTATCTTATCTACCTATTTGTCAGTTAATAGTTTACCCACACCACCCATCCTGTTGTCATTTCCCACCCAGAAGAATTTATAGCACTGACTTTTGCCTACAAGGACTATAACAGACCCTCCTCGCCATCTAGTCTCTTGCACACAGTATACGTCAATTTTCTTTCACTCTAGCATCTCTACGTATTCTTCTGCTCTTCCTTTCACTGTGCTTACGTTGATGGTGCCAACCCGGAGTATTGGGCATTCGCTATTACTCGTAGGAATGGGTGGATTTTGTGGGGGAATGTGTATGCTTTCTGTCTCTGAATTAGAGCTTTGCATGGGTGCTTGGTACATCATGGATTCATACTCATGTATTTGTTCGGGGTTGTTCCATTCTCCTCAACTCATCCATAGCTAACATTAAACAGGAATTCTTTGGAGCAGTAATAGTAATGGCAGAATTTGTTGGGGCTGGTAAGGGCTAGAAGGACAGTAGTAGTAATGGCAGGATATGTTAGGGCAGGTAATGGGTGAGGACATGTTGGTGTGGTTTGATTGGTTGGAAAGCCTATGGTGGTGGTGGTGGTGGTTGTGGGGGGTGGGGGTTATTGTGAAATAGATTGCCAACATGGTATACAGTGAGGTTTATTTTATTAATATATATATGTAAATATATATATATATATATATATATATATACTATAGAGTAAAGCATGTCAAGAGAATTATTTGATAATATATATACATCATCTCTACTCCCATATATATATATTTATATAAAATTGGTCATTTTGGAAGCCTCAACAATGCAGATGTGTAAATCTCCGGGTAACAGAATCAGCTGGTAATGAGAGAGAGAGAGAGAGAGAGAGAGAGAGAGAGAGAGAGAGAGAGAGAGAGAGAGAGATAAAAAGAGAGAGAGAGAGAGAGAGAGAGAGAGATGTAAGAAGAAATGTAGAATGAGACGTAGAGGGTGTAGAAGAACATAGGAAAGAGTGTAAAAATAATGGTTTCTGATATAGGCACAAGGCCAGCAATTTTGGGGGAGGGGAAAGTCGATTAAATCAACCCCAGTGCGAGACTGGTACTTTATTTTATCGACCCTGTGAGGATGAAAGGCAAAGTTAACCTCAGTGAGATTTTAACTGAGATCATAAAGGGACATAACTCTATTCTTCAAAGCATGGCATCCGATCCTCTACTGATACTTCCAATCCACCGCCCTACTCTGTTGGGCGCGCGTCTATGCGGAATAGCTGTGGTCAGACAAAGGTCGAGGCAGTTCTTCTATACTAGAGTAGTGGGATGGTGATGTGTCAATGTGTACGCATCTTTGCTGTCAGTTTCTTATACTCGGTCTCTGATACTCGCAGGCATGGTGTTGGTATTGGTAGTCTGCCTGCTTGTTGTCTGTCGGTCGGTGGATGGTGGACACAATATATACACAATAACAATCGCTCGGTTGCTACTGTGTATGTGTGTTGCTGTTGTTTCATGAAACAACAACACACAAGAAACTGACAGCGAAGATGCGTATGCATTGACGCATCATCACCCCACTACTCCAGAAAAGAAGAACTGCATCAACCTTTGTCTGACCGCAGCTATTCTGCACGCACGCCCTACAGAGTAGTTCAGTTGTACGCACACGATGAACAACAGAGGTCATGTGTTGTCCTTCTCTGACTAAAAACCTTTCCCCTCAGAAAACCCCAGTTGATGGATGTGAAATCCGAAATATAGGGACAATTAAATCACTTCCAAGGTAACTCTATCTCGTGTTATTATTTTTACACTCTTTAATAAGATAAAGTACCAGTAATGCACTGGGTAATTGCTGGCCTTGTGCCAAAAGCAGAAACAATTGTTTTTACACTCTTTCCTACGTTCTTCTACACCCTCTACATCTCATTCTACATTTCCTCTTACATCTCTCTCTCTCTCTCTCTCATTACCACCTGATTCTGTTATCCGGAGATTTAACCATTTGCATTGTTGAGGATCCAAAACGTCCAATTTTATTATTCCACAATGCTTCAAGCAAACTTCAACTCTCTCTTATATATATATTTGTTTTTTTTATATATATATATATATACATATATTTGTTTATTTATATATATATATATATATATATATATATATATATATATATATATATATCATCACCACCATCATCATCATCATTTTACGTCCGCTTTTCCCTGCTTGCAAGGGTAGGACTGGTCCTATTCAGCACAGCCTCACTCTACTTGCCACGGGCCTTCGTCATCTCCTCCGTGAACTTCAGCAATCTGAGGTCTGCTCTCACCACATCCGTCCATGTTTTTCGTGGTCTTCCTCTACTGCGTCATCCTTCTACTGGGATTTCTTGGCACTTCTTTACCCAGCGGTCATTCTCCATACACATTACATGTCCATACCAATGCAGTCTTCTCTCCTGCACACTACAACTTATACACAGTTTCTCTCTCAACTCATCTATGCTTGGTCGTTCATGCACATTGACATTGCACATCCAACGGAGCATACTTGCTTTATTTCCCTCCATCCGTTGCATATCCTCTGTAGTTGCTGCCCATATCTCACTACAATGGAGCATTGTGCATCTCACACAGGCATCATATAACCGGCTTTTCGGATGCAGGGAGAAACCCTTCTTTGTCAACAGAGGAAGCAGCTCCCTAAACTTCTTCCAACTTGCCCTTATTCTGGATACTATGGCCTTGGAACACCCCCTCTCATGGTAATCTGATCACCTAGGTACCGGAAGCTATCAACCACTTCTATAGAGACCACCTGCATTTGAAAAATGTGTCTATCACTGCGATTACTACTGTCAACTTACCCTGTACATCTACTGCATACATTGTTTTCCCTACCCGTTAGTTTGCCTGCTATCTCACTACATCTCTTGTATACCCAAGATCTGCATTGCGTACATTTTATAGAATTTATGCCAGTTCCTTTTCTACATATCGAACATGGCCATTTCCCTAATGGAATCAGAGTTTTGTCCTCTTTTTTACTTATCAACAGTTTTATTTATATAAATATATACATATTTTTATTCATTTATATATATATATATATATATATATATATATATATATATATATATATATATATATATATATATATATATATATATATATATATATATATATATATATATATTTATAGAGAGAGAGAGAGAATTATAATAAACACACAAGACATCTACATTTGATGATCATTGATCATGTTAGGAGTGTAGTAATGTGTGTTTGTGTTTGACAAAAAACAAAAGCTTTCTTTACATAATTCCCTGTCTTCAAGTTCACATCTGAGTTCCTTTTCCAAATATAATTTAGATCAGCAGGCAACATTTTTTTCATCTATTACATCCTATTTCTAGAAGTCAAATATACTTCATATCACTTGCTATTGTCTTATAAAGGAAAGACATGTCTGAAAGTAGAACTGACTGCCATTGACTTCAGGTGAACTTCCGCATGACTGGGTCTAAACAACTCCCTCATCATGTATCAATACGTGCACACAGTATTGTTGTTATTTCCTTCATTTACATATTTCCTTTACATGGTGTATCAAAGATTTATGAATGACATTACATATTGTAGTCCTAGATACACAGTGTCTTAATAAAAATGAACTGGTACCGACTAGAACTGTTTTGATCATATAACTGCTCAACCAGAGGTCACCTGAAGCTAATTAAACAACAGAAAGAACTACAATTATATGGGCCAATAAGAAAGCATGTATGTGGTTGTTTGAGTCCCAAGAAATAATAGCTAGATCTTCATAACTTTTAGCATTGGTAGACAGGTTTGGGAATGGTGTTATTAAGGTATCAATTCCTATTAAGGTATAAATTCCTAAATACTAAAAATATGCTGAAAATATCAGTCAAAATCTTTCATTCTTAGCAGACTCAATATTTTATTTAAAAAACGAATATTAAATAATGAATTAGTTTTAGTAAAAAAATGAAATGTTATACATCATTGAATATAAAAATACAAAAGAAAATTATTGTAATTGATTTAAATGAACATAAAATGAAATTACTGATTTAAATTGTGAAGCCAAATCCTAACAACTCAGTCATGCATGTTTCTATGATGATAATAACTATACTAATAATTGCTTTAAATTTAGGCACAAGACCAAACAAAAATTTGGGGAGTTGAGTTAGTTGGTTATATCAATGTCAGAATTATGATAGGCAAAAGTGACTGGTGCAGGATTTAAAATTCAAATGTAAAGAGTCTGAACGAGTGCCCAAAGGCATGTTTCCTGATGCTTTATCAATACTGATATTTTTATTGGCTATACCAGCTGAAAACATTGGGAACAATGCAAAGCAGAAGGAGAGAGGGGAGAAGGAGGTAGAGGAGGAGGAAAGGTGGAGTAGGAGGAGGAAGAGGGGAAGAAGAATCAGTATATGTGTCCTCCAATAAGGAGGCCAGGTCAAGTCACGTCAATGAATCCACCAATCTCCTTCCCTTATTTTGAGGTGCTATAACTTAAAAGCAATAGATATACAAATATAGCATGTATGTTTAGAAAACAGCAAGCAGAATCTGAAAATCAGATTAGAACTCACCGTAAACTTTGACACAGAGCGGAAAAAAAGATTGGCATGATCACACATGAGTGTCGAATCCACACCTCTTGTTTGCCAAACAAGTGTGCTACCACTTACACTAATGAACCTACTCTGTCTCCTTCTATTATTTTTAGGAGCTATAACTTAAGCAGGGGTGGTGGAAACATTTCTGAATTGGGGTGTGTGGCAAATTTAGTCAATTTAGTTGTAGTGATTAGTTTAGCTCTTTGTATTCTAAAATGGTCAGAAAACTTTGATATGCGATAAATATAACATATATATAAATTGTAACAAATAGATGTGTGCTTTGGTAGTTTGGGGAGAAAAATATAATTATTGGGGTTGGGGGGAGCATGCCCCCCCCCCCCAATTCCACCGTTCCTGTTAATGGCAACAGGTAAACAAAGAAAGCATGTATAGTTAAAAATGATGAGTAGAATTGGCTCATATGATATAGTTACTTTTATGGATTATACATGGGAAGATTTGTCTTTTTTGTTGAATTGGAATTTACAGGGAGTTTGACATTTTATTGGCTTGGCATTAACTCTTCATTTACCTGAATATTTACCTTTGTGAAATACATATCTGCGTTATGAAGTAATACAGAAGCCCCGACTTCCCACAGATACAAGATGAAGCTGAAGCATATAGACAGTATGCCCCCACACCCTCCCACAGTAAAGTGGTCGTGTAGGTGTCATGTCAAAAAATCACCCAGTCGACACTGTAAAGTGGTTGTGTAGGTGCCATGGTAAAAAGCACCCAGTACTCACTGTAAATGAGGTTCGCGTTTAGAAGGGCATCCAGCTGTAGAAATCAAGCCAAAATCAGTTGTGTATGATTTAAGACATGATGAATTGATCTGGCATTGCCCACAACAGTGCAGCCTGTCTAACCCATGCAAGCATGGAAGAATGGACGTGAAACGGTGTTAATGATATCATCATCATCATCATCATTTTATGTCCGCTTTTCCCTGCTTGCAAGGGTGGGACAGGTCTCATTCAGCACAGTATCTCTCCACTTGTCATGGTCCTTTGTCATCTCCACACCTTCCTGTATGTCTCATGCCATCTCTTGCTTACTGAGATATCACTAACGACTAACCTATGCTGTGGGGTACATTCTTCCCCAAGGTATGCCTTGGTATTTGACACCATCTGCCTGTCCCGCTGCCTAACTAGTAAGAAGTCAATCTGGCTTATATGCTCGCCATATTTGTAGGTTATTAGGTGGTTGGCAGGTTTCTGGAAGTTAGTGTTGCAAATAGTCAGTGTACTTGCATCACAAAATTCAACAAGTCTTACTCCTTCTTCCTTTTTGGAGCCGTAACCGTGCCCACCATGTACCCCAGTGTAACCATCCTGGAGCTGCCCAACATGATCATTGAAGTCCCCTGCTAGCATAACGATGTCTCCGTCCTCTGTCATTGCGGTTGTTTGTAAAAGTTGCTAGTAAAAGCAGTCTTTCTCTTCTTTGCTAGGCCTGCTTGGGAAGCATTGTCAGTAGTCTCCTGCCTACAACTAATCTAAGCTTAATTATTCGATTACTAAATCGAACTACCTCTATTGTCTTATTGATCCATCTCTCAGCCAACAAAATGCCTACTCCCCCTAACCCATCATCCTTACCTACCCAGAAAAGCTTATAGCTAAGATGTTTGCCTATGACTAGTCTCGCAGAGGCACCTCTCCATCTCACCCCTTGCACGCAGCACACACCCACATGCCTTCTCTCCTGCATCTCCGCTATTTCAGCAGATCTACCCCTGAGAGTGCCAACATTAAGTGTTGCCAACATATATATATATAAAGAGAGGGAGGATGTTAGAGGTGACTTCTTCAGAATTAGAACTGTTTCATTCATATGAAATCATCAGGAAGTCCAGGTCTTTCCTTATGATTTCATATGAATTGTAGAAGTCATTTCTGTATAAAATAAAAATGCCTATACTCTACTAATATATTGAGTACCTTTTCAACTGTGGTCATCTTTCAATATCCATATGGAATCCATCCATAATCTTATATATATATATATATGGTCACCTGACCTGGCATTGCCCACAATAGGACAACTCGTCTAAAGTATGTTAGCATGGAAGATTGGACGTAAAACGGTGATGATGATGATGATGATGATGATGATGATATATTTATAACAGAGTTATAATGGGTATGTGTGAAAATGTATTTGTGCTATGGTGAATGTATGAGAATATATTTTGTTGTATGAGTGTATATATATATATATATATATATATATATATATATATATATATGTGTGTGTGTGTGTGTGTGTGTTTGTGTGTGTATATTTATGGTATAGTGTATGTGTGCGTTTATATCCATTTATGGTATAGTTTATGTATATGTCTATATATGTTTATAGTATGGTGTGTGCATGTCTATGTGCAAGTAAATTCAAGATATGGTGTTCTAGGTTCCCCCACCCCATCTGTCTACGTGGGTTTTTTTCTAATATTTTTGGAAAACGAATTATAATAATATCTTGTGTTGTATATATATCGATTGATTGACAACAACACGTTATTTCACAGAGCCAACACGTCGATTACCTCTGTTGCACATGACCAATCACACACGGCACCAATTCTTTGTGCAGCCGGGTATGCCACTAGTTTCTATAGATCCGTCATATTTTTGTCTTTTAGTCATGTTTGATTTATACAATTTTTCCTATTTTTGTTTGCGTGGTGCCAGCAAGGAGCATGAACCAAAATCTCTCATGTCATATTGACTGTGGCTTTATAGTACACCAGCCACATGCTTTGAAATAAATCACCCAACAGGGGGTGAGTTAGAGTGCTGAGGGCGAGGTGTGGATGTGGGGAGGATTTTTTTAATTATTATTTTAATAGTTTTATGTATTTTATTTTATTTTATTTTATTACAATATTAACTGTAATGGTCCGATTTGTTTGTTATGCTATATATTAAATTTGTTTTGCTCTTGTTGTTACCATCATTATCATCATCATCATCATCATCATCATCATCATCATTATTATTAGGCAGTGGTGTCAGCAGTGAAGATGAATAGAAAACTATATAAATGAATAAATAATAATAATAATAATAATAATAATAATAATAATAATAATAATAATAATAATAACAATAATAATAATAATGAAATCATTATTATTATTATTATTATTATTATTATTATTATTATTATTATTATTATTTATTCATTTATATAGTTTTCTATTCATCTTCACTGCTGACACCACTGCCACCATCACAACCACCAATACCACCACCACCACCATCACCACCACAATCTGACTTGGTGATAAATGAATCCAAAAGTGGAATACTTATTCCAAAAGTTTTTAATTAAATCTCAGTCTGACTATTCAGACTGTGTTTGTATATAAATGATATGTATACCTTTAGATGTAATATATGTCCAACAGTGTGTACACAGAATATTACACTTAACACCTGCTGTGTATTATATACAATGGTGGTAGTGGTGGTGACATCATGGCTCCCTCCTATGAATCTCACATGCGGAGAAGAGCTGTGACAAATGTACCATTTATCATAAATAGGAATGGCCTACGGAATATTTGAATAGTTAAGACAAGAAGGAAAGAGGATGAGAAAGAGGGAAAGAGGTAGAGAGAGAGAGAAAGAGAGAGAGAGAGAGAGAGAGAGAGAGAGAGAGAGAGAGAGAGAGAGAGAGAGAGAGAGAGATTTATGTTAGATTTTCCAAATAAATGCTGAAATGTGATACAAGATGTGGTCATTATCACCATCATTACCATCACCATCATCCCTTTAATCTTCATTCTTCCATGCTAGCATAATTTGGACAGGTTATCACAGACCAAGTCTGTGCTGGCCTCCATACTGGAGAAGACTTTAACCATTATATATATATATGTAAAGAGTAGGAGCCCGATGGCTGAGCTGTTGCCGTTTCAACAGCTAGTTTCAGACTGTTAGCTAAAAGGGTTCAGGGTTAACTGGCCATTTTGTCAGAAGTGTGGTTCGTTCATATAAGGGTATAAGTTGTCTGTACAAGTGTAAATGTTCTTTATAGGATGTTACAGAAAAGTTTTAGAATGAATTGATGGTATTTTATATATACATATAAATACATTTTTATATATATTTAGGGAGTGGGTATGTTATGCAATATAATGGGCCTAAGGTTGTCTTGAGTGTCTATATGTGGCTCTGCTGCCCACATACGATTAGATATTAATAGTTCTGTAATGGAGTGCGAGGATAAGTATTGGCATTTTAGTGTCGCTATTGGATTGGTGTTGTGCTGTGAATCCATTTGGGAGTTATCCTATATGGCTTAAGAGTTGGATGTGCAACTTGGGTTAGTGTATATTGGGCTACTTATGCGCCAGCAACACGTACAGTTATTTCTATGGTGTTGTAAGATGGTATGTTAGTTTAAACATGATCCCATCAGTACAGGTGCTTATGTAAGCACTATATCTGGGTGTCTTTCTGGGTGCTGGCTCTGGGTGTGGTCTTGTTGGGTCTGCTGATGAGTTTTAGGCGGAGTCATACTCATCATCATCACCATCATCATCATCATCTTCGTTTAACGTCCATTTTCCACGCTAGCATGGGTTAGACGGGAGTTGTCCCACTTGTGACAAGGTTGGTCGGGTGACCATGTCTCGCTCATATAGGACTATCTGGCAGGTTTTCTACAGCTGGATGCCCTTCCTAACACCAACCACATTTACAGTGTGGAACTGGGAACTTTTTACCGTGTTACCTACACGGCCATTACCTACACTCATATGTGCATATGTACTATGTGAACCAAGGTGTGTGTCTGCCATTGTGGAGGCATAATTTATCATCATCATCATCATCCACCATTTAATGTCCATTTTTCCACGCTAGCATGGGCTAGACGAGTTTTTCTATTGTGGGATAGGGCAGGTCAGGTGACCATCCCTTTCTCATAAAGAATTGATTTGGGCTTGGTTTCTACCACTGGATGTCCTTCCTAACACCAACCACATTTAGAGTGAGTACTGAGTGCTTTTTGTCATGACACCTACATGACCACTTTACAGTGTGGGCTGGGTGCTTTTTGTTGTGACACATCTATACAACTACTTTAGAGTGTTGGCTGGGGACTTTGGTGGGAGAGGTGTGTGGAGATTGTGATGTGTATATGGATGTGTGTGTGTGAGGAGGAGGGGGGTATTAGGATGTAGGAGTTGTATGGGAGAGGGAAAGGAGGTGAAGGTGTAAATTCAGTCTAAATAAAGTCATGAGTTCATCCATTTTACTTGGTAATTGTTCCTTGGTGAACTTTAAGGCTTTTTAAGTGTTTTGCAAAACAACAAAGAACAGTTACAGTAATAACACTGTCCAAACCAAAACAGTAGGCTCGTACTGACCTGTTCTGAAGAGGTTTTTTTCACTATTTAACATAAGTGAGCACTGTGCTTTCCTTTTGGCTGGTATCTTAATGATACTGGCTTAATTAAAACATTGAGTGAGTGGGAAAACAATCGAAGGTATTTTGGTCCTATTCAGTGACACCCTTTCAGTATTATTATAATATATATACAGGTAAAATTCCATTATAACGAATACCATTATAACGAAATTTTCAGTATAACGACATTTTTTTCAATCCCCAGCCATACGCTCAATATGCTCAGTCGACCTCATTATAAAGAATATTTCGTTACAACAAATTTTTTTCCTGCAAATTTCATTATAACGGAATTTTACAGTATATATATGTATATATATATATATATATATATATATATATATATATATATGAACAGGTTGTCACACACCAAACCAGTATTAGCCTCCACATTGGAGGACACATTTAACCTTTATAAATACATATGGATAGGTTGTCACAGATAAATACCCATAAGGATTCCACCCAAAATACATATATATATATATATATATATATATATATATATATATATATATCTGTGTGTGTGTGTACACAAATACATATATATAACGTGCATAATATAGGCATGGCTGGGCATGTCCCTTGAATTCTGCTCAGATTATGCTCACATAACATACATGTAGCAAGTGAAATTAAATTTATTTACATGAGATTGGCTAAGGCTGAATATCCCTTACATTCTTATCATAAGAAACCCACAACACAGAGATAAGTAAGTTTTTCTCACATATGGAGATCTCACATGTTTCAAAGAGAAAATTTTGCCAGTATTATCAGTAAAGTGGTTGGTGATTAGAAGGGCATTCAGGCCAAAAACTGAACATAAGTGAGATGTGGGCCCCCAGATCATTAGTGGAATGAAAATAACTCTAATGAAGTACTGATTGGGTTAGTGATGACATGTCTAACCAATATCATCTAGGAAAAACAAACAATAAATGATGATGATGATGATTTTGATAATGTAAGCTTCTACTAGGATTTTACAGCTGTACGTATTTATGAAATATAATATTTATAATGGCTATAAGAATCGTCTGAGAATCTATAATTAAATACAGAGAATTAAAGACAAAGAATGATCATATTGAGAGATGTAATCGGTATCCTGAGCAGTTCAATGCATATACACATAGAACAAACAATACACATACTGTGTGTACAATTACAGAAATATGCACATACACATCTAGACAGACACATACGCCTTCTAAATGGTCAAACCACATTCGATATATCTATTACCAATATAGATATATTGTCTCCCTCGTAATTGTATGTTTGTAATTATGGTTGAAGAATGGTTATAGAAAGAGATGTGTGGCTCTATTGATCTGTGAAAATACAGAAACATACATGTAAATATATTCTCATATCTATTTCATTTTATTATTGTCTGTATATCTACAGATATACAGAGGCGAACAGTTACACACATCAATATATAACATATACAGATAATATATATATCATCATCATCATCATCCACATTTAACGTCCACTTTCCATGCTAGCATGGGTTAGACGGGAGTTATCCCACTTGAGGCAAGGTTGGTCGGGTGACCGTG
The DNA here is from genome assembly GCA_964016885.1 of Eledone cirrhosa. Classification (NCBI taxonomy): domain Eukaryota; kingdom Metazoa; phylum Mollusca; class Cephalopoda; order Octopoda; family Eledonidae; genus Eledone; species Eledone cirrhosa. Next base: position 254,544,913 of record OZ024742.1, read on the forward strand.
TCTCGTTCATATAGGACTATCTGGCAGATTTTCTACAGCTGGATGCCCTTCCTAACACCAACCACATTTACAGTGTGGAATTGGGAACTTTTTACCGTGCTACCTACACGGCCACATTACAGCGTGGACTGTGTGTTTTTTCTTTATAGTAATAATAATAAATTTGAAGAGTAAAATCCAAAGAGGGCTCGATAAGGATAAATATATATCAGATATATAAGAACCATAGAGCAACTATTTATTAAAATAACAGATTAAAGTTTAAGCAAAGAATCGCTGCTTTCACCCTTAACGGGATCTTCTAAAGATTCCGTTAAGGGTGAAAGCAGCGATTCTTTGCTTAAACTTTAATCTGTTAATCTGTTATTTTAATAAATATATATATATAAATATATATATATATATATAAATATATATATATATATATATATATATATTCCGTTGATTTGATCAGAGACATACTGTATTTAAGGTCGAGTGACGTAACTTGGAGTGATTAGCAGCCTTTAGACTCACCTGATCTATGAAACAATTGTTAATACTGTAAATAAAACCCTTTTTGTGCAGCCGACCATATTATTCTTCACTCTTTCACTATATATATACACACACACATACATATGTGTATATATATATATATATATATATATATATATATGTTTGTCATCCAGACTAATGAAACATATGTACCTGCTATGCACCATTGTAGTAACTGGCCTTAATATATATATATACAGGCTGGCCACTGAAAAACTTGTTCGTTTTCAATCTTTTTTTTTTTTTTACTGGTTATAAAGCATCCCTTGTTGTTTTTCACACATAATGCTGAAACAAATCCATTACTTATATTTTCAAATAAAATAATAAAAATATTAAAAAAACCATGTGTTTATAAAAGTTATTTTTGTTTTATATCATTCAGTCTTTCAGTGGCCACCCTATATATATATATAACTGGATGTTCTTACGCGACAACCTACTGCACGCAACTGTAGCTGAAAGAGGGTGACTTAAAGGTGGAACAGCATTGTAGATAGAGTCATTAAAGACAAAAGACAAGCATGGAAGGTTTGAAAAAAATGGGGGAAGTAGAGGCCGGTACTCAGCCGCTAAAAGAGAGGTTACATGTCAAGTGTACAGAGCATGTAGGGAAACTGAGAGTAGGAGGTTTGCCAATGTTTTGCAACAAGAGGATCATAGACGTGAGGTGTTCTGCATTGCAAGGTAGTTTGTCAGTGTAAATCAGGATGTTGTTGGAGATAAGTGTGTGCGAAATGATACCGGTACACTTAGCATCACTGATGCTAAGAAAATGGAGGCCTGGGGAGACTGATGAATGTTGAGAATGAATGGGAGAGAGAGAGAGAAACTACCCTCAGCAGACCCAACAGAGAGGCCATCTATTGAGGTTGTCGACTATAGGGTCAAAGAAGCAATTAAAGAAATGAAAAGTGGTAAGGCCACTGAAGCGTGAGACATAGTTGCTGAGATGTTAAAGCCATCAGAAGTCAGAACAAAACTAGTTACACACATAGTTAATTAAGTTATATATGTCGGAGTCATACCCAAAGACTGGTGCAGCAGTATAATTGTTAATTGTTAAAAATAGTAAATGGGATGTTCTGGAGAGAAGCAATTATAGGGGCAAAAAACTGATGGATGTGTAATAGTAATATACGCGAATGGCGAAGCATAAACGAATTGAGAGAGGGAATAAGCATAAGAGAAATCAAATGCTGTATGCAGAAGAGGAGATTACATTGGTACGAAGATGTAATGCGTACGAAGAATGACAGCTGCATAAACAGTTGATGGAAGCCTTAGAATGGGGAGACCCAAGAAGACCTTGGATGAGGTGATAAAAACTGGTTGTGTGGGTGCCACAATAAAAAGTACCCACTACTCACTGTAAATTAGGTTTTTGTTAGAGAGGGCATCCAACTGTAGAAAGCAAGTCAATATCAGTTCTGTACGAGCAAGACATGGTCACCTGACCTGGCATTACTCACAACAGTACAACTCATCAAATCCATACTAGCGTGGAAGAATGGACATAAAATGGTGAGGATGATGATGATATATAACTGTTCTGAAGGGGCTAATTCCTCACTGATGAAGTTGCTCTTAGACAATTACTTAATGCTTGATAGCATTGCCTAATTTCTGTGCAGGCCAGTTCCATATGGACTGACACCAGCAGATGGTGGAGTAGAAACTAATGCATTAGCCTGGGACCATAGAATGAAACTCTTTACTCACACAAATTCATTTTTCTCACTGTTAAACGTATTAGTGTGTACTCTTCTTTCCTTTTGGTTGGTATCTTAATGATCTTGACTTAGTTAAAGCATTTTGTGAATGGGAAAATGATCGAAGGTATATCAGTCCTATCTGATGACTTCATTTCAGTATTGTATATATATATATATCTCCCGGTGATTTTGGATGGCCATTGACTCTTAAGAGCTCCTTTGCCCTTTGACAGGTTTTGTTTTTACTCCTGCAGGATGTCCAAAGTCACCCTCCTCACCAAGAAACCTTGGTGGGGTTGCCAGTTTAGTCGCCAACGACTCGACCTTGAGTATGGTTGTACTGGGATATATGTTAGCAGTAGCACCAACTGGTGACCTGGCAAAAAATCACCGGGAGAGATGACCGCTTAGCCTTTGTCAAGGCAGAATTCTAGGAGAAGGAAAACTCTGATATAGCACCTTCAACCCTGATGGTATCCAATGATGTTGACTTGTTCTTCTTTTTGGTAAATATCATCTTGGTTAAGAGAGTGGGACTGGCTTTGTGCAGTGCCTTTGCTCACTATAAAAGCTTCACGACACAGGCATTGCTTTATATCTAGAGATCTCTCTGCACTTGTCATCACAGGGTACAATGGGCCCAGCACTATGTGTCAGTAATTGTCACAAGTGTAGTGTTTGTACCAGAGTTTTCAAGTCGCTGGCTGGACTAAAAAGTCACACTCGTTTAGCGCATCAGTAGGGGTTCTCCTACATGGATATAAAGTAATGGCCGTACTCGAAAACGAGTTGGCAGCCACCATATGTATATATATAGCTAGTTAGTTCCACTACAAATTAACAAAACATATTTGAGGGCACGTGTTTCACCGTGCAGATTTTCAACCTGTGTATGGCTGCGGTGAAAACGGAAGTGAATATGAGCTAACAGGCTTCGGCATGATGGACATGGCGATATTTTAGTGATAAGGGAGATAAGTCAAATTAGTCAAATGCAAGTGAGACAATTTTCGTTTGAGTTAGTTCATTCCGGGTAAGAATTTTGGTTATCCCAGTTCTTTCAAGTTACGTAAGAGGTACTTCCCAGTGTGGGGGCTGCAATTGAAATAATCAGCTCTACTGTTAAGGCAAGTACTATTACGTAATCTCTGCAAGATATTCACTCGTTCATTAATAAACTGGTTACAGGACATTTCCCCATTTCCATATGACCTGGATCTGACGAGAATTTTCCTTTTTGGAAAATACCTAATAGCGCCGTTCAATGAGTTAGGACTTAAGGTCACCGTTGCCACAAAGTGCAGGTTATTTAGACATCCATTTAGACCTTCCCCTACACACATTTGGACCTTTCCACAAACTTGATGAAAAGTTAACTTATATACAAAAGGACTCATGTCACCCACCTACGTTCTTTAAAACTTTTGTTAAAAATATCAGTCCTAGTGTTTCTAATCTTTTGCCTAACAAGGCCATCTTTGACAGAGCGGCATCTCACTATAACACTGTGTTAGACAACAGCGGCTTCCCCAACAAAATGTCTTACTCCCATCCTAATCACACTAACAGTAGAAATAAAAATAGAAATAAAAAAATAATTTGGTTTTGCCCATCCTTCTCGCTCAGTGTTAGAACCAATGTAGGTAGAACATTCTTGGCACTCTTAGACAAACACTTCCCCATTGGACATAAATACAGACCTATATTCAATAGACACAGGGGGAAACTCAGATATTCCTGTGTTAAAAATATGAAAGCCTACATCAACTCAAACCCCAAGAGCTGTCCCCCAACTGGATGCTCAGAAGCATGCCATCTTTAACAACAGTGTAACATACCTGCAGTAGTTTATTAGGCTAAAGTTACAACCACTCAACCAAATCAAAAACAGGTCAAAACATATGTAGGCATGTCAGAAGGTTGGTTTAACGAACACTTCCTTAACCATCAGACCCAGGCCATACGGAAATGGGGAAATGTCCTGTAAGCTGTGTTTTGATAATCTAGCTCTCATAGCTGAATCTATGACAGAACTAACGAAAAACTTTCTGACGTAGGAGCTTAATCTAGAATCAAAGGGTCCTAAAGTCAACTTAGCAAAGGCCAAAGTTCTAGTAAGTAGTAAGGAAAATAAGGCACTGATCCCTTCTGGGAAATGGCCCAGCTCTGTATGTAGGAACTAGGTGGGTAGAAATTGCAATCTCTGTCCCAAATGCAAGCTATGAGTACACAAGAGATGTAGTGGGATCTCAGATAGTTTAGCTAAGAATGTAGGTTTTAATTGTGGCTGTTGCACAGGTGTAGTATGTAACAAACACTCACAGGAAACAAGTGCTATCAAATTCTTGGAAGATTCTGTCGAAGCAGTTGACAGCTTCTGCTACCTAGGTGGCGAAATAAGCCGTGGAAGTGGGTGTGCCAAAAGTACTAGCCAGAGTGAGAATGGGATGGAAAAATCTCAGTGATCTACTACTGACACTAGCTACTCTTCTTTACTGCCATTTTTCATATAACTCTAACACTCTAACAACCCTCCTTTGATCCACCCCTCACCTTATAAGTGCCCCACCCTCAATCTACATCTCCAATCCCTATGCAACTCCCCCACCTCAGTCCACCCTGTAAAGTGGTTGTGTATGTGTCTCAATAAAAAGGCCCCAGTCCACACTGTAAAGTGGGCATGTAGGTGTCACAACAAAAAGCACACAGTCAGCACTATAAAGTAGTCATCTAGGTGTCACAACAAAAAGCAACTACTGTAAATGTGTGTGTGGTTGCCATTAGGAAGGGCATCCAGCTGGATAAACAAAGCCAAATTCGGTCCAGTGTGAGCTGAAGACGATCATCTGCCCTGGCTTGGCTCACATCTGAACAACTCATCTAACCCAAGCTAGTATGGAAAAATATACATTAAATAATAATTGTCTCTACGTTTGGCACAAGGCCAGCCATTACCCAGTTCATTACTGGTACTTTATTTTATCAACCCGGTAAGGATGAAAGGCAAAGTTAACCTCGACGGGATTTGAACTCAGACCGTAAAGGGATATAACTATGCCGGAAAGCATGGCGTCCGACCCTAAATAATAATGATGATTGTTTATATATATATATATATATATAAAATAAGAAGTTGACGGACCCAGCATATTTATCAATGCCAAGACCGGTTGTATCTCAGCGTACTCAATAGGCAATGTAAGATACATTCCCAGAGTATACACATAGTTATTCGCTTCAATACAACACACGTAAAACGGGTGCCTGTAATAGTTCCCGGATTCGAGTTTCAGCCCCACTTAATGCAGCAGTAGGGTGCACTGCACCCTCCGTCTGCATATATTATGCAACAATGCATAATTGGCGTATGTGGCTTCATCAGCGTGTAGCACCTAATCAATAACCAATCGATCGACAGATTCCAAACCCAGCCCATGCCGGCCATGACAGTTTGTGACAGTCGACACGGTAAAACGATTAGCAACTGGAATCTGATACAATTCTGTCTCAACTAGCCACCGATTTACAAACTTTACGTGGTGGCGGGAGAATAGAAAACAAATCTTTTCGTTCCCGTCAAAAGCACTTAGCCAACGTGTCTCACACACAAGTTAACAAGAGGTGAAAAGATGGTTATTAGAAATAGCAGTACCACATCGATGTATAATAGAATGGTAGCATTCGGCTCATGTCTTCAAGTCCCATGGCCAGAGGAAAGCGATAGTAACTATGGTAGTGTCAAGAACCTTTAACGGACATTAAATGCCATTATCCATCATAGAGCAATATATAGTAGCGAGCTGGAATGCGGCAGCCGCGTGCGTAAAACCAGTCTATTTCACAACTTAAAAGAGTGAGAGATAAAATTAATAGCAGGAATTAGAGCATATATCAAAACAAAAACAATAAAAAAAGTGAAAAATTGTTTAACTTACTCTCATTAGTCTGCTAGTTGGGAGATAATAATAATTGTTTCTACTTTTGGCACAAGGCCAGCAATTACCCAGTACATTACTGGTACTTTATTTTATCGACCCCGTAAGGATGAAAGGCATAGTTGACCTCGGCGGGATTTGAACTCAGAATGGCAAGGGCCATAACTCTATGCGTCAAAGCATGGTGCCCGACTCTCTACCGATACTGCCAATCCTAATAAGGAGTTGACGGACCCAGCATAGTTATCAATGCCAGGACCGATGTATCTCAGCGTACTCAATGGGCAATGTAAGATACATTCCCAGAGTATACACATAGTTATTCACTTCAATACAACACACGTAAAATGGGTGCCTATAATAGTTCCCGATATGTATATATGCATTCGGTATACAAGGATACAATTCACTTTTAGCACTCAATGTCATAATACTTCCTAAAACCAAGGAAGGATAATAAAGAGCAAAATGCGAAATTGAAGATGTTAGGGTCCTTTATTAATTGACCTGTTATACATATTTCAATGATGATAGATATCGTGATTTCTTCAAGCAGCAACAAATTGATTAAAAGATAACAATTCCGAGGTAATTTTAAGTAGTAGGGAGTGGACACTCAAAGCAAAAACACATTTTTTTTAGTCCACTCCCTTCCAATCAAAACCGCATTGGAAAGGTTATAACAGCTCAATAAAGGACCCTAACATCATCATCTATATATATATATATATTAGGGTTTTTTTTATATCGATATTGTTGGGCATCCACTGATGATTTATAAGTGCCCACCTGCATATATTCCTATAGACTATGTGTAGGCTTCTACACAACCTGGACATTATTTTCCCAACTTGTAGAAAACTTATAATGAAAAGATCGTTTGGAAGGAGGGATGTATTTAATTATGTCTCATATAAAATAATACAACTGGCTATCCGCAAAATACGTGTAGTTAGCACCCCAAACATATAATTGGGATTATACTAAGGTATATCCTAATGTTTGTTGAGTGAGACGGAAGTCGGTCGGAGTATTGCTTAAAGCTTTCTCTGTTAATGTGTTAAATATATATATATATATATTAATAATATTAAGATAATTGTTTCTACTTTTGGCACAAAATTAACCAGTGCATTACTGGTACTTTATTTTATCGACCCTGTAAGGATGAAAGGCAAAGTTAACCTTGGCGGGATTTGAACTCAGAATGGCAAAGGCCGTAATTCTATACATCAAAGCATGGCGTCCGATCCTCTACCGATACTGCCAATCCACCGCCTCAGGATATATTAGGATAATTAACAAAGAAAAGATAACAAATGAAAACAAAGACAAATATATATATATAATATATATATATAATTCGTTTGGAATTTGTTTTTCGAGATTTCTTATCTGAAAACATGTGTTGAAACAGATATTGTTATACTTTGGGAGGGTCATGTTGCCCATAAAAGCACATGTACCTGTTGGTTTTCACTTAAATGTATTATAAATTTTCGGTTGGTTAGTTGGTTCAATAACTAAAAGGTTGTTTATATATTGTCAAAGCCCTTGCGTCACACATTCTGAGACCTCCTCAGTTTATATTTTGTGTCTCTCCTTTGTTTTGTCCTAGTGTAGGACACATATATATGTGTGGATGTGTGTGTATGTATATATATATATATATATATATATATATATATATATATATATATATATTATATATATATATATATATATTAGTTATTATGAAGCATTGTGAGATTTGTAGTAAAAGACCAATACATTTTTTAAAAGTCAGTACAATACAGTAGAAAATTTTGAATGATAAATGAATGATGACAAATGAAACAAAACATAACAAAGTAATGTTTTGCCCAGTATTATTTGTCATGATATTTCAGGGCTAATGCCCTCTTTTCAAATACCAAAAGTCTGAAAACTCTGATCGCTAGTTTGTTTTGTCTTGGACATTTTCACCTTCCCATCTGAAAAGAAGGTAATATCCCTGAAATATCATGTTAAAATACATTGAGTAAAACATTACTTTGTTTTGTTTTGTTTCTTTTGTCATCATTTCCTCTTCGTATTTTTCTACTGCATTGTACCGGCTTTCAAAAAATAAATCAGTCTTTTATTACACCATCATCATTATCATCATCATCATCATTTAACGTCTATCTTCCACACTAGCATGGGTTAGATGGGGATTGACCCACTTGAGACAAGATTGTTTGGGTGACCATGTCTCACTTGTATAGGACTGTATCTGGCAGGTTTTCTATGGCTTGCCCCTTCCTAACACCAACCACATTTACAGTGTGAACTGGGAGCCCATTTACTGTGTCTCCTACACGATCACTTGACAGCATGGACTAGGTGCTTTTTGTTGTGACACCTACATGACCACTATAGTGTGGGTTGGATGTTCTGTGGTACCAACATAATTTTACAGAGAAAGGGGGTGGTAGATGTGGGAGGATATATGTTCTAGTAATCATAGTCCTTCCACTGGGATTTCCTGGCCCTTCTTGACCCAATGATCATTGTTTATGTGTATCCCATGTCCAAGCCAATGCAGTCTTCTCTCCTGCACACCACATCAAATTCCTCTTAAACCCAGCTTCTCCTTCAACTTGGTCAATTTCTGCCTCTCTCTCACACCTACATTGCACATTCAATGGAGCATGCTTGCTTCATTTCTCTCCAGTCTATGCACATTCTCCGCAGTCACAACCCATATTTCACTATCATGCAGCATCACCCTTCAAACACAGGTGTCATACAATCATCCTTTTGTATGTAGGGAGAAATATTTTATGGTCAACAGTAGGAGTAACTCTCTGAACTTTTTCCATCCTATCCTTATTCTAGCTATTATGTACTCAGTGAAACCTCCTCCATTGCTAATTACATTGCCTAGATCACAGGAGCTATATACGTGCACGCACACACACACACACACACACACACACACACACACACACACACACACACACACACACACACACACACACACACACACACACACACACACACATATACAGTATATATATCAATTTCACCCCACCCGTTCCTTCAATCTATCTTATTTCTCATTCATTCTTCTGATGAAGGACTAGCATCTGAAACGTTAAGACTCTCTTCCTGCTATTTCAAACGTTAACCTAATATATTCCTTCCATATACTGTACCGACTGTGTTGTTATTTCTGTTTACCTTTTACATATATATGAGGAAATAATTGTTTCTACTTTAGACACAAGGCCAGAAATTACCCAGTGCATTACTGGTATTTATTTTATCGACCCCGTACGGATAAAAGGCAAAGTCAACCTCGGCGAGATTTGAACTCAGATCGTAAAGGGACGTAACTATGCTGGAAAGCATGGCGTTCGACCCTCCACCGATACTGCCAATCCACCGAGGAAATAATTGTTTCTACTTTTGGCACAAGGCCAGCAAAAACCCAGTGTATTACTGGTACTTTATTTTATCGACCCCGTAATAATAATATCTGTTTATGTAGGCTAATCACTCCCATTTCCTCTAATGACTGAATAACGCAACCCATTGACTACTTTACTCCCCTCATCCTTTATCTGTCACATACAAAATGGATGTCTATAAGTTTTTATATTTTTATATTTACATATTATTTTGTATTTACATATTCTAATGTTAAATTTGTGATCATATGCTTTCGGTTATTACCCAAGGTTCATGACCATAGGTAAGGGTTGGCACGATTACTGAATTGAAGATAGTGAGTTTAGCTTTTACACTTATCTCCCTTCTTCTGATTACCAAATGCTATATCTATATGAACAGACCATTTATAGACATTGTCTCAGCAGCACCTAGGAGGCCTACTATTATTTTTTTTGCCCCGAATCATAACCTCTATACATGTTTTAGAAAAACCTATTGTGGGTGTTTATGTGACCAAAGAGTTACAGGACTTTTGAACATGCATATCATAGAAACTATTTTAGCAGCTTTTAGTAGATCCAGTTTTTATATAGTTGTAGTTTATTGTTTGAAAGGTCTTGATATTACTAATCATGGATGAAATCCTGTTCAAACATTCATGAAAATAAAGGATGACAAGTAGGACATACGAGATAACATAAACTGAAGTACCATTTGATTATTTGAAATGAAAGTAAAATAAACAATAATTGAAATCCTTCAAGAGTCAAGTTGTCATATATGTCTTTCTGAAACAATATCTCTTTCAATTTAATGTTGTTGGATATCTTATCAGTAAATCATGTCCCATTTATTGATGACTATGAGCTGATATATTACAGACTTTCTGAGATGACTCTGAAAGGAAAGTTTTCAATAATTACTTTCATACATTGCTATGTACTGCCAACTTTTCATCCTCGTGAAGTTATCGAATTCTATGACCTGATCCAGTCTACTTAGACAACATGACAACCAAAGTTTATCTCTTTATTAGGAGATACTTTAATTGCAAATTATCCATCTTTCATTGATAAGCATACTCTTGGGAATGCTGGTGAGTGTGGTGAACTCTTTACAAAATGCTGCTTTGCAAAGATGATTCGTGTGAAATTGGGAGTTGAAACAGATATTGTTATACATTCGGAGGTTCACACTGCCAATAAAAACATACCCACAAGCTAAGTTTCACTTCAGTTAGGAGCATCAGACAAAATGTTTTCCAGCATTTAGTTTTAGCTCTTTGCATTCTCAGTTTAAATCCTGCCATGGTCAGCTTTGCTTTGTCATCCTTGTGGAATTGATGAAGTAAAGTGTCAATCATACACAGGAGTTGACCTCTTGCCTAAATTAGAAATTGTAATTTGTTAGGTCACTGCACAATTCCTCAGTTAGTTTAGTATCCATATTCTTATTTAACTGTTATATTTAATTGCCAAAGCTCTTTCGGCACACCTTCTGTAACCTTCTCATTTGCACTTATTAGATCTCTGTGTTTTTTTATTGTTTTGACTTTTTTTATTTACTCCATCTTACATAAATAATAATATAACTGAAGTGAATTTCAAATAGTGGGCATGTTTTTATTGAGACAATGACACTCCCTAAGTATAACAACACACACACACATATATATGTATATATACATGCACGTATATACATACATTAATACACACATATATATAAATATATATATATAGAGAGAGAAATAGGATTTAGCTTCAGGCATAGCTATATACAAATATGTATAGAAATTTCGTATTTCTAAAGAAACACGATTTTAGGAAGCCATAGCTATGCAAACACCGGAGGGGGGGGGGGCTAACGCCCTCTGGTGATGTCCAGCAGAATAAAGGGGGACAACCGTCTATGCATTTCAGGCTTGACTGGCCTTCGTTAGGATGGTCCCTCCCACCGCTTGCAACTGCTGGACTTGAGAACAGTCGAGAATATATAGTTTTCTCGTCTGTGTAAATGAGGTGATTAATCTCATTTGCATATGAAGCTGCATAATTTGGCTCAACTTATAATAGAATAGAAATAGGATTTAGCTTCAGGCATAGATGTATACAAATATATATAGAAATTTCGTATATATGCATTCCTTCTGGCTAAAAATTGAATCTTTTCAATCTGGCTTTCCACCAGCTTGCTAAGAGGAACATCAATCTGATGACCCTGTGAGCAAGTAGGTGAAACTTCAGGGTAACAAGACTCACCTTTTAGCTATCATACATGAATATTTAAATTCTTCTTCAGTACTCTTTTTTTCTCATCTGTCCACTACATACGCATACACACTCACACACACATACACACACACACACGTGTGTGTGTGTGTTTATATATATATTATTATTATTGTTCAGAGAGAGTTAGAGAGAGAGGGAGAGAGAGATAAATACATATATGCACATACATGTGTGTGTGTTTGTGTGTGTTTTGTTTGGTATAATGCCTCCTATAAACAGTTTCCTATATAGCAGTAAAATACATGAAAATATTAATGCACATCTTTATTTTAGAGTTTATTCATTTCCAAAAATTCATGTAAATCATCCTATTTGTATTTATGGGAATTGACACATTTATGAATTTATACAAATTAATATTTAACCCTTTTATGGACATGTTTAAATGATATATGAAAGCTTTATATGAAATTTACTGCTCACATTTCTGTAGGTTTAGCTTGCATCATACATGATTTAGATTGCATAGAAGATTTCTGGAGTATTTTAATGATAAAGTTCCCTGTTCAATCACACATACATATATATATATATATATACATGCTATTTTTATAGTTCAAACCTATGTAGGTTTAGAAGGCCTCAGATGAGATTCATCTCATAGGTTTCTTGGTTGTTTTAATGACAGCGGCCTCAGCCATATCATGAAGAACAATATAAAATTCCTAGTTCAAGAACACAATGTGCTGCCTTATCCAGGAATCAAATCCACAACTTTATGATTGTGAATTCAACACTCT
>OZ024742.1:254562547-254565047 GCA_964016885.1 Eledone cirrhosa
TTAAAGCTAACTTGGCAGCCACCTAGGGCATAAACCTCAGAGATGCACATTGATGAACCTTAAAATATTACAGTTTTATATTTCACTTCCATTCAGTTCATCCATATATGTGTCTACGTGTGTATATATGTGTATGTGTGTGTATGTGTCCGTGCGTGTGTGTGTGTGTGTGGAGGGGGTGGTGTAAATAAGCGAATAGAACCATCAATTGCATAAATCTGAACATAGGTACACCTAGAACAAATGTAAAGTAATCACTGAATCTCCTTATACCTAAATAATACATTCCAAAGACAATAGAATACCAAACTGAAAACTAATACACTCACTCATTAAAACAAAGCTAATTATAAACTATATGTTTGTACATCATACATAATTCTTACCTGAAACATCATTGATACTTAGTAACTCAAACCCCGTAAACCCAACCACCAACCCACTCTAGGTATGACTATGGGAAGACAGACATTTTCAAGCTGCAGCTGTCATATTACACAGTTTACGACTCCATTGCATAATAATCTACACTAACCAGACTCATTCCCATAACTAATAGATAAACTTATTTTAATGCTAAAGCGCTATCACGCATAACTAAACGACATCTCTTCAGTCACCATTAGTCCCAAATAAACCCATCCTGAACTATTTGTATTTGCAAATACTTATTAAATGTATAAAACATACCCTACTTTATATATATATATGCAATATTACAACAAAGTTCGATGCCGAATCACCTGATCTTCCTCAACCTATCAAATTGTACTTCAAACATAGCAATCTGAGCCACCTTTTTTGCTTAAAACTGAAAGAAATTACCAACATCAGTTAGATTCAAGTTACAAGTTGGCATAGCCACATATCTCTCCATCCGTATTAACTTTTGAAAATCATGAAACTTGTGAAACCGGTAAAGCTGTAAATCAATTTCAACATCTTTTCTTACACACACACACACACACACACACACACACACACATATATATATATATATATATATATATATATATATATATATATATATATATATATATATATATAGGAGGTTTGCCAATGTTCTGCGACGGGAAGATCAGAGGCGTGCGGTGTTCCACATTGCAAGACCATCTGTCAATGCAAATCAGGATGTTGTTGGAGATAAATGTGTCCGGAATGATGCCAGTGTACCTAGTGTCACAAATGATCAGAAAAAGGAGGCCTAGAAACTTATGAATATGGAGAACGAATGGGAGAGAGATAAATTACACTCAGTAGATCCGACAGGGGGACCAGCTATTGAAATTGACGAATATAGGGTCGAAGAGGTGATTAAGGAAATGAAAAATGGTACTGAGATACTGAAGGCATCAGGGGACGTAGGCATTAAACTGGTTGCACACATCATCAATCAGGCTATATATGGTGGTGTCATACCCAAAGACTGGTGCAGCAGTATTCTCATAAATTGCTACAAAGATAAAGGGGGTGCTCTGGAGAGGAACAATTATAGGGGTATAAAACTGATGGATCAGGTTATGAAAGTGGCAGAAAGGATATTAGCACAACTAATTAGAGAAAAGGTCAAACTAGATGAGATGCAGTTTGGTTTTGTGCCTGGGAAAAGTGCAACAAATGCCCTCTTCTTGGTGAAACAATTACAAGAGAGGTCATTAGAGAAGAATAAGCCACTATACTTAGCCTTTGTTGACCTAGAGGATGCCTTTGATAGAGTACCCCGATCTGTCATCTAACGAAACTAGGTGTTGAGGAATGGCTTGTGAGGACAGTGCAAACTTTGTATAGAGTTGCTGTCAGTAAAATCAGGGTAGGAATGGAGTTTAGTGAGGAATTCCAGATACAAGTAGTACATCAAGGTTCGGTCCTCAGCCCACTCTTGTTCATTATAGTCCTCCAAGCCATAACAGAGGATATTAAGACCGTCTGCCTATGGGAACTTCTTTATGCTGACGATCTGGTTCTTATAGCAGAATCAGTAGAGGAGCTAGAGAATAAATTCTGGCTATGGAAACAGCAGTTTGAAGCAAGAGGACTGAGAGTGAACCTAGCTAAGACAAAAGTGTTGATGAGTAGAAAAGAGGACAAAACTCTGATTCCGTCAGGTAAATGGCCATGTTCGATATGCAGAAAAGGAACTGGCATAAATTCTATACAATACACACAATGCAGATCCTGAGTACACAAGAGATGTAGCGGGATAGCAGGCAAACGAACAGGTAGGGAGAAATACGTATGCAGTAGATGTACAGATAAATTAGACAGTAGAAGTCGCATTAATAGACACATTTTTCAAATGCAGGCGGGTGCTACAGAAGTGGTAGATAGTTTCCGGTAGCTAGGAGATCAGACTAGCATGGGAGGGTAGTGTTCCGAGGCCATAGTATCTAGAATAAGAACGGGTTGGAAGAAGTTTAGGGAGGTGCTTCCTCTGCTGACGAAGAAGGGTTTCTCCCTGCGTACGAAAGGCCGGTTATATGATGCCTGTGTGAGGAGCGCG
>OZ024742.1:254570047-254587547 GCA_964016885.1 Eledone cirrhosa
AAATTCGAACGAAACCGGTGGCAAAATGTGGGAGCTAGAGCCAACAATCTTCTTTTTCGATACCTAAAAAAAGGTGACACCCCCTATCGATTTTTATCTGCAGAATGACCCCGGAATAAGAGAAAACGATACGCTGATATATAGAAAACACTCCCTGATGACGAATCTATTAGCCTGTAAAGTTTCATGAAAATCGGTCGTAAGATGTAGGCCCCTATAGGTAATACACAGACACACAAACACACACATACACACACATACTTAATTATATATATATACATATATATATATATATATAGGAAAATGTATGACCCCGACGGCAGAGCTCAAGCCGTTTCGACGGCTATTTCTGGACTATTTCTTAGTCCAGAAATAGCTGTTGAAACGTCTTGAGCTCTGCCGTCGGGGTCATACATTTTCGTATTACCCACTCTACTACCCTAAGTATTGAGTACTCTGGTATGTTATGGTCCATCTGGTTCCTTACCACAACTCCTTCGTTATATCATCATCATCATCATCATCATCATCGTTTAACGTCCAACTTCCACGCTTGCATGGGTTTGGACGGGAGTTTTCCCACTTGAGGCAAGATTGGTTGTCCAGCTCGTAAAGGACTGTCTGGCGGGTTTTCTACGGCTGGATGCCCTTCCTAACATCAACCACGTTTACAATGTGGACTGGGAGGTTTTTACCGTGTTACCTACACGTCCATATTACAGCGTGGACTGTGTGTTTTTTTGTCGTGACACCTACACGACCTCATCTGTTTCGGACTGGATGTTGTGGTACCAACATAACTTCACATTTAAGGGGGTGGTGTGGATGGGGTGGGGGTAGTGGAACAGGGGTGTATTTTTGTTAGAGGTGCCTACTGACTGTAGGTTTCGCTTTGTACTTAGGCAAGGCGGGTCTTCTGTATTACTGTGTAGCGCCAAAGATCTCGGTCCAGTGACATTGTCTTCGAGAGATGTAAGTGTGTGAGGTCGGAATTTATCAAGTCGTTCAAGGTTTTTCTGGGTCTGCCTACTCCGTGGCTACCGTCTATTTTTATCGCCCTGCACTTTTTTTATACAGCTGTCGTCTTTCATGCGCATCACGTGACCATACCAACGTAGTCTTCTCTCGAGTAAACAACATCTGATCCCTCTTATTCCTAATTTCTCCCTTAGTTCGTTTATGCTTTCCCGTTCACGTATACTACTATTACACATCCAGCGGAGCATGCAAGCTTCGTTCTTCTCCAGTCTGCGTATATCCTCTGCACACAATGCCCAGGTCTCACTGCCATGTAACATTGCTGTTCGTATGCAGGCATCATACAGCCTGCCTTTCATGTTTAGAGAGAACCCTTTAGCGGCCAATAGTGGTATAAGCTCTCTGAACTTTTTCCATCCCGTTCTGACTCTAGCTACTGTACTTTCAGAGCACCCTCCCCCACTGCTGATTTTGTCACCCAGGTAACGGAAGGTGTCCACTATTTCTATAGAACCATCTGTGCAAAGGAATGAGCTAGTATTTCGTGGGCACTTGCTGCTACTTATTGCACCAGAGAACCGGCCACATATAAAATCTATACTCTTAGTTAGCTTACCTGTGATCCCGCTACATCTTTTATGCACCCATACTTTGCATTTGGGACATAAAATGGAGTTTCTGCCTACTCTTTTCCTACACACTGAGCATGGCCATTTCCCAGATGGGACCGGTGCCTTATTTTCCTTCCTACAAACTAGAACTTTAGTCTTAGACAAGTTAACTTTAAGGCCTTTTGATTCTAGGCCATGCTTCCATGTTTGGAATTTCTTCTCTAGTTCAGCCATTGATTCAGCTATGAGCGTTAGATCATCTGCATATAGGAGTTCCCATGGGCAGCCGGTCTTGAAATCCTCTGTTATAGCCTGAAGGGCAATAATGAATAGGAGGGGACTAAGGACAGACCCTTGGTGAACACCAACTTTTACACTAAGTTCTTCACAATATTCATTGTTAATTCTAACCTTACTGACTGTTTCATTATACATAGCTTGTATAGCTCTCACAAGCCATTCATCTACACCTAGTTTTCTAAGAGCCCACCAGATAATGGAGCGGGGGACTCTATCTAAGTCTTTCTCCAAGTCAACAAAAGTTAAGTATAGGGGTTTACTTTTAGCTAGGTACTTCTCCTGTAGTTGTACAATAAAAAGACCGTCTGTGGTACTTATACCTGACATAAACCCGAACTGCATTTCATCTAGATCAATTCGTTCTCTGATTAGTTGCGCTATTACTTTTTCTGTGACCTTCATGACCTGGTCGATTAATTTAATGCCTCTATAGTTTCCTCTATCTAGGGCATCTCCTTTACCCTGGTAGCAGTTAATGATGATGCTGCTACGCCAGTCCTTCGGAACGGTCCCGTTCTGTATGACTTGGTTTACTTTCTCGGTGACCATAATGTGTCCCACCGTTCCAGATGCTTTCAGCATTTCAGCAACTATTTCCGAAGGCCCAGCCGCTTTTCCCGTCTTCATATCTTTGATTGCCTTACTTATTATACTACCTTCAACTAGCACTGCTGGTCCCTCTATTGGATCGATGTGGGGGAGACTGTCTTTCTCCCATTTATTCTCCTCATTTAGTAGCCTTTCGTAGTGACACTTCCAAGCTACCTTCTTATCAGCGTCAGTGATGGCAAGTACACCATCATCATTAAAGACACACTTCTCCCCGACAATATCACGGTTTTCCTTGACACATTGCCTAGCAATCCTGAACACCTCACGTTTTTGGTCCTCGCATTGTAGAACATGCTTGAACTTTCTTTCCTCTGCTTCCCTTCTTGCGAAGTACACATGTCTCCTAGCTTCCCTCCTGGCCACTTGATAGTCTTCTCTATTTCCCCCATCCCGCCATACTTTCCAAGCCTGCTTTTTGGCCTTAATTGACTCCTCCACCTTACTGTTCCACTACCACGTTACACTCCTCCTCCCTATAGGCCTGCTCCAGCCACAGACTTCATCTGCCGCCTTCAGCAGGTTAGCTTTCAAGAAAATCCCACTGTTCCTCTATATTGTACGACTCTAATTGCTCTTCCTTACTGTCGAAAGCATCAAGTAATATGCTTTTAAATTTATTACTGGCTGTGGGGTTTTTTAGCTTCCATATTTTTCTCCCGGGGATAATCCTCCCCTGTTGTCGAGTACGTCTTGTCCTGACTATGAGATCGCTGACTATGAGTCTATGTTGGGAGGTGCATTCTTCATGGGGGAGGGATTTAGTGTTTAGAACAGACACTCTATCACGTCTTCTGGTAAGGATATAATCTATCTGACTGGCGTGTTCCCCTGATCTATAGGTGATCAAGTGATTGCTTCGTTTTTTTAAGTTAGTGTTACAGATAGATAGGTTATTTGCGTCACAGAATTACAGGATACTGGGGCCTTCCTCATTTCTAATACCAAACCCATAGCCTCCATGGATTCCGTCATAGCCGTCACAATGTTGTCCAACGTGACCATTTAGGTCGCCAGCAATAATTATGTAGTCACTGTTGGTTATTTGGGAGGTAGTGAGCATCAATGTCTCATAGAATATGTCTTTTATAGCGCCAGGCAGTCCGGATTGGGGTGCATACGCAGATATTACTGTCACAGTAGTTCTATTTAGGACAAGTCTTATTTTAATTATTCTGTCGTTCACTCTATTTACGTCTATTATCTTATCTACCCAATTTTTCGGCTAACATGATTCCTACTCCACCCAGCCCATTGTCATTTCCCACCCAGAAAAGCTTATAGTTTCGTTTTTTTACCCACAATGAATCTAGCAGACACACCCCTCCAACTGGTCTCTTGGATACAGCAAACAACAACATCTTTACGTTCAAGCTTTTCTACAACCTCGTTAGAGGGACCTTTTAAGGTGCCTACATTCATAGTACCATCTCTCAAGTTTTGGATTGCGTTTGGTGGGTGGGAACGGTGGGGCGAGGGGAGGGGTGAGAGGGATGGGATTTTGTTGGCCAACCGCGGCCGAAACAAAGAGGGGGAGTCCTTGCCTTTTCGTCCGGCAGCATGAGGTGAATTTGTCTTTATCTTTGGCATTGTCACTGAGTGTCCAGATTATATATATATATATATATATATATATATATATATATATATATATATTAATAAAGTAATAATTGTTTCTACTTTTGGCACAAGGCCAGCAATTACCCAATGCATTACTGGTACTTTATTCTATCGCCCCCGGAAGGATGAAAGGCAAAGTTGCTGGGATGAGTTGTCAGATTATCATTAAATTTATTCAGATGTGACACGTGTTTCACAATTGATCAGCTCACAGTTTGATCTCTATTTATCGGGCCCGCCTCTTGTATCAAAAGCTCACCAGACTTCTGATACTTCTATAAGAGCTAAATGTGAGTGTAAATAATGGTGCATGCGTCCTCTATCTATCTAGGGATGGGTTTGCAGAGATACTAGGATGCCCTAGGGTGCCTGTTTCATAGTGTGTATGCACAATGCATTTTAGGCACCATGTTCTACCCACCTGGATTGTGAGCGGGTCTAAGTTTGAGATATGTTTTATGGATCCAATGTTTACACAAAGTAACAAGTTCATCCTTTTTATTTGATAGTTGTTCCTTGGTGAACAACATTTGGATTATTATTTCCTTGGAGCATATATATATATATATTGTGTAGGTGTCACGATAAAAAACACACAGTCCACACTGTAATGTGGCCATGTAGGTAACACGGTAAAAAGTTCCCAGTTCCACACTGTAAATGTGGTTGGTGTTAGGAAGGGCATCCAGCCATAGAAAACCTGCCAGATAGTCCTATATGAGCGAGACACGGTCACCCGACCAACCTTGCCTCAAGTGGAACAACTCCCGTCTAACCCATACTAGCGTGGAAGATGGACGTTAAACAAAAATGATAATGATGATGATAATGATGATGATATATATATATATTAATTAAATAACTAATACCCAATCATCTCAATGATTGGGTATTAGACCTTTAATTAATTAGACCAAAACACACACAATCATTAAACTAAAGTTTTAGCATATGAAACAAGTACATAAGCTGTCCATCCTGTACCTCTGCAAACGCATCCCTAGGTACATAGAGGACATATGCACTAATATATACACACTCATCTGGCTCATATAGAAGTATCTGAACAGATAATTATATATCAGAACACACACACCATCATTAAAACTAAAGTTTTAGCACATGAAACAAGTACCTAAACTACCCATCTCATACCTACATGCACATCAAATCTAAAACTATCTTTTAATATAGTTCTGCACAAAAACTAAGAATATAAAATCTTTTCGATATTTAATCATTTGTAAATAAGAATAACAACTATACAATCGATCCACTATTAAAAAAATTAATGGCACTGTGAAACAAAATCTTAAATGCATGTGTGCACCACTGGACAGCTGACATTTTCATGTCAACTGGTAGCATTCATTGATACTGATGCTATACTTAGGCTGTTTGGAGGCCATAAAAAAAGCATGCCTTTCATTGAGATACACACATACACCTACACACTCACCAACCTCCTAGATAAAGATAATTCAATATATTTATCATGATGAATTAGAAAACAGACAGCTGAGCACACGAATATGTACATATAAATACGTTCCCCCCCCCCCCCACACACACACACAAACTAGCCACTCCCACCCAAAAACCAGATACTTTCGTAAAGACGTCTCATAACTAAAAAAGTGTATGCCTATGTTTGGGCATCATAGTCCCCTGTTGAGGACACCTATTTCTACCGCCAAACATCGGTAATTCAGTTCAGAATGAATTAGCTGCTAAAATGGCAAGAGCTCAGCTGTCGGGGTTCCAACTCTTTCATGTTACCACACCCTGCTACATCAAGTATAGAGTACTCCGGTGAGTAATGGTCTAACAGATTTTTACTGCATCCATTTATATATATATATATATATATATATATATATATATATATACCATTACATATACAGATATATATATATAATTGTTTGTACTTTTGGCATAAGGCCAGCAATGACCCAGTGCAATACTGGTACTTTATTTTATCGACCCCGTAAGGATGAAAGGCAAAGTTAACCTCGGCAGGATTTGAACTCAGAATGGCAATATATATATAATTCATATATATTTATATCTATATCTATATGTGTGTGTATGTGTGTGTAGGTTATTTTTGTCTCTAGAAATATTATTATATTATTATATATATATTAAAGGCGGTGAATTGGCAGTATTGGTAGAGGGTTGGACGCCATGCTTTCTAGCATAGTTACGTCCCTTTACGGTCTGAGTTCAAATCCCGCCAAGGTTAACTTTGCCTTTCGTCCTTACGGGGTCGGTAAAATAAAGTACCAGTAATTTACTTGGTAATTGCTGGCCTTGTGCCTAAAGTATAAACAATTATTATAAACATATATATTAAATATATATATATATATATATACATAAATATACATATATATAATTATATATATATAATTATATAGATATATATAGATATATATAAAACGAAGGAGTTGTGGTAAGGAACCAGATGGACCATAACGCACCATAGTACTCAATACTTAGGATAGTAGAGTGGGTAATGGGAAATGTATGACCCCGACGGCAGAGCTCAAGTCGTTTCGACGGCTATTTCTGCAGTCCAGAAATAGCCGTCGAAACGGCTTGAGCTCTGCCGTCGGGGTCATACATTTTCCTATATATATATATATATATATATATATATATATATATATAATCAGTTAAGGGACCAAAAGAATACGTACAAATATATATAAAGAAAGAGAGAGAGAGATTAAGAAAAAGTGAGTAAGATAAGACAGATTAGCAGGAGAATGAAAGATATATCTCCAGAGAGAAACCAAATACAACCTTCCCCAACCCCAACCCACCTTCAAAAAACAAACTAAAATAATGCATTAATCACTGGCAACATAAAAGACTACCATCTGCACTGATGCACAGATGCACAGATGCACTACTGCACAATGCGTTATTCCTAGATAAAGATTAAATTTATATGATAAGTTTGATTTCCACTATTATATTTACTTGCATATAACCATGTATTCTTTTATTCTTTAACTGGTTTCAGATAGTATATTGTGGGCCCTGCTGGGGCTCTGCCTTGATTTAATCAGACATATTGACTCTTGTGCTTTATTTTTCGTGTTTTGTACTTATTTTATTGATCAGTTTTCGTTGAACTGCTAAGTTATGAGACATGGACACACACGCACATATATATACTTACAATGGAATTTGGTAAGCAGAAACTGTTTACCAAATTCCACTAGTAGTCTGTTGAATGTATATATATACATATTCAGCTTTGGAGTTTCTGCTTCAGCTATTATAAGCTATGGGCAAAGCAGCTTGTTGTGGTGCCGGGTGGTAAGAGGACCCCTTGGTTCAACTCGAATTTTAAAGATGTGCTCTAAGCAAAGAAAGAAGTTTATAAAACTTGTTTTGTTGTAGTGTAAGCAGACCCGGAAATTTGCACCTAGAATAGCAAAGGCTTCCAAGGTTAAGACATGGGAGGATTAAGGGTGATCAAAAATCTAACATTTGGTAAGCAAATAAAGCATTCTGGCAGATCACTTGCTAACTTCATAATAATAAGTCCCCTTCAACAGATGCTACCAAGAACGCTTGTGGGGTTCTCCTCTCTGAAGAAAGGTGTATCCTTGCAAGGTGAAGAGAATACTATTGTTGTGTCTAAGCTAGCTGAAGAACAGTGTGGTTTTCGCCCTGGATGCATCACAGCAGAGCATTCTTTGAGAAATCATGGGAGTATTGTCAAGAGTCGTATGCTTGTTCCATAGACCTTGAAATGGTATATGATGGCATTCTATGAGACTTGTTGGGCAAAGTTCAGCATGAATATCACATTGAAGGACATCTTGTTGCCTTACCAATACCCTTGTGGACCAACACCCTTGTTCAAATCAATGGTATTAAGCATAACGATTCATGCGGTTGTCTGCTGGAGATGCATAATTTCACCTCCTCTGTTCATAATTTTATGAACAGGATTGATATACACAGCCAGGTTAGAAGCGATATCAAGAACTGCACTTGTAAGATCAGATGACATGGTATTATTTAACTTGTCAGAAGAGGATTTCTGACATGTGCTTGATAGGTTTGAAGCTGAAGCTGCACAGCATGAATGAAAATCAGTTCTGCAAATACAGAGTCACACTTCCAAGGAAGCCTATGCAGTTCACTTTACAGTGGAGTTTAACTGAAGCAGGTAGAAAGATTCAAGTATTTCAGAGCTGTTTTTGCAAGCGATTTAAGGCAGAAAGCTATACTAAGTGCAAGAATTATAGGAGCTGGTGCATTACTGTACCAGCTTCAGCACTTAGTCATCAGAAGACGGGAAATAGATGTGAAAGCCAAACTCACTGCCTCCAATTCAGTGTTTGGACCAACCCTTACCTGTAGTTATATATCTTGAATAATTGTTTCTACTTTAGGCACAAGGCCAGCAATTACCCAGTGCATTACTGGTACTTTATTTTATCGACCTCGTAAGGATGAAAAGCAAAGTTAACCTCGGCAGGATTTGAACTCAGACCGTAAAGGGACGTAACTATGCTGGAAAGCATGGCGTCCGACTCTCTACCGATACTGCCAATCCACCACCCTATATCTTGAATAATGAACAAAAGAATATGATCGCGAATACAAGTAGCCAACATTGGGTTCCTCCGAAGGTGCTTTGGAGTAATGTTACTCAACAGATTGCGTGGCTCAGAAATTAGAAATTCACTGTAGGTAAGGCTGCTACTTCTCCAAATTGAGAGATCACAGCTTTGATATTATGGATATGCAGTCAGGATGCCTAAGTAAAGAATTACTGGACAGATTTTATGAGAAAACCATCCAGCAGGAGACCTAGGTGGTGACCACAAGCAAGTTGACTGGATAACATCCATGACCTTGGCTGGTCTCACATGGGAATCCAACCATATCAATTAGAGACTGTTGCTTCTGCAGGACCTGCTGGAAGGCGAGCTTGATAACTCTGTCCCCATGTCCGCCCAGGAATAAGTGTGTAAAGAAAAAGAAAAAGGAAATATAGTTCCTGTTATTCTATAGTTTCAACTGTGCATTTACAGTGCTGATGATTCTGTGAGTGCGCATTTGAAACTTCAGAGTAACATGGCTCACCACTTAGTCATTAAATGTATATCTAAACTCTACTTCAGTATTGAGAACTTTTTATCACAACCATTAATAATATTTGACTGTATATATATATATATATATATATATATATATATATATATATATATATATAAAAATAAATATATATAATATTACACACACGCACACACACACACACACATGCATACATACATACATACATACATACATACATACACACATACATACATACATACATACATACATACATACATACATACATACATACATACATACATACATACATACATACATACATACATATGTATATATAAATGAATAAAAGAAATGAAATTTCTGGAAAAAAATTTCCATTTGAAGATTTCCATCAGAGATAAAGAAGAGAGTGATGTTTAAATGTGCTGGCTTTACTTAACTTCAATATATCTAGGAGGAAGAAGAAGATGATTTTATGCTTCACATTTTCCCCTTTACTAATTTTTATTGTTTCATTTTGGTTTTCTTCTGAGCATTATTTCTTGGTACAAAAAGGCAAGACACTGAGATACAGTATTGTCATTCTGGCAATACACCATTAACTGTTAACCTCTGATTGATTGAAATCTTAAAACCTTTTTTTAGTGATTCAAATGGAAAATCTTTATGGAGCAGTTAAGATACAGTTTAGCAGCCGTAAATATATGTATATATATCGGAGGATTTTCAATAAGTTAAAACACTCAACCGTAAACAATAGTTCACAACCAGCCTGTTCCATATGTCAAACCATTGATATGCATTGAAAGAATATTTACAATATTAAGCAACATATACACACCTATGTGTATCATATATATATCTGCATGAATATATAGCAGTGAGAATAGAAATATATGGAATATAAAATTAGGTGGTAACATGTGTTTACACCATATTCGACTACATTGAATTAGTCTGTTAGTTGGGATTTAAAAAAACCCTCTGAATGGAAAAAAGGATAAGTATTGACGTACATGGTGTTCTGGGAAACCAAAGATGTGGGTTTGTGTCCCATACTATGTGGTCAAATATGGTGTAAGCACATATTACTACCTAATTTTCAAATTCACTAACCGTTTGTAAATAATACTTTGTGTCTCCCCGTTTATATATGGAATATATATTTTTAAGTCATTGCTTAAATTTTTAGTTTTCAGCTTTTCTCTCTACTGGTCCTTGCCATGAAATATCTATATCATGCAAGCATAGTTTAAAGTTGATGATGGTGATGATGATTATTAGTATCTCTTAATTAATATATCTCATTAATGGAATAAATTCAATAGATTTTGTGTACTTTCCTTGACAAAATAATGATTTCCCTTGATTTATAAAGTTAAGTTGTAAACATGTCGCATATCTCTGTCCCCCTTGTCTTTCTCTTTCTTCTAATACTCTTTGTATATATACATGTGTGCCACACACACACACACTCTCTCTCTCTCTCTCTCTCTCTCTCTCTCTCTCTCTCTCTCTCTCTCACTCTATCTATCTCCATATCCCCTCTCTCTCTTTATGTATGTATACACATGCACATATATATCCTTCTTTCATCAACATTATTATCATCATAATTTAACATTCAATGTTCCTGCTAGCAAGGGTTGGACTCTATAGCTAATTTTCAGCTAGGCCTGTCATAAATAGATCTTTGCCTAATACTCTTATATTGGGTGGAACAAGTATTCTGTTAACAAAAAAAAATGGTTTGACAAGGTAATGATGGGTTAGAATGAGTAAAAGATTAGACTATGCCTAAACAAAACAACTTTAGCAATTATCTATACATATGCAGCATAATCAGGAATAGCAGAAGAATTGAAGGACTGCTTCTATAAGTCCTTAATATACACTACCTTTCTAACTTCATAATCATGGCTGGTGATTTTAATGGAATTGATGGACAATGCTGTGATAACTTCCATAATATCCACAAAGGCTTGTTTTTGGAATCAGAAATATATGGGATGCCAAAAGCCTTTGTGTATATATCAATTGTTTTTAGATTTCAGCACATCCAAAATATCACTGCTTTTTCAGATAATACTGAGAATTGAAATAGCTTCTTGAAATATTTGATGATTTAATTTCTATTGAAGGCAGGCAAATTGGTGGAGTCATTAGAATGTTGAATTCTTTGTGGTTTTTGTTCTGTCTCTCTGGTCTCTGAGATCAAATCTCGCCATGGTCAACTTTGCCTTTCATCCTTTCGAGGTCAAGGAAAAAGTACCAGTTTTGTATTGGGGTCAATTATTCCTCTACATCGCTTTCTCAATCTCTCTTTGTTTCCTTCACCAGGTTTTATAAAAATTACCCTTTGTTTCCTCCACCTGGTTTTATAAAAATTACCCAAGAAATTCTTTGTGTTCATAATGCATCCCTACAGCTGCACCAGAAGTTACAGGTCCATACATACATAACATACATACATACAAACATACATACATACATAGTCAGTCAATGCGGTCAGTCACATATTTTGGTGTGGCAGAATATTCATTAAATTTAAGAGGAATACTATCTCCGACAGTAATGCCACAACTACCAGTCATGTTGAATAACTGGATATTCTTCTAACTATATCTACTGAAGACACCTTTTATTCGAATTCGTAGAGATGTCCGACTAAATACATAATTCATTTTACAAGGATTTGCTACAAACAGCATGGCTGAACACAACATCAACAACATTAAGGAAGTACCGAAGAAAAACAACGAGAAAGGTAAACAACATTTATTCAGTTGTAGCTACAGAAGAAACCGAAATTATAAATCGCATTTCTCTTGGAGTTGCGAACTTAATGATGATTTATTTAATTGTTATAAAATGGCAAAAAAACAATCCGTCCATTGGCTATATGAACAGAATGAAGCTACACTGGGACGAAATACACTCAGAGCTAAATTATTTCACAGCGAAACAATTACGCCAACAAGCGACGTTTGTTGAACGTAAAAATAAGATAAATATTATTAATTGTAAGTCAGGGCGGTGAATTGGCAGTATCGGTAGAGGGTCGGACACCATGCTTTGACGCATAGAGTTACAGACCTTGCCATTCTGAGTTCAAATCCCGCCGAGGTTAACTTTGCCTTTCATCCTTACGGGGTCGATAAAATAAAGTACCAGTAATACACTGGGTAATTGCTGGCCTTGTGCCAATAGTAGAAACAATTATTAATTGTAAGTCCCCCACAACAAACATGGAATCAACAACACGTGCTACAGGTCGCCATGCTACTAGACTTCCTAGCAGCCAGGTCTAATAGTGCCTTGAAATAACTATGCCTGTAAGAGACTTGACACCACCTGTACCATCTAAGTCTACCTCGAATGCTGGGGAAAATACTATCGATAATAATAATAATCTAAGAAATTTGACACCACGTTTACCATCCGAGTCTACCTCGAATATCGTGGAAAATACTACCGAAGATGATAATAATCAAAAATATAAACAATTGAAAATTTCCCTCAACGAAATCTTCCAGAGAGAAATTAATTTATGTATAAATATCTCTCTTGCTGAACGTATTAAAACGACAATATTTAATAAAAAAAAAAAAACAACAAATAAGGAAATATTACGTGTTATTGACGAAATAGGGAATGAATATTTACGATGGATAAAAACCCCAACATTTTAGCCAATCAACGCCTGTTTATATGCCTTAGCAACGACAGTGAAACAGTATCTTGGTGATAGCAGAGATATTAACAAGAACAAAACACCACCAAAAATACCATCATATATAACTATAATAGCAAAAAAGATTGCTGACCTACGAAAAACCATAGGATATGGGACAATGCTCCTTACATGCACACAAACACAAAAAAACCTCACTCCTCACCAACAAACAGTGAAAAATAAAATAGAGACGATGTTTGGTAACAGTATAACCAGAACTCTTCAATATAAGCTGATACATGAAGAAGGTAGATGAAAGAGAAGTGCGTAATAAAAGATTCAGATGAAACCAAACATCAATCTATAGAGATATGAAGGGCAAAATAATAGGTGTCACTGAGGCCCCATCCCAGAAAGACATAGATTCCTTTTGGAGAAAAATATGGGGTGAAAAGAAGAATTTCAGCCAAGATGAGGTATGGCTAAAAGAAATCTGAAAGAACTATTGCTTCTACACTACAACAAAAACATACGAAATAAGTGAGGGTACTCTTGAGATTGTGATAGGAAAACTCCAAGAAAAGAAAACACCAGGAAGAGACATGATTGTCGGCTAGTGGTACAAAAACCTGATATTCTATCGCAGGTATCTTACTGACCTCTACCAACAAGTTCTTAAGGGAGATACACTTATACCAGAATGGTTGACATTAGCACAAACATTATTGGTCCTTAAGAACAAAGAGACCCACTTGGCAAAAGAATACTGACCCATTACATGCCAGAACCTGATGTTTAAGATGTATACAGCCTGCCTGAACCTATTCCTCCAAGATCACTGTGAAAATAATAGCATCATCACAGATGAACAAGCAGATGGAAAGAAAGGGGTTTGGTGATGTGCTGAACAACTCTTAATCAACAACACTGAGGTGTGACAACTTAGGAGGAATATGGCTACAGTCTAGCTGGACTACAGGAAAGCTTTCGATTCTGTTCCCCACTCTTGGATGATAGAGGCCCTCTAACTTGCTAAAGTGCCAGACATTATTATCAGAGCCATAGAGAAGCTGTCTTCTTCTTGGGCTACTATCCTAAAGTTAAAGACAGAGAAGGAGGACTCTATTTTCACTGATAAAATAAAATATCCCAGGGGTATATTTCAGGGAGACAGTCTCTCTGTGATATTATTCATCCTTTCATTAAACCCCTTGTCCTTTCTGCTCAAGAAATGTGAAGGATACATCATTGTCGCACAGGAGGACAGAAATACGAACCTAACCCAATCTGAAACTCTATACCAAGAATAGGGATGAGAGGAAGAAAAATCTTGACCCGGTTACAACTTTCTCAAAGGATATAGGAATGGAGTTTGGCCAAGATAAATGCTCATATATGACTGTAAAGCGGGGAAAAACAACAACCCAATCTAGCAACAATGTCATCAATGACCTAACTGTCTCACCAATATCTGATGAGGACTGCTACAGATACCTGGGGATAGATGAGAACATATCCTATAATGGTATCTGTAATAAAGAACGCGTAACCAAGGAATACTACACCCGATTAAGGAAGATTTGGTCATCGGAACTCTCTGCGCAAAACAATGTGTTTGCTGGGCCTGTCCTAACACCAATGTTTGGAATACTCAATTGGACGATAGACGAAATCCGAGCAGTTGATGTTGGAACTCGAAAAATACTAAACAACACTGGAATCTTCCACATCAACAGTGACATAGACTGCCTTTACTTGAAACGTAAGCAGGGAGATAAAGGCCTGACATCAGTCCAGACAGCATTTGAATGTCGCATCATATCCCTCCGACAACATCTATGAATCTATGAACCTCGAAGCGTAGGAGCCCGTCTCTCGAGCAAGTCTATCTGCACAAAACAGATAAGACCATGAGAGTTGGGAAGGAACTCCTCGAGAGATATTCCCTGTGTGATAATGAAAAACTCACACCCAGCGAAGTCACTCAGCAGTATCGCAGTGAATCCATGGATGAAAACTGCATGCTTATCAGAAAAAAATCATGCATGGATATGTTGCCAGGAAGCTTCAGAGTGAGAGTAATATAGATAAAGAAAGTAGTCTATCTTGGACCAACAACCACTATATTGGCTCCCACTTTGAAGGATACGCTTTTGCAATACACGGAATACCTGATTCACAAAAGAGATAGGGATGTAGGCAAAACACCTAGATGTGATAACAAGTGCAGACTCTGCAGAATTAACATCGAAGATGTCAGCCATGCCGTCAGCAGCTGTCCAAAGATGTCATTGCGGTACTATCTACCTATGAGGCATAATGTAGTGGCCCAAAACACAGTACAATGCAATCAGTAGAAAAGATAGCCCCGATAATAAACACATTAAAAGCTACAGCAATGTGGAAGACATACAAATAGATAATATGAAAGAGTACTGGTGGAATGTTCCAGTAAAAACCCCAATAAAATGCAGGCATAATAGACCCGATATTATGACATGGGACAGGGAGAAGAAAGCATGCACAGTAGTGGAAGTTAGCTGCCCAGCCGATGTCAATATAATATCAAAGATTAGCGAAAAGGAGAATATCTATGCAGAACTGATGAGAAATCTGCAGATACTCCACCCTGATTACACCTCCAGATTTATGCCTGTGATTATTGGGGCACTGGGATATGTTAGTAACTACCTCAATACAAATCCTGAGAAGCTGGGCTTCACAGGAACAGAAAGAACACAACTATTTAGGAAATTACAAGTACAATCCATTAATGGAACAGGAAAAATATGTAAAATATTCCTAAAATTTTGCATCTAATAACTGCATATACACATGTACAGATACAAAGCATATGCACATGAACACATACAACTCAATACATACACATCCACACATACAATAACATCCATATCTACACATGCATGCAGGCATGCATACATAATCTACCTAGTTGATGTTGTGTAAATTCCAATGAGAGAGTCTTGTGTCTATGTTAGAAACCAACTCTCTCTATTGGTAACAATTTGTTAAATTATAAAACCAGAAGAACATACATACATACATACATACATACATACATACATACATACATACATACATACATACATACATACATACATATATACATACATACTTACATACAAACATATATACATAAATAGATACATATAAACCTAACCCGTAATTTCTTTGTGGTTGACCTGAAACTCAATGCCAAGAACATAAATAGGATGAAGAAAAATGTTGACCTGGTTACGTTTTCATAGGATATAGGAATGGAGTTTGGCCAGGATAAATGTTCATATATGAATGTAAAGCTGGGATAAACTACAAGCCAATCTAGCAACATTTTTATGAAAGGCCTAGATGTTTAACTGATATCTGGCGAGGACTGCTACAGATACTTAGGAATA
The DNA here is from genome assembly GCA_964016885.1 of Eledone cirrhosa. NCBI lineage: Eukaryota > Metazoa > Mollusca > Cephalopoda > Octopoda > Eledonidae > Eledone > Eledone cirrhosa. Next base: position 254,586,346 of record OZ024742.1, read on the forward strand.
ATTGAGAATATATCCTATGATGGTATCTGTAACAAGGAATGTGTCAACCAGGGAATATTACACCCTATTAAGAAAAATATGATTATCTGAAATCTCTCTGCACAATAAAACAGTGGGGCTCTAAATGTGTTTGCTGTGTCTGTCCTAACACCACAATTTGGAATATTCTATTGGACAATAGACAAAATCCGAATTATTAATGTTAAAATGCGAAAAGTCCTAAACAACACCAGAAAATTCCACATCAACAGTGATATAGACTGCCTCTACTTGAACTGTAAGCAGGAAGACAGAGGCCTAACATCAGTCAGGACAGTATCTGGGTGTTGCATCATATTCCTCCAACAACATATATGAACCTCTAAGCCTAGGAGCTCATCTATTGAGGAAGGCTGATTACATAGGACAGATAAGATCATGAGAATTGGGAAGGCACTCTTTGAAAGATACCCCCTGCATGATAATTAAAAACTCACACCCAGGGAAATTGCTCAGCAGTACTGCAGTGAATCCATGGATGAAAAACTGTATGCTTATCAGCAAAAGGTCATGCACAGATATGTTGCCAGGAAGTTCCAGAATGAGAGTAATATAGATAAGCAAAGTAATCTATCTTGGACCAACAACCGCTATAATGGCTCTCAATTTGACGGATATGATTTTGCAATCCAAGAACAGGAAATCAATACAAAATACCTGATTCACAAAAGAGATAGGGATGCAGGTAAAACACCTAGATGTGACAACAAATACAGACTCTGCAGAATTAACATTGAAGATGTCACCCATGTCATTAGCAGCACACCAAAGATGACATCACGGTACTATCTGCCTATGAGGCATGATGTAGTGGCCCAAACTCTATACAATTCAATCCATAGAAAAGATAGCCCCGACAATAAAGATATTAAAAGTTACAGCAATGTGGAAGACATCATCATCATCATCATCATCATCAGCATCATCACCATTTTACGTTCGTTCTTCCACGCTAGCAGGGGTTAGATGGGTTGTCCTGTTGTGGGCAGTGTCCGGTTGGCTGACCTTGTCTTGCTCATACGGGAACTGATTCTGGCTTGATTTCTACACCAACCTCATTTTACAGTGAGAGGTGGGTGTTTTTTTTTCCATGGTGCCTACATGTCCACTTTACAGTGTGGGCTGGGTGTTCTTTGGCCGTGGCACCTCCATGACCACTTTGC
>OZ024742.1:254600047-254640047 GCA_964016885.1 Eledone cirrhosa
ACTAACCTTACATAGATCAATAACGGAGTATAGCTACAATGTATTATCATCACCTAGAAACGATCGTAAAGCAGTGAAGTATATCTCTAATGACTTGATTTTTTATTTCATTGTTTTAACTTATATATATATATATATATATATATATATATATATATATATATATATATATATATGTGTGTGTGTGTGTGTGTGTGTGTGTGTGTGTGTGTGTGTGTGTGTGTGTGTGTGTGTGTGTGTATATATATGTATGTATGCATGAAATTGAAAATAAATTTTTATGTATTTCTTTTATGTATATATATATATATATATATATATATGTGTGTGTATGTGTGTCTATGTATGTATGTATATATACATCTATGTATATGTGTGCGTGTGTGTGTGTGTGTAGGTGTGTATATGTGTGTGTTTATATATATATGTGTGTATGTGCGTGCGTGTGTACGTACTTATGCGTATGTGAGTATGTACATATATATATATATATATATATATATATGTATGAGTGTGTATATATATATATTTATATATATATTTAAGAGAGCATTGAAGTTTGCTTGAAGCATTGTGGAATAATAAGGTAAACTTCTTTAAGTCGTTTGGAAGCCTCGACAATGCATTGTCGATTTTATTTTATAAAAATAAAAATAACACCGAACAGCGGAGGAGATAATTTTTACAAGTGTGTAACCACACATAGCTAGGTAGGTAACTACATAAAGTTGACCAGAACTTCAAAAATAGATACCTTATAATATGATTAAGCTTCCCTCCTATATATTCCATTAAAGAAATATATTTCACTAATTAATCGGATGGTACACCACTAATCTCCTGTGATTATTCATGTTTATTTATATGTTAATCAATTTCTAGTTATTATAAAATGCTCGGACCTACTCGTTAGAATCTTAGAGCTTATTTTGCGGGTAATATCGCGCATGTCTTTCTGGCATGACACCCATAATTTTGATTTGGATTAAATTCATTTGATTTATCTTAATTTTTGATATAGATATATAAATACGGCTCCTTAATTGTAGAGCTAACTCAGTTGAAAGGACCCGACTGCTGTTTCTAGTTGTCGATAACCCTATTCACGCCACTGCCGTGATGTGTGTATTTCTAGTAGATATAGCACGTATTACTGGCCAGTCGCTGATTTGAACTTGAAGTGTAAACACGGATCGCTAGAACTTCTTCCTTGTTGAAAATCTAAGTCTCCACTTCTGTGGTTTACCATCCGATTAATTGGTGAAATATATTTCTTTAATGGAATATATACAGGGAAGATTAATCATATTATAAAGTATCTATTTTTGAAGTTCTGGTCAACTTTATGTAGTTACCTACCTAGCTATGTATGGTTACACACTTGTAAAAATTATCTCCTGTGATTATTCATGTTTATTTATATGTTAATCAATTTCTAGTTATTATATATATATATATATATATATATATATATATATATATATATATATATATATATATATATATATATATAAAATATAAATATATATATATAAAATAAATATATATATTTATATATATATATATATATATATATATATATATATATATATATAAAATATAAATATATATATATAATATATATATATATATTTATATATATATATATATATATAAAATATAAATATATATATATAAAATATATATATATATTTATATATATATATATATATATAACAAATAGTTTTATCACTCTACGTAGCTTAATACAAGAAATGTATTAATAATAATATTCGATTTGTTTGAAATTATGCAAAGAGCTTCTTGTGTTGGCATATAAACACAAAAGTAGACACTAATGTTTTTGGGTGATTACTCTTCATCAGTACCGTATAGTGTTTACCTGCGAACTGGCTGATCAATGGGTCTGCTAATATGCAGATCTGACTTATTGGGCAGTCTGCTAATATGCAAATCAGACTGATCAGTCAGAGTATATTCCAGAAAATATATATTTTCACTAATTCTAACAGTTGGCAGGGATAGAGTACACAGTATGGGAAATCACCCAGAAATATTAAGTGTCTACTGTTCTGTTTATATGCCAACACAAGAGCAAGAATGAGGAGGTTGTTCTATTCACATGGCTTAAGGGGCTGTTTGCATAATTGCAAAGGAAAAGAATATTACCATTAATATTTGAAAAACTCAGATTTACATTTCTTATATATATATATATATATATATATATATATATATATACAACAATATGACCCTCCCCAAGTATAACAATATTTGTTTTGACACACGATTTCATATAAAAAACCTCGCAAAACAAATATATATATCGCTTAAAATGAAATGAGAATAAGAAGAAAGCAAAAACCGTGTGTGGGGGGGGGGGGGTTCCTCATCAGTTGTCTACTGGGGGTCTCGGATATTTCAACGCTTTAAAGATAAGATATCTACTCCCAGAGCCATCAATAACTGAATAATTGGGTAAGTTATTGGGAAAATGGAGGAAGGAGGGAAGGAAAATAGAAGGGAAAAGGGAAGAAAAGAGAAAACAGTGAAAAAAACAATAAAAAACAAGCAATTTGCGAGCAACTTAAGGTACGAAAATCCAAGACCACAGCGATAACAGAACTTAAGTTCAAGAGTGTGTGGGCAAACGAAAAGACACGTCTGACCCCAGCAACTTTAAGTGAGAAAAGGACTGCTAGAAGGTCAGGTGAGGGAAACAATGAGGTGGCTGACAGAGAGAGGATGAGTGAAAGTGAGAAGGATAAAGGGAGAGGAAGAAAGAGGGGTATATATATATACATACATACATGGTGGGAGGAAGGAAACTTCCTATTTAAAATTGTTAATAACTTTATAAATTATGTATCGATTTTCATCAAATATATCTTATTCTGAGCAGTATAGTGGAGGAAGAACACAGTGTTAATATACTACATAGGTACCAACATTGTCCATAAGTGTTTGTAATCGTTTGGGTATATCATCGACTGACTTAATCAGGATCTAAGGTGGTATGTTGGTGAGTACATAATGAATGCATTTCTCCAATTGAGTGTTTGGTTTGAACTATAGAATTCTACTTTTTCCCACCCTCAAACAAAAGAAAATTGCTTTTAGCTAGCAATTTATGGGGATCTTGATGATGTAGCCAACATTTTGGAAATCAGACATCAAGCCACACGTGGCAAATGGTGTATGCAAAATGAGGAGAGTACCCATCTTGCATGAATATGAGGCCATTGATGTCCCGAGTGGTCACAAGAGTCATAAGTGTAGGGAGTTTCTTTCCACCCACCCTGTATGTATGTATGTACGTATACCATACTCAATACTTCAAGTAAATTACAAATTCCTCCTATATGTATATATATATGTATATATATATATTCAGAAAGTCTTGCAGATCAGTTCTAGAGTAACTCATGATGTTCAGATCGTCTGCATAGCTAAGATTTGATAGGATTGTACCTCCTATTTGATAGCCAGAGGACCATTCTTCTTTAGTTTGGTAAATAAGTGTAGCTATAACTATACAGAAAAGAAGTGCTGATAGTACATCCCCCTGCTTAACTCCCTTCAAGATGTCTATACAGCGTGTAGTGCCCAATACTTCTTTGATATATGCTGTTGAGTTGGTGTATGTTTCTTTCACTAGGTTGATGTATTTTTTTATCATTGAGGTCATGTTTAAGAGTTGCCACAAGCTGGGTAGTTTCACGTTGTCAAAAGCTTTTATGAAATCAATGAAGGTGATGCGCACAGGGTTGTTGAATTTAATTAATTTCTTAATGATTTGTTCAATAGCTAGGGTCTGCTCAATGGTACCTCTTCCAGGTTGATACGCGGCTTGTGTTTCAGGAAATGATGCGTAAAGGTCTGACTTAACTCGTGCTGCAATGATACTCACGAAAAGTTGCAAACATGACTCAATAAGCTGATAGGACGATAGTTCCCACAATTTTTGTAGAGTACAACTATCAATGCTTTCTTGAACATGTCTGGGATTTTTCCTGTAGTGATAATACAGTTAAAGAAATGTTGAAGTGCTTTGATAATTGGTTCACCTCCAGCTTTGGTGAATCATAAGACTTATGACTGGCAAGCGGCTCAGCGACCATATCTGTATCAGTGAGCTGCTCAACATTACCAAATTTAGACCAATTACACCAATTGTCAAGTCAAGAGTACACAAATTATACGGTCATATAAAAAGATCAACTCATGGTGTGAGTAAGTTATGCCTGGAAGGAAGGTTGGTTGGTAAGAGAACCAGAGGCCGGCAGCCAAATTGATGGCTTGACAATGTCAACTCATGGACTGGACTTCATCTTTGCTCTTTGAACTCTGCTGCTGGTGATCAAACTTTATGGAGAGAGTTATCACATGTTAATGCGCAGTCTGCAACTGGCGGAGTTTAGCGTCACAAGATATATATATATATTTATTTATTAAAATAACAGATTAAAGTTTACGCAATAAATTGCTGCTTACACCTTTAACGCGATCTTCTGAAACTAAAAATATCAATCTGTGAATGCAGAAGTAAATATTTCGAAAAACGTAGAAACCGAAGGAAAACAGGAAGACCTCGTTAAGGGTGGAAGCAGCGATTCTTTGCTTAAACTTTAATCTGTTATTTTAATAAATATTTGCTCTAGGACTCTTATATATTTATATATTTATATATATTTATCCTTATCGAGCACTCTTTGGATTTTAGTCTTCACATTTATTATTATTACTATATATATATATATATGTGTGTGTGTGTATATATATATACACACACACACATATATATATATAGCCATACACGTACTCACACACATGTATGTATGTAAGTGATCACAATTTTTTAGGAATTGAATTAGTTCCTTTACCATAAGATTGACTGCAGAAATTAGTCTAATAACAGGACGTATAACCCAGAATGGAAAAGACAGGTATCACTACGGATGGGAAATGTACATACACACTTTATTTTCACAATAAATGTGCTAGCCAATTGCACCGACTTGTCCACTCATTTTCTCCAATAAATTTGCAACCTATAAGTTTATATGTAAGCAATCATGTGTGGTTAAAAGACAGCAGTGGAAATGTGAAAATTGAAATGAATAAGTAGCATTTGACACATGTGACTACAGGAAATAGTCAAATAACAAGGCATATAGGCCCAGGATGAAAACAATTTTGGTAGCAATACATCTGGGATAGCCATTTTTATTTATTTTTTACTTTCTGTTCTGGGCTTGTACACCATTGTTTGACTATTTTCTGTTGTTAAACATACTATAAAATGTACTAATTCAGTTCAATTTTCTCACACACACATATACATATACATATACATACATATATATATATATATATATATATATATAGAGAGAGAGAGAGAGAGAGAGATAGATAGATAGATAGGCACATACACATATATATATTTATATATGTATAGACACATACACTCTCTATATATATATATGATATATATACACACACGCATATATATATATGATATATATATACACACACACGCATACATATATATATATATACAAACAAACATCTATATGTACAAACTCACACACATTTGTGTATTTGCATCTAATTTTCACTTTCTTTTAGTAACATATTCATTAATTTTCTTTCTTGGCATCGATACATGGAATTTATGCCAAGATGGTTCACTGAAGTTTAGCTCTTCTCTCTCACACTCAACATTCTTCTTAAAACTGAATCAGCTGTCCATTATACACGATTGGGTTGTGACTAGAAATATTTTGGTGGCATAATTTCTTATGCAGTCTGTCTGATGAAATATGATTGAATTGCAAGAATTAAACAACAACAAAAAACATTCAAAACTGAATGACGTATCTTCTTCTTCTTCTTCTTCTTCTTCTTCTTCTTCTTCTTCTTCTTCTTCTTCTTCTTCTTCTTCTTCTTCTTCTTCTTCTTCTTCTTCTTCTTCTTCTCTCTCTCTATCTATCTCTATATATCTATCTATCTATATATATATATATATAACGAAGGAAATGTGGTAAGGAACCAGATGGACCAAAGTACTCAATACTTAAGGTAGTAGAGTGGGTAATAGGAACAAGTATGACCCCGACGGCAGAGCTCAAGCCGTTTCGACGGCTAATTTTGGACTCAGTCCAGAATTAGCCGTCGGAGTCATACTTGTTCCTATATATATATATATATATATAATAATAATAATAAAATAATAGATCAGTTAATATTGTCTAGACAAAATATACATACATATATATATATATATATACAACATAACTATTACTATATGTATATATATATACATACACACACACACACACACACACATACATATATATATATATATATATATATATATATATATATATATATATTTATTTATGGCAGCAAATTGGCAGGGATTTTAGAATGTTAGAATCTATTTTGTTGCAGTGTTTGTTCTGTCTCTCTGCACTTTGAGTTCAAATACTACCGAAGTCAACTTTATCTTTCATCCTTCCAATAAACCACTGGTCAATATAATTGGCTTTCACCTCCCCAAATGTCTGGCTTTGTGAGAAATCATTATCAGCATTATTATTAGGCAGTATCGTAGAGGGTCGGACGCCATGCTTTGATGCATAGAGTTACGGCGCTTGCCATTCTGAGTTCAAATCCCGCCGAGGTTAACTTTGCCTTTCATCCTTACGAGGTCGATAAAATAAAGTACCAGTAATGCACTGGGTAATTGCTGGCCTTGTGCCAAAAGTAGAAACAATTATTATTATTATTTTGATAGCTCAGTCATTGTTGTTATTAAACCAGAAAATTTGCCCTAATGAACATGAAGTCACTACCTGCAGTCTCAGATATTGAGGATGTAACGGAGGGTCTTTGCTGTTCCCAGTAGGCATGCCTTCTGGAGTGTTCTAAAAAGAGGGCTGAGCTAATGTTCTTTAACCAGCCCTGGAAGCACTTAAGACGATGGGAGTGACCTTCATTTCATAACAGTTCCAAATTCGTTTCAGTTCCCACTTTAAATCCTGGTACCAGTTCATTTTCTCTTTCTCCTTTTCTTGCACTCTTTTGTCAAGGGGGTAAGCTACATCCACATATAATCAAGCTAGATCTCTTTTCCTTGTCCAATAAAGGCAGGTCAGGCCTATTGTGTTCTAAGTCTTTGTCTGTTTGCATCCTGAAATACCACAGCAACTTCACTTGATCATTTTCTGTCACTGACTCTGACTTATACTGATATTATTTCTCAGAATAAGGTAATTTATTCAGTTTACATAAATGTCAGTGAATCACATTTCCTATGATATCATGCCTCCATCCTTTATAGTCAGTCAGGGCTAGGTGTTTAAACTCAGATATGTTACAGTTTCCTTTCTCACTCTCCACAGATCATACAGCATAGGCTTGCCTCCTCCTTGCCAATATGGTGTTTCATCCACTTTGTTCTAAGGGCTTGCTCCTGTGCAACCAGTAGCATTCATTCTGTGGCTTACTTAAGGTCCACTTTTTTAACCAGTTCCATGTCTGCAGATATATGAACTCTGTTTTCTTTAAAGAATGTTAAAAGGGCCTTTGCATGAAGATTGTTCTTCCTCTTTGTTGGTACTTCTTTCTTGGACATCCACTGGTCTATTGTCTCCTCCTTCAATACAACCTTACACATTGGCTCATTACTCTCAGACATATATCGTTGTAGACAGCTCTTCCCCACCTGAACACAGTCCTCTATTCTAATTAGACCTCTTCCTACTTCAAATCCCCTTAAGTACAGTCTATCAACATCACCCTTCTTATGAAACATACTCTAGATAGTCATTGATTTCCTTGTCTTCCTTTCCAGTCTTCTTGCTCATATACATTCCATTTAAGAATTCCCGCACTGTATCCAATGATAGAAACAGCTCAGGAATTCACTGCAGTTAGGACGTTTCTATTATTCAGATGTTTTGTATTCAGCTTCCAGTTGTAGGGGTCCTCATCCACATTCTCTCCTTGAGATATACGGCTTATATACATCAGCTTTAGAGTGGAGCTATTATTATTATTATTATTGTACTGTATTTTACCCTACATGTCGGCCTGTGTGGGCATTAAATGAAATCATTATTATTATTATTATTATTATTGTTGTTATTCCTTGAATCTCAGTCATTGATGTTGGTTAACTGGAAAGTCAGTTGGAATGAATATCAAGCCACTACCTGCAGCCTCAGATATTCAGGACGTATCGGAGGGTTCTTGCTGTTCCCAGCAAGCATGCCTTTTGAAGCGTTCCAAAAAGCGTGAAGGGGCCGATTTTCTTTAACCATCCCTGGAAACTTTTGGAGATAGTCCCCAGTGCGCCTATGACAATCGGGATCACTTTGACTTCATGGCAGTTCCAAATCCTTTTCACCTCACACTTTAGGTCCTGGTATCGGTTAATTTTCTCCCTCTCCTTCTCTTGCACTCTCGTGTCGAATGGGCAGGCCACGTCCACAATCAGACACGATCTTTTTTCTTTGTCCACAACCACCAGGTCAGGTCTATTGTGTTCCAGTTTCTTGTCCGTCTGTATCCTAAAATCCCACAGCACCTTCACCTGATCGTTCTCCATCACCGCCTCTGGCCTATGCTCATACCATTTCTCAGAATGTGGTAAATTGTTTACTTTGCACAGGTGCCAGTGGATCACCCTGCCCATCACATCATGTCTCCAGCCCTTATAGTGGGTCTGGGCTAGGTGTTTACACTCGGACACAATGTGAGCCACAGTCTCCTCTCTGTCTCCACAGATCCTGCACAGTGGGCTAGCCTCCTCCTTGTAAATATGGTGCTTCAACCACTTCGTTTTGAGGGCCTGCTCCTGCGCAGCCATTAGCATTCCTTCTGTAGCCTTTTTGAGGTCTCCTCTTCTCAACCAGTTCCATGTCTGTGGATATCTAAATTCAGTTTTCTCAAAGAAGGTACTATGAAGGGATTTTCCCTGAAGGCTGCTCTTTCTCCTTGATGTTATTTCCTCCTTGGACATCCCCTGGCCTTCTGTCCCCTCCTTCAGTACAGTTCTGAGCATTGGCTCCTTACTATCAGTCACGTATTTGTATAGGTTGTTTTTCTCCATCTGAACACAGTCCTCTATGCTGATAAGACCTCTTCCACCCTCAGATCTCGTTAGGTAGAGTCTATCGACATCACTCCTCTTGTGGAACATGTTGTAGATAGTCAATAGCTTCCTAGTCTTCCTATCCATTTCTTTTTGTTCAGCAACATTCCATCTCAGAATTCCAGCACTGTACCTAATAATAGACACAGCTCGGGAATTTACTGCGCTTATGGCATTTCTGCTGTTCAGATGTGACTTCAATACGCACCTTATTCTCCGAATGTATTCGGTTCTTAACAATTCCTTCATTTTTTTGTTCTTTATGCCATCAGCCTCCAGAACGCCCAAATACTTGTATCCTTCCTCAGAGTCAATTTCCTTTATCATCTCACCTGTTGGTATCTGGATTCCGTTATTTCTGCTCAACCTACCCCTCCTCATCACAATGACTCCACATTTACCAATACCAAACTGCATACATATATCACTGCTGAAAATACGGACAGTGTCAACAAGCACATCCAACTCCTTCTCACTTTTCCCGAAGAGCTTAAGATCGTCCATGAAGAGGAGGTGATTGATGGTAAGCTCTCCCCTTCCCAACTTGTATCCTGCTCTCACTTTTCGCAGCATAATGGTCAAGGGCATCAGGGCAAGGACAAACAACAGAGGGGACAGGCTATCTCCCTGGAAGATACCTCTCTTGATCTTCACGCTTCCCAAGGATACTCCAGTTGATGTCAACTCTGTCTCCCAGGACCCCATACTCCTGCCCAGCAACTGTCTGATGTTCTCTGCCACCTTGAAGATCTCCAGGCTTTTGGTGATCCAAGAATGAGGCACCATGTCAAATGCCTTTCTGTAGTCTATCCATCCCATGGCAAGATCAGTGTGTCTCCTCCTGCAATTCCCCATTACCATTTTATCAATAAGTAACTGGTCCTTTGTACCACATGACTTCTTTCGGCATCCTTTCTGTTCGTCCGGTAAGAAGTTGTTTGTGTGGAGGTGATGGTAGATTTCCTCAGACACAATGCTCGTCAACAGTTTCCACATTACGGACAGACATGTGATAGGTCTATAGTTGGTAACATCATTACCCTTGATTCGGTCTTTCATTATCAGAACTGTGGTACCTTTTGTCAACCACTCTGGCACCTCACCCGACACCAAGCAGTCATTGAACATGGCCGTCAGCTTCGGGTGGAGGGATGTTAAATTTTTAATCCAATACCCCTGCACACCATCTGGGCCTGGCGATTTCCAGTTGGTTAGTTTTTTGGCCTGCCCCTTGAGAGTTTCAACTGTGATACTCAAATCAGTTTGTTGGTGTGCCTGTTCACCGATCTCCCTCTGTACTGTCTCAATCCACCCTGCCTGGTCATTATGTCTAACATCCTGCTCCCATATTCCTCTCCAGAATATTTTAGTTTGTTCCGCCCCAGGGATCAAGTCGTTGCCTCTTTCTTTCCCCTCAAGCTGTCCAAACAGCATCTTCTGGTTGTTGTCGAACATGCGGTTCTGTTTATACTGACTGACTCTGTTCTCGTATCGCCTGATTTTGGCACTCTTTGCTACAATGCGTTGCTTCAGTTCCTCTATGATAATATTTAGCTTTTTCCTCCTAGTGTTGTACTTTATTTCGAGTCTATTTTTAGTGCCTATGTTTTTTAGTGTCCCATTCAGTAGTGACTCAAGCTTTCCTATGTCATTTCTCATTTCCTTGATTTGACCACTCAGTCGTTTCTTCCACCAAGGCTCTGCTCTTTCTTGTCTGTTGTTTCCTCTCGCTTTTATACCAAGTAGTTTCCTCACCGTATTTGCTGTTGTTTTGAGGATATTGTTGCACTGGTGAAGGCTCCTCGCCTCAAGGTATGGGATGACTTTGTTTACCTTAGCTGTTGTTTCTTTTAACTTTTTCCTGTCTACAAATCTTAGGTTCATACGTTTCCCACTATCATTGTTCAATTCATCTACCACTAAATTTAGGATGTCAACCGAATCTTGTCCTAGCCCGTCAGCATTCATCTCCTCAGTGGCCGTATCTCTGTTCCAGGTATTATTTATCTCAGTATTTAGATCATTGTCTGCTTCGGGTGGTTCCTCCGTTCTCTCGACCTCTTCACCTTCATTTCCCACTGGCTCGTGTGTCCGGCATATTACACCCTCCATCTCCAAGCTATTCTCTCTGCTCAGTTCCTCCAGTTCCACCTCGCTTATCCACCCATTAGTTCTTATTACCCGAGCCAGCCCGGCCAATTTTTGTTCATCTAATTTAAATAGACCAATCTCTTTCCAGATGTTATGCATCCTTTTCCTATAGCCCCTCTCCTTGGGGTTACTTTTCAGGTAACATTGCATAACAGTTCTATTCAATTCTTTCGTCCAGTTGGTTCTGGCCCCTTTCTTTCTTCTCTTTCCTCCAACATCAGCAGTATTTGGTTGACAGTCAGGTTCCTGCTGCTGAGCCAGGGAGCACCTGTTGGGTGAGAGTCTGTCACATGACGTTCTAGTCTCCATTTCACCATTATTCGAACTGTTTAGGTTCGATATTTAAACACTCTTATCGAGGATTGGCGAATGTATGGTTACATAGCCATCTGTGGATTCTCCGTCGCCGGTGTTTGCGCCGCTCCACTTGGCACTTGTGTGGCATTATCCCCACGCTGTAGACGAACACAAATAAACAAACAAACACACAGGCAGAAAAGACCCTAAAAATGAATAAGCATAAGTTTCATTTTAATGTAGTGTTCGAATGTCTGACTTAGTTTTTCCCCCCTCTTCTTTGTCCGTCCGCTTGTTTCTCTCTTCATTCTTATTTTCTTTACGTTTTTTTTTTTTGTTTTGTTTTTCTCGTTTTTTGCTGTTGTTGCTGTGCTGCTTTGGTTTTGTTGTTTGTTTTTCTTTTTTCTTTTGAGTCTATTTATATATTTTGATGCCTTCCTCTTTTTTAGTAGTAGGAATTCTATAATGTGGTGGCAGCAGCCAGCAGGCAGATGTGGGAGACAGTAGCGGCTGTATCGATACTGAGACAGTGGTGGTGGTGATGTCGATACCGAGGCAGTGGTGGTGGTGATGTGATCGTATTACTGTAGTGATGGTGTTGTAGCGGTGGTAGCAATGAAGGAGTGGTGGCGGCGGTGATGGGATAGTGGTGGTAATGATGGCAGTAGTGAGTGGTGGTGGTGAAATTGCCGTTATCTGGCTGTTGTGTTTAGTGTACACAGAGAGGTGATGGGGTAGGTGGTGTATCTAGTTTCTGGTGTTGGTGAGTTTGGTGTTGTTTGGCTGTTCTATATAGTGTAGACAGAGGAGGGGGGTGTTCTTCTTCCATTTATAGCCATTTTCTTTTTTGAATATACAATGTACAATACAAAGTTGTATATTTGAATATTTGAGCCTTATAACAATATATTTTGGGTCCGAATTTTTGGGGACTCAAGCCGGATGCTTTACGTAGCATTTGTACTAAGAGTTGTTATTTCACAAATGATTTAAATATGTTAAAAATTCAAAACTTACGGGAGCGATTTCATGACCTTCCACCACCTCGTGCGTCTTCTTCCCTAATTATTATTATTATTATTATTATTATTATTATTATTATTATTATTATTATTATTATTATTATTATCAAGGGCAGTGGATTGGCAGTATCGGTAGAGGGTCGGATGCCATGCTTTGTCGCATTGAGTTACGGCCCTTGTAATTCTGAGTTCAAATCCCGCTGAGGTTAACTTTGCCTTTCATCCTTACGGGGTCGATAAAATAAAGTACCAGTAATGCACTGGGTAATTGGTGGCCTTTTACCAAAAGTAGAAACAATTATTATCATTATCATTATTATGTTTTTTCTTTGAGGTTCTAATGCTGGAGATGTATTAGGGTATCAGCTGTTCATTGCCCATAAACTGAGGTAACGCCGCTCATTTTTCCAAGCATCCTCTGGAGTATTGGAGCTGTCTCAAACAGTGCGGTTTTTTGCAAGTGCTCATCACATATTGACACCTCTTTTTGAGGAATGTACTTCTCAAGACCTTTACTTACTTCACACATTCCAGGATCCAAGAATATCGAATAATATCATAGGCTTTGCATTAATCAAACCACAATATGACCAAGCTGGTTTTCCTTCTTTTGCGATCCCTAAGTATTGTTTTGTCTATCAAAAGCTGATCCTCAGTATCTTTGTACTTACACTTGCACACTTTCTGCTCCTCTGGAAAGACCCCATTTAATTCAAGGTGCCCATTCATTGATTCTGAATTTATTCCAGCCTATAATTTCTCCATAAGTAGACTCCTCTTTTGTTTGGTCTAACCTATTGTCTAATCTCTTTGATTGTCTTTCTTCTTCTAGACATCTACATCCATGTTCCCTGCTACAACAATGCTTGCTGACTTAGGCAGATTATTTGTTTCTGTTGTGTTATTTTTTCTGATGTATTTCAGAATTTCATTTACCTCTTTTGTTTCTTAGTTCAACTTCCATTGGTCAACCTTTTTATGTTTGCAAATAATGTTATTGATATCCTCTTGTAACCTTGCTTTTATTCTGTCTAACATTGCCTTCTGCTCATCTCTCATGTCTCCTTGAATTCCATTGTCTTCCAGATCATCCATATTTCTCTCACTGGACAAACTATCATTGCTCGTCTTGTGTGTGTTACCAGAAATCTCTTCACTCTTATCCTCTACTGTAGGTTCCCTTTCTCAGTATGAGCTGTAATTTCATCATTTCTTCCACTGCTGTTTTATAATACTTGTCTTTTGGTAGCTTCGTGTTTCACATCTGTCAACAAGCGAATTTTTTTTAATGCTGTGGCTTGGTCACATAATCACTGCTCTATGAGTTAAAACAAAGCTCTTTCTCTCCATTGTCTGTACATATGTTCCTAGTATCCCTCAATAGGGACAATATTTTCATCTACAAGTTTGCTCTATGACCACAACATTTGCTTGTTTACTCCCCTTCCAACTTGTTTGCTGATCCATTGCTGGATAACAACCTGCTGGAGTTGAACTAGATACTCCAAGTGTGCTGAACACCACTTCTTCACCATCAAGGTTTCTTCTGAAATTTTGATTTGATATTACCACTCACATGAGGTAACGATTATTAGGTTGCAATTTGACAGGTTTTGTTTTTCATCCATTGAGGATGGCCAAATTTACCCTCTTCACTGATCACCTGACAATGTCACAGATTGTACTGGGTTACATGTTACCAGTAGCACTTGAAAGTTTCCTAACCATAATTATTTTGCCTTTCATTCTTACGGGGTCGATAAAATAAAGTACCAGTAATGTACTGGGTAATTGCTGGCCTTGTGCCTAAAGTAGAAACAATTATTTGACAATCTAAGGGCGGTGAATTGGCAGTATCGGTAGAGGGTCGGACGCCATGCTTTGACGCATAGAGTTACAGCCCTTGCCATTCTGAGTTCAAATCCCGCCGAGGTTAACTTTGCCTTTCATCCTTACGGGGTCGATAAAATAAAGTACCAGTAATGCACTGGTTATTTCTGGCCTTGTGCCAAAAGTAGAAACAATTATTTGACAATCTATCATAACCAACTTTGATGTTGCTTTGGGCCAGTTATTTTAGGGAATACTAGGCTACAGTTAGATACCTAGGGTAACTCTATATTTTTCATATCTTTCCTTGTCGTTTCACTACTGCTGGTAGTACAGAACCTTTTCAATATCTGAGCTTTTCCAGTAGGCGCAGTTCAATTCCTGGTGCAAAGTGTTTTTTTAACAGGTAATTTCCAAGGTTCTTTGTCACTATGCCAAGAGCACCAATCACCACTGGGACAATGGTGACTGTCTTCACTTCATTACTCCAGCATTTCAAGATCTCATATTTTAAGTCAGCATAAGTCCCTATTTTCTCCTCTTTTTGTTCAATTCTGGTATCATAGCGTACAGCTTCTTTCCTTCTCAATTACAACAATATCTGGTCTGTTGTGTTCAATCTTCATCTCAGTCTGAATTAGTAAGTCCCTAAAGAACCTTATCTCATTGTTCTCTAACACTCTGATTTCATTTGTGATACCGTGTTCGTAGCTTTTTTCTGTACATGGAAATTCATACTTTTTACACAAGCTCCAGTGCAACATGGTAGCCACTTTATCATGTTTACCTTTTGTTATATTCATTATAGGCTAACAGCTTACACTCTGGAACGGTATGGGCAACTGTTTCTGTTTATCCACACAAATTCTGTATTCAGTTTGAACATATTTCTTGTCTATGTTTTTCACTACCTGTCTTGTTTTTCTGGCTTGATTTTGTGCTGCTAATATAAGTAATTCCATTCCATTCTTAATGTAGTCTTTCCATAACCATAACCAAGTATTTTTGTTATCACACACGTTTCTTGTTTACTTAAGGAATCCTGAAGGCAGGGGCTTTTCATCAAATTCTTTATTATGCTCTTTAGCAATCACAGTCTTTGTATTTTCTGGGTCTCCATATATGCCTTCCCTGACAACTTCCAATATAAGTTTTTCTTCCTTATTTTTTTATGTAGAATCCTATAACACTTTCTTTTATTTAGACAGCATCCTGTATGTTCAGCATTCCCTACCTTCCTTTTTTCTTTTTCAATACTGGTGCCTACTTCGATAGATAGTGAGCATTTTACTTGTTTTATGATCAATTTCCTTCAACTCTACTTTTTTCCATTCTTCTATACCTGCACCATTCCTAATTAATGAAACAGCTCTGGCATTTATTCCCTGCACAGTATTTCTACCATTCAAACTGGACTTAAGCATCAATCTCTATTTTCAAACGTACTCTTTTCTGACAATATTTTCCACTTTTTTGCTTTTTAATGTATGGCTTTATAGCACACCTAGATATTTATATGCTTCATCTGTTTCCAGTGAAATGATTCTTTTACTGTTTGGTAGTTTGATTCCACCACACCTTACCAGCCTTCAACGCATCACCTCTATCATTGCATATTTTGAAATTCCAAACTCCATCCTAATGTCCTCAGAAATTATTATTATTATTATCTTTTACTTAATGTCTCAATCATTGATTGTTATTCAGCCAGAATAATTGCTGTAATGAACATCAAGTTGCTACCCGCAGTCTCAGATATTCAGGACATATTGGACGGTCATTGCCGTTCAAAGTAGGCATGCCTTTTGAAGTGTTCCAAACAGGAAAGTGGGCTGATGATCTTTAGCAAACATTGGAAACTCTTCGAGAGAGTATCCAGTGCTCCCATAATGATGGGGATGACTTTGATCTCATGGCAGTTCCCAATCCTTTTCAGTTCCTTCTCCAGGTCCTGAAGCATGAGAAGTGTAGTTTTTGCTGATGTTGTTTCTATAGTATTGATAGTACCTTTCATAATATGTGTGCAGTGCCTAGTAGTGCTATCTTTTGTATGCTGTAAATATTTATAAGACCTGGGGTTTAGGTTATGTATTTGTCTTTTGTTTTTTATCATTCTCAGAGCACCTATTATTATAGATATTATTTCTGTTTCATTTTCCACATTCGGGTTATTTCTATCTCTAGATCTTTATATTTGGAGAGTTTCTCTATTTCCTTGGAAGATATATTGTCGTCTTTGGGGGATTGATACAACTATTAAAAGGCATTTTCTGCTTTGTGGTCTTTCACTATAATATCAGGTCAGTTGGCTTCGATTTCCCTGTCTGTACGTATTGGCAGGCATATCCCAGAGAATGGTTGCTTTGTCATTCTCTGACACTTTTTACGTGTGTGTTTATACCATCTTTTTTCTGTTAGTATTTCATAATGATGGCATAACTTCCAGTGTATGAAGGTCCCAACTATATCGTCCCTCTGGATATTCTGGACATCCAGAAATAATGTGGTTGACTGTTTCTTCCCTATCCCCACATATTCTACAGATACTTATTGTGCTTTGTTTCATTATGTACTTCTGGTAGTTTCTGGTGGGTAGGCTTTGGCCTGCACGGCAATTAGAAATCCTTCCATCCAGTGCTTCGGAGCCAATTGTGTATGTTTTCTTTGTCTGCTTACTTTTTATCTAGCTTTTTGGGGTATTTGCCATGTAACGATTTCTCTTGCCGTTGTTTTAACATGGCATTCTGGAGGTCAGTTCTCAATTTAGATTTTATACCTTTCACAATTTCTGTTGTTTTTTTTATTTGTTTTCATTTTTCTCTCAGTTATGTTATTCCAGTTTCTGATTTAACTTTTTTGGCTTCCTTGAAGACCGAGAACAGTTATTGTTTTGTTCATGTTTTGTGGCTATTTGTATTAGCTTTCTTTTGTTTTTTTATTAGGTAACTTTGTAGTCCTACAGTAATTATTTTATAAGAATTTACTAGTTGTATAAGGACCTTTCCTCCTTGTGTCCTTGTGTTCTTGATAGATATAATCTTTCTACGTCTGAATTTGGATGGTCTTTTCTAAAGGCAGTCATTATTTTTCTTGTTTTCCCATCTATTCCAGCTAGTTCTTTTAGTATCTATAGAGGGCTAGTGGAGGGGAAGAGTGACAACATTCTCGGGGAAACCTTTAGTGTAGAAGACGATCAGCTGTTTGCTCTCTTCAAGAGAAATTTCAGCCCGGGGCCTATGGACAACTTCCAGAAATCCCTGGCCTGGCAGAGCTACCGGGAACGTTGGCGGTTCAAGATAAGCTCTACAGGCACAGAAGTGCCGTCATCCGAACCTGTCCGAGATGCGCACAGAGCGACGAAACCGTTGTGCATGCACTTGTTCAGTGTTCGAGCATAGCTGACTTGTGGAGCTATGTCAAACATTTGCTGTCACATGCAGGACGGATCCGGTTATCGACTGATTCCATTGTGCAGATAGCCCCACCATCCTCCTTTAAAGAGGAGGAGGGGCAGGCAGTTTTCATCTGTTTGGTGACCATGGTAAAAGAGATTGTATGGTTGACAAGGTTGAAAGGATTGAAGACGGGCACTTTCCTCTTCGGCGAATCCCCGATTAACTTTTCCAAATTTCACTTGAAGAGGAAATTCAGGGTGGAGAGGAAAGTGCTGTCTTCTAGTAAGTTTGTTGAAAGGTGGGTGAAGAGTCTGGTCCGAGTGTATGGGCCCGAGTGGAAGATTGCTCTGGTGGTCAGGGTGACCGTGGTCTTTTGTGTGGTTTTCGCCACGAGTGACCCTTGGAGTTTTCCCCCTATTGGGAATTTTTGTTGTTTGAATTTTTTTGGTATTTCTATCTTCTTGTTATAACTTTTTTTACAAGGCCAAAATCCACTTTGTATCATCATGTGCCGTCTGAAATGTTTTTCTTCATGTTAGCCCTTCTGGCCAATAAAGAAACCATTATCATCATTATTATTATTGTTCTTTGAGTCTCAGTCATTGATGTTAGTTAACTGGAAAGTTTGTTGAAATGAATATCAAGGCGCTACCTGCAGCCTCAGATATTCAGGACATGTCGGAGGGTTCTTGCTGTTCCCGGCAAGCATGCCTTTTGAGGTGTTCCAAAAAGTGGGGCTGGACTAAGCTTCTTTAACCATCCTTGGAAACTCTTTGAGATAGTACCCAGTGCGCCTATGACAATCGGGACCACTTTGACTTCATGGCAGTTCCAAATCCTTTTTAACTCCCACTTTAAGTCCTGGTATCAGTTAATTTTCTGCCTCTACTTTTCTTGCAATCTCGTGTCAAATTGGCAAGCTACATCTACAATCAGGCACGATCTTTTTTCCTTGTCCAAAACCACCCGGTCAGGCCTATTGTGTTCTAATTTCTTGTCCGTCTGTATCCTAAAATCCCATAGCACCTTCCCCTGATCGTTTTCTACCACCGACTCTGGCTTATGCTCATACCACTTCTCAGCATGTGGTAAATTGTTTACTTTGCATAGGTGCCAGTGGATCACCCTGCCCATCACATCATGTCTCCAGCCTTTATTGTGAGTCTGGGCTAGGTGTTTATACTCGGATACAATGTGAGACACAATCTCCTCTCTCTCTCCACAGATCCTACACAGTGGGCTAGCCTCCTCCCTGTAAATATGGTGTTTCACCCATTTCGTTTTGAGGGCCTGTTCTTGCGCAGCCATTAGCATTCCTTCTGTAGCCTTTTTAAGGTCTCCTCTTTTCAACCAGTTCCATGTCTGTGGATCTCTAAATTCAGTTTTCTCAAAGAAGGTACTATGAAGGGATTTTTCATGAAGGTTGCTCTTCTTCCTTGTTGTTATTTCCTCCTTGGACATACCCTGGTCTATTGTCCTCTCCTTCAGTACAATTCTGAGCATTGGCTCCCTACTCCCAGTCACGTATTTGTGTAGGTTGTTTTCTCCATCTGAAAACAGTCCTCTATGCTGATAAGACCTCTTCCAACTTCAGATCTCCTTAAGTAGAGTCTATCGATATCACTCCTCTTGTGGACACATGTTGTCGATAGTCAATAGCTTCCTAGTCTTCCTATCCATTTCTTTTTGTTCAGCAACATTCCATCTCAGAATTCCCGCACTGTACCTAATAATAGACACAGCTCAGGAATTTACTGTACTTATGGCATTCCTACTGTTCAGATGTGATTTTAATACACTCCTTATTCTCCGAATGTATTCAGATCTTATCAATTCCTAACTTTTTTGTTCTTGATGTCATCAGCCTCCAGAACACCCAAATATTTGTATCCTTCTTCAGTGTGAATTTCCTTTATCATCTCACCTGTTGGTACCTGGATTCCGTTGCTTCTTCTCAATTTACCCCTCTTCATCATTAGGACTCCACACTTACTAATACCAAGTTGCATACATATATCATTGCTGAAAATTCGGACAGTGTCAACAAGCACATCCAACTTCTTCTCACTCTTCCCGAAGAGCTTAAGATCGTCCATGAAGAGGAGGTGATTGATGGTAAGCTCTCCCTTTCCAAACTTGTATCCTGCTCTCACTTTTCGCAGTATAATGGTCAGGGGGATCAGGGCAAGGACAAACGACAGAGGGGACAAACTATCTCCCTGGAAGATACCTCTCTTGATCTTCACCCCTCCCAAAGGTTCTCCACCCGATGTTAACTCTGTTTTGCAGGACTTCATACTTTTGCCCAACAACTGTCTGATGTTATCTGCCACCTTGAAGATCTCTAGGCTTTTGGTTATCCGAGAATGAGGTACCATGTCGAATGCCTTTTTGTAGTCTATCCATCCCATGGCAAGACCAGTGTGTCTCCTCTTGCAATTCCTCATTACCATCTTATCAATAAGTAACTGGTCTATTGTACCACGCGACTTCTTTTGGCATCCTTTCTGTTCGTCCGGCAACAAGTTGTTTATGTGGAGGTGATGGTAGATTTCATCAGACACAATGTTTGTTAACAGTTTCCACATTACGGACAGACATGTGATAGATCTATAGTTGGTAACATCATTACCCTTGATTCGGTGTTTCATTACCACAACTGTTTTACCTTTTGTCAACCACTCTGGTACCTCACCTAACATCAAGCAGTCATTGAATATGGTAGTCAGTTTCGGGTGGAGGGATGTTATATTTTTAATCCAATACCCCTGCACACCATCTGGGCCTGGTGATTTCCAGTTGGTTAGTATTCTGGCCTGCCTCTTAAGAGTTTCAACTGTGATACTCAAATCAGTTTGTTGGTGTGCCTGTTCACTAATCTCCTTTTGTACTGTCTCAATCCACACTGCATGATCATTATGTTTAACATCCTGCTCCCATATTCCTCTCCAGAATGTCTTAGTCTGTTCCGCCTCAGGGATCACGTCGTTGCCTCTTCCTTTCCCTTCAAGCTGTCCAAACAACATCTTCTGGTTGTTGTCAAACATGTGGCTCTGTCTATACTGACTGACTCTGCCCTCGTATCACCTAATCTTTGCACTCTTTGCTATAATGCGTTGCTTCAGTTCCTCTATGATAATATTTAGCTTTTTCCTCCTAGTTTTGTACTTTATTTCCAGTCTAATTTTAGTGTCTATGTTTTGTAGTGTCCTATTCAGTAGGGACTCAAGCTTTCTAATGTCATTTCTCATTTCCCTGATTTGACCATTCAGTGGTTTCTTCCACCAAGGTTCTGATCTTTCTTGTTTGTTGTTTCCTCTCGCTTTTATGCCAAGTAATTTCCTCACCGCATTTGCTGTTGCTTTGAGGATATTGTTGCACTGGTGAAGGTTCCTCGCCTCAAGCTATTGGATGACTTTGTTTACCTTAGCTGTTGTTTCTTTTAACTTTTTCCTGTCTACAAATCTTGGGTTCATAGGTTTCCCACTATCATTGTTCATTTCATCTACCACTAACTTTAGGATATCAGCCAAATCTTGTCCTAGTCCGTCAGCATTCATCTCCTCAATGGCCGTATCTTTGTTCCAGGTATTATTTAATTCAGCATTCAGATCATTGTCTGCTTCGGATGTTTCCTCCCTTCTCTCAACCTCTTCACCTTCATTTCCCACTGGACACGTTTGCCTGGCATACTCCACTCTCCATTTCCAACCTAATCTCTCTGCTCAGTTCCTCCAATTCCAGCTCGCTTATCCACCCATTAGTTCTTATTACCCGAGCCTGCCCGGACAATTTTTGTTCATCTAATTTAAATAGACAAATCTCGTTCCAGATGTTAAGCATCCGTTTCTTATAGCCTTTTTCCTTGGAGTTACTCCTCAGGTAACATTGCATAACCGTTCTATTCAATTCTTTCGTCCAGTTGTTTCTGGTCCCTTTCCTTCTTCTTCTTCTTCCTCCAACACCAGCAGTATTTGGATGACAGCCAGGTCCCTGCTGCTGGGCAAGGGAGCACCTGCTGGGTGGGAGTCTGTCACATGACGTTCCAGTCTCCACTTCACCGTTATTCGAACTGTTTAGGTTCGACATTTAAACACACATATCGAGGATTGGTGAATGTATGGTTACATAACCACCGGTGATTTCATCACCCCCAGTGATTTGATCACCCCCGGTGATTTTAGCGAGGCACTATCACGCTGTAGACGAACATAAATAAATAAACAAATAAATAGGTAAAAACTTTAAAAAATAAACATAAGTTTCATTGTAATGTTTGAATGTCTGACTTAGTGTTTTTTTTTTTGTTTTGTTTTTTTCTCTTTACGGTTTTCGTTGCTGCTGCGCTGTTTTGATTTTAGCTTCACGGGAAGTAGGGCTGTTGCGTTCAAAACTTTTGAAATTTGTTTCGACTTGTTGCTTATCATTATTATTATTATCAGCCGAGGTTAACCTTGCCCTCCATCCCCAATTGATGGCCTTGTGCCAAAAGTAGCAACAATTATTATTATTATTATATTATACGGGGTCGATAAAACAAAGCACCAGCAATGCACTGGGCAATTGCTGGCCTTGCGCCAAAAAAAATAGAAACAATTATTATTATTATATTATAGTTTAGATTTGACATCGTTTAAACTAAACACTTTGAGAAAGTTTTAGAGGTACAGCAGCAATAATGTTTTTGGTGTTGTTGTTGCTTCTGACCGGGTCACCAAATCAGTCTATATCTTTTGATACCTTCCTCGCTTAGTGGGACTACTACTATCCCTCTGTCTTAACAGTAGGTAGTGGGAGAGAATAGCGGCGGTAGCGATAATGTTGCAGTGGTGGTGATGTGATAGTAGTACTGTAGTGATGGTCTTGAAGTAGCCGTTGGTTTGGCTAGATTTTTTGTGTGTGGTAGTGGTGATGTTGGCGGTGGCGCTGGTGGTGTTGGTGGTGAAATTATTTGCCTGTTGTTTGTAGCCATGTAGCCATTTTTCTTTTTTGAGTATAACATTTCTGATCCAAAATTAAATATTAAATATTGGGGCCCTATGCCATAATGTGATGCGTTGTCACTTCCTGAGAGCAAAAAACTCTAATCTTATGTTCCATTTGTAATAAGAATTATTCTATCACAATTGTTTTAAATACGTAAAAATCAAAATCTTACGGTAGCGATTCCATAACACTCTATCCACCACGTGCGTATCTTCCCTTCATTTATCTTCCCTTCAATTTATCTTCCTTTCATTTATCTTCCCTTCAATTATTATTATTATTATTATTATTATTATTATTGTTATTGTTATTCCTTGAATCTCAGTCATTGATGTTGGTTAACTGGAAAGTCCGTTGGATTGAATATCAAGCCACTACCTGCAGCCTCAGATATTCAGGACGTATCGGAGGGTTCTTGCTGTTCCAAGCAAGCATGCCTTTTGAAGCGTTCCAAAAAGCGTGAAGGGGCCGATTTTCTTTAACCATCCCTGGAAACTTTTGGAGATAGTCCCCAGTGCGCCTATGACAATCGGGATCACTTTGACTTCATGGCAGTTCCAAATCCTTTTCACCTCCCACTTTAGGTCCTGGTATCGGTTAATTTTCTCCCTCTCCTTCTCTTGCACTCTCGTGTCGAACGGGCAGGCCACATCCACAATCAGGCACGATCTTTTTTCTTTGTCCACAACCACCAGGTCAGGTCTATTGTGCTCCAGTTTTTTGTCCGTCTGTATCCTAAAATCCCACAGCACCTTCACCTGACTGTTCTCCATCACCGCCTCTGGCCTATGCTCATACCATTTCTCAGAATGTGGTAGATTGTTTACTTTGCACAGGTGCCAGTGGATCACCCTGCCCATCACATCGTGTCTCCAGCCCTTATAGTGGGTCTGGGCTAGGTGTTTGCACTCGGACACAATGTGAGCCACAGTCTCCTCTCTCTCTCCACAGATCCTGCACATTGGGCTAGCCTCCTCCATGTCTGTGGATCTCTAAATTCAGTTTTCTCAAAGAAGGTACTATGAAGGGATTTTCCCTTAAGGCTGCTCTTCCTCCTTGATGTTATTTCCTCCCTGGACATCCCCTGGCCTACTGTACCCTCCTTCAGTACAGTTCTGAGCATTGGCTCCTTACTATAGGTCACGTATTCGTATAGGTTGTTTTTCTCCATCTGAACACAGTCCTCTATGCTGATAAGACCTCTTCCACCCTCAGATCTCCTTAGGTAGAGTCTATCGACATCACTCCTCTTGTGGAACATGTAGATAGTCAATAGCTTCCTAGTCTTCCTATCCATTTCTTTTTGTTCAGCAACATTCCATCTCAGAATTCCCGCACTGTACCTAATAATAGACACAGCTCGGGAATTTACTGCGCTTATAGCATTTCTGCTGTTCAGATGTGACTTCAATACGCTCCTTACTCTCCGAATGTATTCAGTTCTTAACAATTCCTTCATTTTTTTGTTCTTTATGCCATCAGCCTCCAGAACGCCCAAATACTTGTATCCTTCCTCAGAGTCAATTTCCTTTATCATCTCACCTGTTGGTATCTGGATCCCGTTACTTCTGCTCAACCTACCCCTCTTCATCACAATGACTCCACATTTACCAATACCAAACTGCATACATATATCACTGCTGAAAATACGGACAGTGTCAACAAGCACATCCAACTCCTTCTCACTTTTCCCGAAGAGCTTAAGATCGTCCATGAAGAGGAGGTGATTGATGGTAAGCTCTCCCCTTCCCAACTTGTATCCTGCTCTCACTTTTCGCAGCATAATGGTCAAGGGCATCAGGGCAAGGACAAACAACAGAGGGGACAGGCTATCTCCCTGGAAGATACCTCTCTTGATCTTCACGCTTCCCAAGGATACTCCAGTTGATGTCAACTCTGTCTCCCAGGACCCCATACTCCTGCCTAGCAACTGTCTGATGTTATCTGCCACCCTGAAGATCTCCAGGCTTTTGGTGATCCAGGAATGAGGCACCATGTCAAATGCCTTTCTGTAGTCTATCCATCCCATGGCAAGATCAGTGTGTCTCCTCCTGCAGTTCCCCATTACCATCTTATCAATAAGCAACTGGTCCTTTGTACCACGTGACTTCTTTCGGCATCCTTTCTGTTCGTCCGGTAACAAGTTGTTTGTGTGGAGGTGATGGTAGATTTCCTCAGACACAATGCTCGTCAACAGTTTCCACATTACGGGCAGACATGTGATAGGTCTATAGTTGGTAGCATCATTACCCTTGATTCGGTCTTTCATTATCAGAACTGTGGTACCTTTTGTCAACCACTCTGGCACCTCACCCGACACCAAGCAGTCATTGAACATGGCCGTCAGCTTCGGGTGGAGGGATGTTAGATGTTTAATCCAATACCCCTGCACACCATCTGGGCCTGGTGATTTCCAGTTGGTTAGTTTTTTGGCTTGCCCCTTAAGAGTTTCAACTGTGATACTCAAATCAGTCTGTTGCTGTGCCTGCTCACCGATCTCCCTCTGTACTGTTTCAATCCACCCTGCCTGGGCATTGTGTCTAACATCCTGCTCCCATATTCCTCTCCAGAATGTCTTAGTTTGTTCCGCCCCAGGGATCAAGTCGTTGCCTCTTTCTTTGCCCTCAAGCTGTCCAAACAGCATCTTCTGGTTGCTGTCGAACATTATTATTATTATTATTATTATTATTATTATTATTATTATTACAGCTGCATTTATCTTGCTTTATGTTCATACGAGTTATCACCAAGTCCCAACCAGTGACCTCAAGAGACAACAAGGTCCGCCATGTTCAAGAAAGAACATACATACTCACACATGCATCTTTAGTGTTTAGACTTGTTATGTACTTATATTGACAGAATCTTCCTTAGTATATGGGCAGTTCCCATTAGTACTATCTTTTGTATTTCTCCTATACGCGGGTTTCCTGGGATTTGCGATAAGTAATCATTAGACCCCTTAGGTATCATTCCGAGAGCTCCGACAACCACTGGTATTTCCACATTTTTCCAATTTCTATCTCCAGGTCCTTATACTTGCTCAATTTTTCAAATGTTTTTATAGATACATTCTTGTCTATTGGAACGGACATATCAATTAGCAGGCATACCCTCTTTTTAAAGTCCTTCAATATTATATCAGGTCTATTTGCATCTATTTTTCGGTCTGTTTGAATGCTAAAGTTCCACAAGATTAAGATGTGATCTTTTTCAAGTATGGGAGGTGGTTGATGCTCCCACCAATTCTTTTGATGGGGCAGGTCAAAATGCTTACACATTATCTAATGTATGTATTGTGCAGCTCTGTCATGCCTGTTTAGGTATTCGGTTGGAGCTATAGGACTGCACATTGAAATTATATGGTCAATGGTCTCTGGTTGTTTTTTACATACACGGCATAATGGGCTGCATCCGTTTTTTATTATGTTGGCTTGGTAATTTTTTGTTGGCAGACACTGATCTTGTGCTGATATAATCAGTCCTTCAGTCTCCGATTTCAGTCCAGAGGATGCCAACCACTGATGGGTTAAAGTTTTGTCAACATCAGGATTGTTAGCTCGTTCTGGGTATTTTCCATACAGACGCCTTTCTTGCCATTTCTTAGCCAGTTTCTGTAGCAGTTCTTTTACCTGCTTTGCTTTTTCTGTGTTTTCCCTTTCAGCAGTAAATGGGACTTCTGAAATGTGTAGTCCATTACTGTATCTTTGTGCATCTTTTGTAATGGTGTATGATCTTTTGGTGCTTTCGTGTTTCAAAACGAGTTTGATCATCCAACCATGTGATTCCCTTAGATATGTAGATAATCCAATTGTTGCAGTTTTCAACGCAATGTCTAACTGGATTAACCCACGTCCTCCTTCTTTCCTAGGGAGATATATTCTATTTGTATCTGCCTTCGGGTGATGCATTCTGTGCATGGTTAAGAATTTTCGAATTTTTGTATCGAGCCTACGGATCTCTGTGCTTGACCAGTTGATGACATTGTAACTGTAGGTTACTACTGGTATGGACACAATGTGAGCCACAGTCTCCTCTCTCTCTCCACAGATCCTGCACAGTGGGCTAGCCTCCTCCTTGTAGATATGGTGCTTCAACCACTTCGTTTTGAGGGCCTGCTCCTGCGCAGCCATTAGCATTCCTTCTGTAGCCTTTTTGAGGTCTCCTCTTCTCAACCAGTTCCATGTCTGTGGATCTCTAAATTCAGTTTTCTCAAAGAAGGTACTATGAAGGGATTTTCCCTTAAGGCTGCTCTTCCTCCTTGATGTTATTTCCTCCTTGGGTATCCCCTGGCCTACTGTCCCCTCCTTCAGTACAGCTCTGAGCATTGGCTCCTTACTATAGGTCACGTATTTGTATAGGTTGTTTTTCTCCATCTGAACACAGTCCTCTATGCTGATAAGACCTCTTCCACCCTCAGATCTCCTTAGGTAGAGTCTATCGACATCACTCCTCTTGTGGAACATGTTGTAGATAGTCAATAGCTTCCTAGTCTTCCTATCCATTTCTTTTTGTTCAGCAACATTCCATCTCAGAATTCCCGCACTGTACCTAATAATAGACACAGCTCGGGAATTTACTGCGCTTATGGCATTTCTGCTGTTCAGATGTGACTTCAATACGCTCCTTACTCTCCGAATGTATTCAGTTCTTAACAATTCCTTCATTTTTTTGTTCTTTATGCCATCAGCCTCCAGAACGCCCAAATACTTGTATCCTTCCTCAGAGTCAATTTCCTTTATCATCTCACCTGTTGGTATCTGGATCCCGTTACTTCTGCTCAACCTACCCCTCCTCATCACAATGACTCCACATTTACCAATACCAATATTATTATTATTATTATTATTATTATTATTATTATTATTATTATTATTATTATTATTATTGGCGACCTACGTAGTAAATCGTATCATCGTGAGCTCCGCAAAGGTTTGTTATTTCCGTTTGTTAAAAATTGACATTTATGGAAAATTTGTATTGTTAACTATATATAAGCGCACATACATTGTTTTCCGAAAAGGACACCCAAAACGATTGGGGCCTTGTGCCCAAAATTTAAACTTTTATGATTATCAAAAAATTTCTTTGAAAAAAATGGCTAATTCACCTCTGCACCAAGCAGCTGAGAGCCTTCCTCACAAATTAACACCTCACACCAACACCACCATTGTAAATGTTACTACGTTTGCCAACACTAAAAAAAATATAAGCAGTAGCAATATTTTAAATTTGACTCAGGCAGACATTCATTTCCCGCCATTACCAATGACTGCAAGTGTTAAAGCCGCCACCCCCACCACCACAGCGACAACAGAAACAAAAGGAAAAAATAAATCAACTTGTGATGTCGAAATGTTTTCAACCAAAATGGACTCATCCACACCGAACACCACTGACGTCACCACCAACACAACTGAAACTAAAATTAATAATAACAAAAATAACGATAACAACAACAGCAACAATTACATTAAAAAAACCACCCTGAGTTTTGCCAGACTAGCCAAACAGTGCGAAGCATTTACGGTAACTCAGGAGGAATTAGAAAATGGCAAAAAAATGGTAAAAAAAGATGCGTACAGGGTCAGCCCCCCCCCCTAATAAAATGGAGCATCGGCGCCTATGCACCGTGTCGTATCGAACAATTAATGTAAAATCGCGCCGAGTGGAACGGGCATCCGAGTCCCAAATCCAAAAACCTTTGGGACATGTGTGGGCAAGAAAATCCCACATCAGACGTGGGCAGAAGTATGGAACCGTGACTTTAATACGCTCCTTACTCTCCGAATGTTTTCAGTTCTTATCAATTCCTTCATTTTTTTGTTCTTGATGTCATCAGTTTCCAGACCACCCAAATACTTGTATCCTTCTTCAGTGTCAATTTCCTTTATCATCTCACCTGTTGGTACCTGGATTCCGTTGCTTCTGCTCAATTTACCCCTCTTCATCACAAGGACTCCACACTTACTAATACCAAATTGCATTCATATATCATTGCTGAAAATACGGACAGTGTCAACAAGCACATCCAACTCTTTCTCGCTCTTCCCGAAGAGCTTAAGATCGTCCATGAAGAGGAGGTGATTGATGGTAAGCTCTCCCTTTCCCAACTTGTATCCTGCTCTCACCTTTCGCAGTATAATGGTGAGGGGAATCAGGGCAAGGACAAACAACAGAGGGGACAGACTATCTCCCTGGAAGATACCTCTCTTGATCTTCATGCTGATGTTAACTCTGTTTCCCAGGACTTCATACTTTCGCCCAACAACTGTCTGATGTTATCTGCCACCTTGAAGATCTCTAGGATTTTGGTGATCCAAGAATGAGGCACCATGTCAAATGCCTTTTTGTAGTCTATCCATCCCATGGCAAGACCAGTATGTCTCCTCTTGCAATTCCTCATTACCATCTTATCAATAAGTAACTGGTCCTTTGTACCACGAGACTTCTTTCGGCATCCTTTCTGTTCGTCCGGTAACAAGTTGTTTGTGTGGAAGTGATGGTAGATTTCCTCAGACATAATGCTCGTCAACAGTTTCCACATTACGGACAGACATGTGATAGGTCTATAGTTGGTAACATCATTACCCTTGATTCGGTGTTTCATTACCAGAACTGTGGTACCTTTTGTCAACCACTCTGGTACCTCACCTGACATCAAGCAGTCATTGAACATGGTTGTCAGTTTCGGGTGGAGGGATGTTATATTTTTAATCCAATACCCCTGCACACTATCTGGGTCTGGTGATTTCCAGTTGGTTAGTTTTTTGGCCTGCCCCTTAAGAGTTTCAACTGTGATACTCAAGTCAGTTTGTTGGTGTGCCTGTTCACTAATCTCCTTCTGTACTGTCTCAATCCACACTGCCTGGTCATTATGTTTAACATCCTGCTCCCATATTCCTCTCCAGAATATTTTAGTTTGTTCCGCCTCAGGGATCACGTCGTTGCCTCTTTCTTTCCCCTCAAGCTGTCCAAACAACATCTTCTGGTTGTTGTCAAACATGCGGTCTGTCTATACTGACTGACTCTGCTCTCGTATCGCCTAATTTTTGCACTCTTTGCTACAATGCGTTGTTTCAGTTCCCCTATGATAGTATTTAGCTTTTTCCTCCTAGTTTTGTACTTTATTTCCAGTCTATTTTTAGTGTCTATGTTTTTTAGTGTCCCATTCAGTAGGGACTCAAGCTTTCCAATGTCAGTTCTCATTTCCCTGATTTGACCACTCAGTCGTTTCTTCCACCATTATTATTTTTTATTATTATTATCATTATTATTATTATTATTGTTATTGTTATTCCTTGAATCTCAGTCATTGATGTTGGTTAACTGGAAAGTCCGTTGGATTGAATATCAAGCCACTACCTGCAGCCTCAGATATTCAGGACGTATCGGAGGGTTCTTGCCGTTCCAAGCAAGCATGCCTTTTGAAGCGTTCCAAAAAGCGTGAAGGGGCCGATTTTCTTTAACCATCCCTGGAAACCTTTGGAGATAGTCCCCAGTGCGCCTATGACAATCGGGATCACTTTGACTTCATGGCAGTTCCAAATCCTTTTCACCTCCCACTTTAGGTCCTGGTATCGGTTAATTTTCTCCCTCTCCTTCTCTTGCACTCTCGTGTCGAACGGGCAGGCCACATCCACAATCAGGCACGATCTTTTTTCTTTGTCCACAACCACCAGCTCAGGTCTATTGTGTTCCAGTTTTTTGTCCGTCTGTATCCTAAAATCCCACAGCACCTTCACCTGACTGTTCTCCATCACCGCCTCTGGCCTATGCTCATACCATTTCTCAGAATGTGGTAGATTGTTTACTTTGCACAGGTGCCAGTGGATCACCCTGCCCATCACATCGTGTCTCCAGCCCTTATAGTGGGTCTGGGCTAGGTGTTTACACTCGGACACAATGTGAGCCACAGTCTCCTCTCTCTCTCCACAGATCCTGCACAGTGGGCTAGCCTCCTCCTTGTAGATATGGTGCTTCAACCACTTCGTTTTGAGGGCCTGCTCCTGCGCAGCCATTAGCATTCCTTCTGTAGCCTTTTTGAGGTCTCCTCTTCTCAACCAGTTCCATGTCTGTGGATCTCTAAATTCAGTTTTCTCAAAGAAGGTACTATGAAGGGATTTTCCCTTAAGGCTGCTCTTCCTCCTTGATGTTATTTCCTCCTTGGGTATCCCCTGGCCTACTGTCCCCTCCTTCAGTACAGCTCTGAGCATTGGCTCCTTACTATAGGTCACGTATTTGTATAGGTTGT
Organism: Eledone cirrhosa; assembly: GCA_964016885.1. Lineage (NCBI taxonomy): Eukaryota > Metazoa > Mollusca > Cephalopoda > Octopoda > Eledonidae > Eledone > Eledone cirrhosa. Next base: position 254,631,143 of record OZ024742.1, read on the forward strand.
TTTTCTCCATCTGAACACAGTCCTCTATGCTGATAAGACCTCTTCCACCCTCAGATCTCCTTAGGTAGAGTCTATCGACATCACTCCTCTTGTGGAACATGTTGTAGATAGTCAATAGCTTCCTAGTCTTCCTATCCATTTCTTTTTGTTCAGCAACATTCCATCTCAGAATTCCAGCACTGTACCTAATAATAGACACAGCTCGGGAATTTACTGCGCTTATGGCATTTCTGCTGTTCAGATGTGACTTCAATACGCTCCTTACTCTCCGAATGTATTCAGTTCTTAACAATTCCTTCATTTTTTTGTTCTTTATGCCATCAGCCTCCAGAACGCCCAAATACTTGTATCCTTCCTCAGAGTCAATTTCCTTTATCATCTCACCTGTTGGTATCTGGATCCCGTTACTTCTGCTCAACCTACCCCTCCTCATCACAATGACTCCACATTTACCAATACCAAACTGCATACATATATCACTGCTGAAAATACGGACAGTGTCAACAAGCACATCCAACTCCTTCTCACTTTTCCCGAAGAGCTTAAGATCGTCCATGAAGAGGAGGTGATTGATGGTAAGCTCTCCCCTTCCCAACTTGTATCCTGCTCTCACTTTTCGCAGCATAATGGTCAAGGGCATCAGGGCAAGGACAAACAACAGAGGGGACAGGCTATCTCCCTGGAAGATACCTCTCTTGATCTTCACGCTTCCCAAGGATACTCCAGTTGATGCCAACTCTGTCTCCCAGGACCCCATACTCCTGCCCAGCAACTGTCTGATGTTATCTGCCACCCTGAAGATCTCCAGGCTTTTGGTGATCCAGGAATGAGGCACCATGTCAAATGCCTTTCTGTAGTCTATCCATCCCATGGCAAGATCAGTGTGTCTCCTCCTGCAATTCCCCATTACCATCTTATCAATAAGCAACTGGTCCTTTGTACCACGTGACTTCTTTCGGCATCCTTTCTGTTCGTCCGGCAACAAGTTGTTTGTGTGGAGGTGATGGTAGATTTCCTCAGACACAATGCTCGTCAACAGTTTCCACATTACGGGCAGACATGTGATAGGTCTATAGTTGGTAACATCATTACCCTTGATTCGGTCTTTCATTATCAGAACTGTGGTACCTTTTGTCAACCACTCTGGCACCTCACCCGACACCAAGCAGTCATTGAACATGGCCGTCAGCTTCGGGTGGAGGGATGTTAAATGTTTAATCCAATACCCCTGCACAACATCTGGGCCTGGTGATTTCCAGTTGGTTAGTTTTTTGGCTTGCCCCTTAAGAGTTTCAACTGTGATACTCAAATCAGTCTGTTGCTGTGCCTGCTCACCGATCTCCCTCTGTACTGTTTCAATCCACCCTGCCTGGGCATTGTGTCTAACATCCTGCTCCCATATTCCTCTCCAGAATGTTTTAGCTTGTTCCGCCCCAGGGATCAAGTCGTTGCCTCTTTCTTTCCCCTCAAGCTGTCCAAACAGCATCTTCTGGTTGTTGTCGAACATGCGGTTCTGTTTATACTGACTGACTCTGTTCTCGTATCGCCTGATTTTGGCACTCTTTGCTACAATGCGTTGCTTCAATTCCTCTATGATAATATTTAGCTTTTTACTCCTAGTTTTGTATTTTATTTCCAGTCTATTTTTAGTGCCTATGTTTTTTAGTGTCCCATTCAGTAGTGACTCAAGCTTTCCTATGTCATTTCTCATTTCCCCGATTTGCCCACTCAGTCGCTTCTTCCACCACGGCTCTGCTCTTTCTTGTCTGTTGTTTCCTCTCGCTTTTATACCAAGTAGTTTCCTCACCGTATTTGCTGTTGCTTTGAGGATATTGTTGCACTGGTGAAGACTCCTCGCCTCAAGGTATGGGATGACTTTGTTTACCTTAGCTGTTGTTTCTTTTAACTTTTTCCTGTCTACAAATCTTAGGTTCATAGGTCTCCCACTATCATTGTTCAACTCATCTACCACTAAATTTAGGATGTCAACCGAATCTTGTCCTAGCCCGTCAGCATTCATCTCCTCAGTGGCCGTATCTCTGTTCCAGGTATTATTTATCTCAGTATTCAGATCATTGTCTGCTTCGGGTGGTTCCTCCGTTCTCAGGACCTCCTCACCTTCATTTCCCGCCGGCTCGCTTGTCTGGCATACTACACCCGCCATCTCCAAGCCATTCTCTCTGCTCAGTTCCTCCAGTTCCAGCTCGCTTATCCACCCATTAGTTCTTATTACCCGAGCCTGCCCGGCCAATTTTTGTTCATCTAATTTAAATAAACCAATCTCGTTCCAGATGTTATGCATCCGTCTCCTGTAGCCCCTCTCCTTGGGGTTACTTTTCAGGTAGCATTGCATAACAGTTCTATTCAATTCTTTCGTCCAGTTGGTTCTGGCCCCTTTCCTTCTTCTTCTTCCTCCAACATCAGCAGTATTTGGTTGACAGTCAGGTTCCTGCTGCTGAGCCAGGGGGCACCTGTTGGGTGAGAGTCTGTCACATGACGTTCTAGTCTCCATTTCACCGTTATTCGAACTGTTTATGTTCGATATTTAAACACTCTTATCGAGGATTGGCGAATGTATGTTTACATAGCCATCTGTGGATCCGCCATCCCACTTGGCCCTTGTGTGGCATTATCACCACGCTGTATACGGACACACATAAACAAACAAACAAACGGGCAGAAAGGGCCCCAAAAATGAATAAGCATAAGTTTCATTGTAATGTAGTATTCGAATGTCTGACTTAGTTTTTGTTTTTTAAGTTTTACTTTTTCCTCCCTCTTCTCTGTCCGTCCGCCTGCTTCTCTCTTCATTCTTATTTTCTTTACGTTTTTGGGGTTTCTTTTTTTGTTTTTGTTTTTCTCTGTTTTTCTCGTTTTTTACTGTTGTTGCTGTGCTGCTTTTGTTGTTTGTTTTTTCTTTTTTCTTTTGAGTCTATCTATATATTTTGATGCCTTCCTCTTTGTTAGTAGTAGGAATTCTATAATGTGGAAGTGGTAGCCAGCAGAGACTGGCGGCGTTGGCGATACTGAGACAGTGGTGGTGGTGATGTCGATACCGAGGCAGTGGTGGCGGTGATGCGACCGTATTACTGTAGTGATGGTGCTGTAGCGGTGGCAGCAGCAGTGAAGGAGTCAGGGGGTGGTGGCGGCGGTGATGGGATAGTGGTGGTAATGATGGCCGTAGTGAGCGGTGGCGGTGAAGGTGAAAATGCTGTTGTGTTTAGTGTACACAGATGATGGGGTGGGTGGTGTATCTAGTTTCTGGTGTTGGTGAGTTTCGCTGTCCTATATAGTGTAGCCAGAGGAGAGGAGGGGGGGGGGGGGTTCTTCTTCTTCCATTTATAGCCATTTTATTTTTTTTTGGATATACAGTGTACAATACAAAGTTGAATATTTGAATATTTGAGCCGTATTACTGTAGTGATGGTGCTGTAGCGGTGGCAGCAGCAGTGAAGGAGTCAAGGGGTGGTGGCGGCGGTGATGGGATAGTGGTGGTAATGATGGCCGTAGTGAGCGGTGGCGGTGAAGATGAAAATGCTGTTGTGTTTAGTGTACACAGATGATGGGGTGGGTGGTGTATCTAGTTTCTGGTGTTGGTGAGTTTCGCTGTCCTATATAGTGTAGCCAGAGGAGAGGAGGGGGGGGGGGTCTTCTTCTTCCATTTATAGCCATTTTTTTTTGGATATACAGTGTACAATACAAAGTTGAATATTTGAATATTTGAGCCTTATAACAATATATTTTGGGTCCGAATTTTTTTGGGGCTCAAGCCGGGTGCTTTACGTAGCATTTGTACTAAGAGTTGTTATTTCACAAATGATTTAAATATGTTAAAAATTCAAAACTTACGGGAGCGATTTCATGACCTCCGTCACCTCGTGCGTCTTCTTCCCTTATTATTATTATTATTATTATTGTTATTGTTATTCCTTGAATCTCAGTCATTGATGTTGGTTAACTGGAAAGTCCGTTGGATTGAATATCAAGCCACTACCTGCAGCCTCAGATATTCAGGACGTATCGGAGGGTTCTTGCCGTTCCAAGCAAGCATGCCTTTTGAAGCGTTCCAAAAAGCGTGAAGGGGCCGATTTTCTTTAACCATCCCTGGAAACCTTTGGAGATAGTCCCCAGTGCGCCTATGACAATCGGGATCACTTTGACTTCATGGCAGTTCCAAATCCTTTTCACCTCCCACTTTAGGTCCTGGTATCGGTTAATTTTCTCCCTCTCCTTCTCTTGCACTCTCGTGTCGAACGGGCAGGCCACATCCACAATCAGGCACGATCTTTTTTCTTTGTCCACAACCACCAGGTCAGGTCTATTGTGTTCCAGTTTTTTGTCCGTCTGTATCCTAAAATCCCACAGCACCTTCACCTGACTGTTCTCCATCACCGCCTCTGGCCTATGCTCATACCATTTCTCAGAATGTGGTAGATTGTTTACTTTGCACAGGTGCCAGTGGATCACCCTGCCCATCACATCGTGTCTCCAGCCCTTATAGTGGGTCTGGGCTAGGTGTTTACACTCGGACACAATGTGAGCCACAGTCTCCTCTCTCTCTCCACAGATCCTGCACAGTGGGCTAGCCTCCTCCTTGTAGATATGGTGCTTCAACCACTTCGTTTTGAGGGCCTGCTCCTGCGCAGCCATTAGCATTCCTTCTGTAGCCTTTTTGAGGTCTCCTCTTCTCAACCAGTTCCATGTCTGTGGATCTCTAAATTCAGTTTTCTCAAAGAAGGTACTATGAAGGGATTTTCCCTTAAGGCTGCTCTTCCTCCTTGATGTTATTTCCTCCTTGGGTATCCCCTGGCCTACTCTCCCCTCCTTCAGTACAGCTCTGAGCATTGGCTCCTTACTATAGGTCACGTATTTGTATAGGTTGTTTTTCTCCATCTGAACACAGTCCTCTATGCTGATAAGACCTCTTCCACCCTCAGATCTCCTTAGGTAGAGTCTATCGACATCACTCCTCTTGTGGAACATGTTGTAGATAGTCAATAGCTTCCTAGTCTTCCTATCCATTTCTTTTTGTTCAGCAACATTCCATCTCAGAATTCCCGCACTGTACCTAATAATAGACACAGCTCGGGAATTTACTGCGCTTATGGCATTTCTGCTGTTCAGATGTGACTTCAATACGCTCCTTACTCTCCGAATGTATTCAGTTCTTAACAATTCCTTCATTTTTTTGTTCTTTATGCCATCAGCCTCCAGAACGCCCAAATACTTGTATCCTTCCTCAGAGTCAATTTCCTTTATCATCTCACCTGTTGGTATCTGGATCCCGTTACTTCTGCTCAACCTACCCCTCCTCATCACAATGACTCCACATTTACCAATACCAAACTGCATACATATATCACTGCTGAAAATACGGACAGTGTCAACAAGCACATCCAACTCCTTCTCACTTTTCCCGAAGAGCTTAAGATCGTCCATGAAGAGGAGGTGATTGATGGTAAGCTCTCCCCTTCCCAACTTGTATCCTGCTCTCACTTTTCGCAGCATAATGGTCAAGGGCATCAGGGCAAGGACAAACAACAGAGGGGACAGGCTATCTCCCTGGAAGATACCTCTCTTGATCTTCACGCTTCCCAAGGATACTCCAGTTGATGTCAACTCTGTCTCCCAGGACCCCATACTCCTGCCCAGCAACTCTCTGATGTTATCTGCCACCCTGAAGATCTCCAGGCTTTTGGTGATCCAGGAATGAGGCACCATGTCAAATGCCTTTCTGTAGTCTATCCATCCCATGGCAAGATCAGTGTGTCTCCTCCTGCAATTCCCCATTACCATCTTATCAATAAGCAACTGGTCCTTTGTACCACGTGACTTCTTTCGGCATCCTTTCTGTTCGTCCGGCAACAAGTTGTTTGTGTGGAGGTGATGGTAGATTTCCTCAGACACAATGCTCGTCAACAGTTTCCACATTACGGGCAGACATGTGATAGGTCTATAGTTGGTAACATCATTACCCTTGATTCGGTCTTTCATTATCAGAACTGTGGTACCTTTTGTCAACCACTCTGGCACCTCACCCGACACCAAGCAGTCATTGAACATGGCCGTCAGCTTCGGGTGGAGGGATGTTAAATGTTTAATCCAATACCCCTGCACACCATCTGGGCCTGGTGATTTCCAGTTGGTTAGTTTTTTGGCTTGCCCCTTAAGAGTTTCAACTGTGATACTCAAATCAGTCTGTTGCTGTGCCTGCTCACCGATCTCCCTCTGTACTGTCTCAATCCACCCTGCCTGGGCATTGTGTCTAACATCCTGCTCCCATATTCCTCTCCAGAATGTTTTAGCTTGTTCCGCCCCAGGGATCAAGTCGGTGCCTCTTTCTTTCCCCTCAAGCTGTCCAAACAGCATCTTCTGGTTGTTGTCGAACATGCGGTTCTGTTTATACTGACTGACTCTGTTCTCGTATCGCCTGATTTTGGCACTCTTTGCTACAATGCGTTGCTTCAATTCCTCTATGATAATATTTAGCTTTTTACTCCTAGTTTTGTATTTTATTTCCAGTCTATTTTTAGTGCCTATGTTTTTTAGTGTCCCATTCAGTAGTGACTCAAGCTTTCCTATGTCATTTCTCATTTCCCCGATTTGCCCACTCAGTCGCTTCTTCCACCACGGCTCTGCTCTTTCTTGTCTGTTGTTTCCTCTCGCTTTTATACCAAGTAGTTTCCTCACCGTATTTGCTGTTGCTTTGAGGATATTGTTGCACTGGTGAAGACTCCTCGCCTCAAGGTATGGGATGACTTTGTTTACCTTAGCTGTTGTTTCTTTTAACTTTTTCCTGTCTACAAATCTTAGGTTCATAGGTCTCCCACTATCATTGTTCAACTCATCTACCACTAAATTTAGGATGTCAACCGAATCTTGTCCTAGCCCGTCAGCATTCATCTCCTCAGTGGCCGTATCTCTGTTCCAGGTATTATTTATCTCAGTATTCAGATCATTGTCTGCTTCGGGTGGTTCCTCCGCTCTCAGGACCTCCTCACCTTCATTTCCCGCCGGCTCGCTTGTCTGGCATACTACACCCGCCATCTCCAAGCCATTCTCTCTGCTCAGTTCCTCCAGTTCCAGCTCGCTTATCCACCCATTAGTTCTTATTACCCGAGCCTGCCCGGCCAATTTTTGTTCATCTAATTTAAATAAACCAATCTCGTTCCAGATGTTATGCATCCGTCTCCTGTAGCCCCTCTCCTTGGGGTTACTTTTCAGGTAGCATTGCATAACAGTTCTATTCAATTCTTTCGTCCAGTTGGTTCTGGCCCCTTTCCTTCTTCTTCTTCCTCCAACATCAGCAGTATTTCGTTGACAGTCAGGTTCCTGCTGCTGAGCCAGGGGGCACCTGTTGGGTGAGAGTCTGTCACATGACGTTCTAGTCTCCATTTCACCGTTATTCGAACTGTTTATGTTCGATATTTAAACACTCTTATCGAGGATTGGCGAATGTATGTTTACATAGCCATCTGTGGATCCGCCATCCCACTTGGCCCTTGTGTGGCATTATCACCACGCTGTATACGGACACACATAAACAAACAAACACACGGGCAGAAAGGGCCCCAAAAATGAATAAGCATAAGTTTCATTGTAATGTAGTATTCGAATGTCTGACTTAGTTTTTGTTTTTTAAGTTTTACTTTTTCCCCCCTCTTCTCTGTCCGTCCGCCTGCCTCTCTCTTCATTCTTATTTTCTTTACGTTTTGGGGGTTTCTTTTTTTGTTTTTGTTTTTCTCTGTTTTTCTCGTTTTTTACTGTTGTTGCTGTGCTGCTTTTGTTGTTTATTTTTTCTTTTTTCTTTTGAGTCTATCTATATATTTTGATGCCTTCCTCTTTTTTAGCAGTAGGGATTCTATAATGTGGTGGCAGCAGCCAGCTAAAAGAAGAAGTGGGAGACTGGCGGCGGTAGCGATACTGAGACAGTGGTGGTGGTGATGTCGATACCGAGACAGTGGTGGCGGTGATGTGACCGTATTACTGTAGCGATGGTGCTGTAGCGGTGGCAGCAGTGAAGGAGTGAAGGGGTGGTGGCGGCGGTGATGGGATAATGGTTGTAATGATGGCCGTAGTGATCGGTGGTGGTTTAGTGTACACAGGTGATAGGGTGGGTGGTGTATCTAGTTTCTGGTGTTGGTGAGTTTGGCTGTTCTATATAGTGTATACAGAGGAGGAGGGGGGGGGGGGGTTCTTCTTCCATTTATAGCCATTTTCTTTTTTTTATTTTCTTTATTATTATTATTATTATTATTATTATTATTATTATTATTATTATTATAAATGGATTGGTAGAACTTTTAGAGTATCAGGCAAAATCATTATCATCAGCATTGTGGTCACAGTCAAACATTTTTGAAAACGTCTCTACAATTCACAATTTTCCATTGTTCCTGGCAAATTCTCCAAACTGAGGTTTGTATCGTCTGAGTGTTGATCAATGAAGGTTTGAGCAGGTTTCCTCTGCTGCATCTTTTGTAAGTTGGTTCTCACAATAGTAGTTAACACTAAGAGAATAAATGAACTTATAGCAATCTGTGAACTTTACAAGCTTGAAGTTACATACATACAAGAACATCCTTTCCACCATTCTGATCATATAATCGATTATCATGATTTAAGAAAGGGCTGGAAACGTGTGTCTAATTAATTTGAGAAGGCTCAAAACAATTCACCTGTTGGAGGAGTAGTCATGATTTTCATTTCAAAATCACAAGAATCTTTGCTTTGTATTGAAACTATAACACCAAGAATACAGATTCATTAACTCTTATGGAGAAAGGCCTTTGAAATACACAAGTGTGTCTCTATTTATATACATTGCAGTGAATTACAAATGGATCATCTGAAGAGGAAAGGGTCATGGATTGCATCACGGTATCATTTCAGTATAGAAATATAT
>OZ024742.1:254645047-254777547 GCA_964016885.1 Eledone cirrhosa
AAGTGAACTATAACCTCCTCCTATATATGTATATATATATATATATATATATATATATATATATATATATATATATATTTATATATATATATATATATATATATATATATATATATATATATATATATATATATATATATATATATATATATATATATATACATATATATATTCCTGTATATATATGTAAAGCACATGGTTGGTGATCATTGAGTGAAGAAATGCCAAGACATTCCAATGGAAGGAAGCAGCAGTAGAGTAAGACCAAGGAAGACCCTTGTGGCGATGGGGTGCGCTGATCTAAAATTACTGATGCTCACGGAGCAGGGGACAAAGGAATATGACAAATAGAGAGATGCTGTATTGAAAAGGATCTGTCCAACCCATGCAATCCTGAAACAGCAGGTGTAAAAGGATGATGATTTTGTGTGTATATATATCACCACATTTATCGTAATTACGTTGACTTTTCCATGAGCTGTAGCAGAGTCTTTGAGACAATGTTTTACAGCCAGATGCTCTTCCTGTTTCCAACCTTTTAGTCACTTCTGATGACATGCAGGGATACAGTGTACTTATCCTAAATTAGATATATGTGCATACATTTTTTTGTTAGTTTCACTAAAATCCCACTACACCTGTTGTTTACTTATGTTTTACATTGTGTACATCGTATAAAGTTCCCACCTATTCCTTTTCTACATTTTGATCATGGTCCCTTCCCTGATAGAACCAGAGTCCTGTTACGTTTCTTACTCACTAAAACGTTTGTCTTTGTTAAGTTTACTGTGAGGTCTTTTGATTCTATTTTCTGTTTCTACAGTAAGAATTTATTCTCTAGTTCTTACACAGATTCAGGAATAAAATTCAAGTTGTTAGCATACAAAAATTCCTATGGATATTCAGTCATAAATTCCTCTGTTATGGCCTGGAGAACTATAATAATCAGGATTGGGCTGAAGACTGAACCCTCATTCACTTCTACATGTACTTTGAATTCCTCACTTAACTCATTTCCTACTTTCACTTTACTGACATCTCCTCTGTACATGGCTTGCACTGTTTATACAAGCTATTCTTCAACACCTAGTTTCCTTAATGACCACCAGATGACAGTTTGTGGTACTCTGTCAAAATGTCTTCTCTCGATTAAAAAAAAGCTAGATATAGTGGCTTACACTTGGCTAAAAATTTCTTGTCTCTTATAGTTGTCTCATTAAAAATAGGGCATATGCTTCAAAATCAAACTGCATCTCATCCAAGACTCTTTTCCGAATTAGTTTTGTTAAATCTCTTCCTTATAGTTGCTCCTTTCTAGTGCATCTCTCTTTTCCTTGCAACAATTATTGACATACTTCTATGCCAGTCATTGTGTGTGACCCATCATGCACTACCTGACTGATTATGTGGATGACTAGTTCAGCTCCTGCTTCCAAAAAAGGTTTTAGTATCTCAGTGACTATCTCTGATGGACTAATAGACTCACCATTTTTCATCTCCTCAACTGTTTCTTTGACACTGAAAATGTCAATTCTGTTGGATCTGTTGGGTGTAGTCTCTCTTCCTCACACTCATTTTCCACATTCATCACTCTCTCATAGTAACATTTACACATGTAAAGTGCACCAGTGTCATTTTGAACACACTTTTCCCCAACAAAGTCCTGGATAAAAGTCAAGGATAAACTACTTAGTGATATGGAACATTTCATGTGTCTCATCCTTATCTCACAAGACATTGACAAGCATCCTGTTTTCAGGTTCTTTGCATGCTATGTATACCTGTCATCTAGCTTCTCTTTTAGATATTTGATATTGATCTTTGCTGTCCATGCTAATAAACCAATACCTCAACATTTATAAATATTGAGGTAGAATTGTCTTTTGCGATTTTCAACAATCGAATTTCACTTACAAGGCATTGAACAAGTGAAAGCTATATTAGAAAATACTTGCCCGGCATGCCATATAGTGGCGACTGAACCCACAACCATACAGTTGTGAAGTGAAATCCTAACTGCACCGCTGTCTTATTTTATTACTAAAGTATTACCCAACATCTGACAGGTAAATATGGAGGTAAACATTATTTAACACTGTAGGCAACAGTGGGTAAATATGGAAGTTGAGGGTTAATACTGTGGATAACAGTGGATAAATATGGTGTGGAGGTTTACCACTGTGGTTAACAGTAGGTAAATGTGGAAGTAAAGGTTACCACTATGGGTAACAGTGAATAAATATGGAGTTGGTGGTTTACTACTGTGGGTAAGAATGGAGGTAGAGTGTTACCACTATGGGTAACAGAAGGTAAATATAGAAGTAGAGGGTTTCTACTGTGGGTAAATATGGAAGTAGACGTTTACCACTATAGGTAACCGTGGGTAAATATGTAAGTAGAAGTTTACCACTGTAGTTTACAGTGGGTAAATATGGAAGTACAAGTTTACCACTGTGGGTGACAGTGGGTAAATATGGAGATAGATAGTTATCATTGTGAACAACAGTGGGTAAATACAGGTTGTCCCCCCAAAAAAAATGTATACTCATATTTATTAGAATGCTGTTGAGGAATGTATACATATTTTGGGGACACGCTCTATATAAAACGGCATCAATGTGTTAATTAAAAACTAATGAATTCACTATGCCTGTAACCTTACAAATATATAGTCAATACACATCTGTGTATATACAACACAGAATTATCCAATACTCTAGGGATTACCATATATACAGATTGGGCAATTTGCCGGATCCAATGATGGGGATATAAACATGTAAAGATGTCAATTTTATGTATATTGAAAAAAATTACAAATTTAATATATACTATAAATATAGTAATAAATAAAGTAGCAATTTGAGAGAAAGGAAAGAAAAGGAACATATTTTCATATATGTATATACCATTTGTTAAAGAAAACAAAGAAAAGAAAATCTGAACTTCATATAAATAGTCAGCAGACAATAATTACTTGTGCATATATGACCATATGCATGTGTGTGTGTTTGTAAGTGTTTATGTGTGTGTGAATATGATATGTATGTGTATGTGTGTGTATATATATCATCATCATCATCATCGTTTAACGTCCATCTTCCACGCTTGCATGGGTATAAATATAAATATATATATATATATATATATATATATATATATATATATATATATATATATATATATATATATATATATACATATGTGTGTATATATATATGTATATACATACACACACACACACATACATAGATATATATATATATAGTAATAATAATAAATGTGAAGACTAAAATCCAAAGAGCGCTCGATAAGGATAAATATATATCAAATAATTAAGAACCGTAGAGCAAATATTTATTAAAATAACAGATTAAAGTTTAAGCAAAGAATCGCTGCTTTCACCCTTAACGGGATCTTCTGAAACTAAAGAAATCAATCTGTGAACGCAGAAGTAAATATTTCGAAAAACGTTGCAACTGAAGGAAAAAAGGAAGACGATACTTTGGTTCGTGAAGACGTTCCCTGGCAATGAACGGGAAAAAAGCGAAGATAATACGTCGTTATGTGAATCATGAGAACAATTACACGCAAAGACAGAACCACGTTTATGGTATAAATGAAGTCGTAGACTAATATTCTATTTAGAAAACCGAAAGATTCGTGGCTTCGGAGTTAAGATCAATGTAAATAAATTAGTAGAACGAAAATGACAGAGGTTATTAAAATCATAAAAGTAATAATTAAATATATACATGCACACATATATACGTACATACACGTGCTTACGCGAAAACACACGCCATGCATATACACATGCACATACACATAAACACGCGCACACATATGTAAACCCGCGTGACACATGTACCCGCAAACATACGAACGTATACACCAAATACACATATAAAAATATATGTGTGTATATATATAATTATATAAATGTATATAAATATACACACATAAATACGTATCTATTGCACGCACACACATACCTACAGGTAAATACACATATGTTCACCAAACGTACATACACCAAAAATCAATGTACACATATACACACCTTGCGTACGTGCAAATACGCATACACGCATACACACACAAATTCGAAATACACATATAAACATATACACATAACCATATTCACACAAACCATGTATATATATATATATATATATATATATAAAATGGGAGTGAAAACAATGGAAAAATGAATAGAACAGACAGTCCCTTCTCCTTCTCTGTTGATCGATGGAGATACATTGTAATTATAATTATGATATTGATGGACATGAGAATGAGTAAACAATACTGAAGTAGAGATTAAATGTTCTGTATAATGACTATCTGGTGAGTCTTAGTACTCTGAAGTTTCATCTGCACACTCCCAGGATCATCACACGTATACATACATACATACATACATACATACATACATACATACATACATACATACATACATACATGGTGGCTGCCAACTCGTTTTCGAGTACGGCCACTACTTTATATCCATGTAGGAGAACCCCTACTGATGCGCTGAACGAGTGTGACTTTTTAGTCCAGCCAGCGACTTGAAAACTCTGGTACAAAGACTACACTTGTGACAATTATTGACACATAGTGTTGGGCCCATGGTACCATGTGACGACAAGTGCAGAGAGATCTCCAGATATAAAGCAATGCCTGTGCCGTGAAGCTTTTATAGTGAGCAAAGGCACTGCACAAAGCCAGTCCCACTCTCTTAACCAAGATGATATTTACCAAAAAGAAGAACAAGTCAACATCATTGGATACCATCATTGGATACCATCAGGGTTGCAGGTGTTATATCAGAGTTTTCCTTCTCCTAGAATTCTAGGAGAAATAAAGCAATGCCTGTGCCGTGAAGCTTTTATAGTGAGCAAAGGTACTGCACAAAGCCAGTCCCACTCTCTTAACCAAAAAGAATAACAAGTCAACATCATTGGATACCATCAGGGTTGCAGGTGTTATATCAGAGGTTTCCTTCTCCTAGAATGCTGCCTTGACAAAGGCATACATACATACATACATACATACATACATACATACATACATACATATATAGTGAAGGTGCATGGATTAGTGGTTAAAGCATTGGGCTTGCAATCGAAAGGTTGTGAGTTCAATTCTCAGACCGGGTGATGTGTTGTTTCCTTGAGCAAGACACTTTATTTCACATTGCTCCAATTTACTCAGCTGTAGAAATGAGATGATAGGACTGGGGCCCCTATCATTCCACTGCAAAGTGGTCGTGGAGGTGCCACGGCAAAAAAGCACCCAGCCCACACTGTAAAGTGGACATGTAGGCGCCACGAAAAAAAAAAAGCACTCAGCACTCACTGTAAATGAGGTTGGTGGTAGGAAGGGCATCCAGCTGTAGAAATCAAGCCAGAATCAGTTCCCGTATGAGCAAGACAAGGTCAGCCGACTGGATATTGCCCACAACAGGACAACCCGTTTAACTCATGCTAGCGTGGACGAACAGACGTAAAATGGTGATGATGATGAAGATGATGATGATGATGATATATATATATATATATATATCAAATTATAAAATAAGAAGAAATAGTAGACACAGATATATACCCATTTTTTCTTCAAAGCCTCGACTGTACCGTATGCAACAATTGCACATTATGGATGTGCAATATTGCTGTGAGGCACACCAGCTTCTCAAAGAACACCTCAGGGAATGAACGTTTTCCAGATACGTTTGTAACACGTGACAAAATCTCTATAGGTGGAGGGAGAAATTAACGCGTAATGTATCGGTCAAGAAAGAGGACTGATTCCCTTGTAGCAAGTGAAAATATTTCAAAGGGTGGAGGGAGAAATTAATGCATGATACAGAGGTCGCAGGCGGGTAGTAAGGTGGATGGAAAGTAATTATAGTGTTTGCTTGAGAAAGCAGTTACTACACTTTCAGGTTAACTCAACCATAGCGGAGTTTGAGACCATATAATAATGAGATACACACTCATACATGTATATATATATATATTTTTCACATGTATGTGCGTGTGTGGGGTGTCAACCTTAACCAGTTTTGCTTGATGATCAGGAGAGACAAAATAATCAAAATATTTAAATTGACTCGATATCAGAGCTACATATCAAATTATAAAATAAGAAGAAATAGTACACATATATATATATATAAATGAAAGCAAGAGGTACAAGGAGAGAGAAGGGGGAGAGAGAAAGAGGATAGCAGTAAGGTGATAGAAAAAAGAAAAACCACAGCGAGGGGAAAAATTATATATGAATTAAAAAATGGCGTGCTGCGTTGTTGCGAGTGGGATACATATGAATGAAAATAGGGCGAGAAATGGGACTGCCCATCATCAGTGATCTGCTGACTATCATTGGTATTTCTTTGCATTAAAGACCAGATACTTCAAAATCAGTGCGAGCAATAACTAAAATAAATTATTGGGATAGAGCAAACTGGATGGAGAAAGAAGTACTGTAAACAAACAACATAGTAGTAATGCAACATAAAGAGAGGAAAAGAGAGACAAGTCAATGATACTTGTGAACTTAAGTTCAAACAAATCGATCGACCGCAGTTCCGACGTCACAGCCTTTTTGATGTCGTCCACGTCTTCAAAACGGGTCCCCTCCAGGTCGTACTCGGAGATCCATGACTCATCGCCAGTGATGACTGTCCCTAGCAAGTCTGGTTCGGTTTCAAGATGCTCAAGGATGTCCTGGCACACTTGCATGCGTTGACCCTTCTGGTCATCGTTCAGCAGTTTTGGACCCATCTTTGCGCAGACTTTCCGCATATCCAAATCTTCAGTGAGAATCTTCCAGACGCTGTTCCGATTCATGCCCAGCTCATTTGCCATCAGTCGAACAGTCAGCCGACGATCGCTATGCACCATCTGCCTGATGCGCTCAATGTTGACCTCAGTCTTGGTTGTTGAGGGCCTTCCGCTCCTGGGGTCATCTTGCACCACTCCGTAACACGTGAGCGTGACATCGTCTCATCTCCATACACTTGCTGCAGCAATCCCAGTGCTTCTGACGGAGTTTTCCCCAACCATACCAGAAACTTCAAGTTTGTTTGTTGCTCTGTGTTCATTGCTTGACGACCTGAAACAGAGGACATGTATATAAAATTATGAAGAAAAAAGTGTGATCGCTTCAGAGAGCTAAGATTACAGTTACATACTCCAGTGGGATTACTTTGAAGGAGAAAACTCTTAGTGTGAAGTTTGGGTTTGAAATAAATCTTTTGTGACATCAGTCCTGGAACTTTTCTGACACACCTCGTATATATATATATATATATAGTAATAATAATAAATGCAAAGACTAAAATCTAAAGAGGGCTTGATAAGGATAAATATATATCAAATAGAAAACATGAGTGGAACAGCAACATCACAACTTACAATTAAGGACAAAATGAAAACACACACACACATAGAACACACAACCAACCAGTAACATGTAAATAAACAAATAAATAAACGAATATAAACACACACAGACACCCGGATGTAACACATGCGCAAACTAAGCACACAACACACACACAAAAACAAGATGGCGTAGGACAGAACAAAGGAGAGACACAAAAAACAAAGAAAAGAATCCCCAGTCACTGAAGAGGTCACAGAATGTGTGACGAAAGAACTTTGACAATATATAAACAACCATCTGGTTGTGGAACCAACAAACCAACCGGAAATTTATAAATTTATTATAATAAATTGAAGTGAAAGCAACTGGTGCGTGTGTTTCTTATTGGCAACATGACCCTCCCAAAGTATAACAATATATATATATATATATATTGTTATACTTTGGGAAGGTCATGTTGCCAACCAGTTGCTTTCACTTCAATTTATTATAATAAATTTATAAATTTAGGAATTTATAAATATATTTTAGGAATTTATAAATATATATATATATATATATATATAAATTGAAAAAAAATGAAAACGAAATTTCATTTCTCACTCTAAGTATGGCACTTACTTAAATGTAAGTATGTATGTATACGTACATACATATATGTATACAGACGTACAGTAGCATGCATATATATATATATATATATATATATATATACATATATATACATATATGCATACAGGTACACATACATATATGCACGCATCAGTTTAGCCGACGTTTATTATAACGCCGCTTTGTTCGTTTGTTTGTCAACAAACCGAACAGCCTGAATTTATGCCATACGGTGTTAAGGCAACCACGTCACCTTTTTGTTCAACACTGACACAGGAACGATGTACTAGTTTCAAGCTTGTTAGCTATCATCAGCACCGTTTGCCCATCTGCCAGATAGTTGAACGTTCGAAAGTATATACTTTCCTTATGAAAATTAACGGCTGAGCAGCCTAATTTGCATATTGAGTGAGTTAAATCGGTCAGGCATACCGAAATCGATAAGTTGAAAAAAAATGAAAACGAAATTTCATTTCTCACTCTTAGTAAGGCACTTACTTAAATGTAAGTATGTATGTATACGTACATACATATATGTATACAGACGTACAGTAGAATGCATATATATATATATATATATATATATATATATATATATATATATATATATATATATATATATATATATATATATATATATATATATATATATACATATATATACATGTATGCATACAGGTACACATACATATATGCACGCATCAGTTTAGCCGACGTTTATTATAACGCCGCTTTGTTCGTTTGTTTGTCAACAAACCGAACAGCCTGCTACTGTACGTCTGTATACATATATGTATGTACGTATACATACATACTTACATTTATGTAAGTGCCATACTAAGAGTGAGAAATGAAATTTCGTTTTCATTTTTTTCAACTTATCGTTTTCGGTATGCCTGACCGATTTAACTCACTCAATATGCAAATTAGGCTGCTCAGCCGTTAATTTTCATAAGGAAAGTATATACTTTCGAACGTTCAACTATCTGGCAGATGGGTAAACGGTGCTGATGATAGCTAACAAGCTTGAAACTAGTACATCGTTCCTGTGTCAGTGTTGAACAAAAAGGTGACGTGGTTGCCTTAACACCGTATGGCATAAATTCAGGCTGTTCGGTTTGTTGACAAACAAACGAACAAAGCGGCGTTATAATAAACGTCGGCTAAACTGATGCGTGCATATATGTATGTGTACCTGTATGCATATATATATATATATGTATATATATATATATATATATATATATATATATATATATATATGCATGCTACTGTACGTATGTATACATATATGTATGTACGTATACATACATACTTACATTTAAGTAAGTGCCATACTAAGAGTGAGAAATGAAATTTCGTTTTCATTTTTTTTCAACTTATCGTTTTCGGTATGCCTGACCGATTTAACTCACTCAATATGCAAATTAGGCTGCTCAGCCGTTAATTTTCATAAGGAAAGTATATACTTTCGAACGTTCAACTATCTGGCAGATGGGTAAACGGTGCTGATGATAGCTAACAAGCTTGAAACTAGTACATCGTTCCTGTGTCAGTGTTGAACAAAAAGGTGACGTGGTTGCCTTAACACCGTATGGCATACATTCAGGCTGTTCGGTTTGTTGACAAACAAACGAACAAAGCGGCGTTATAATAAATGTCGGCTAAACTGATGCGTGCATATATGTATATGTACCTGTATGCATATATGTATATATATGTATATATATATATATATATATATATATATATATATATATATATATATATATATATATATATATATATATATATATATATATATATATATATGCATGCTACTGTACGTATGTATACATATATGTATGTACGTATACATACATACTTACATTTAAGTAAGTGCCATACTAAGAGTGAGAAATGAAATTTCGTTTTCATTTTTTTTCAACTTATCGTTTTCGGTATGCCTGACCGATTTAACTCACTCAATATGCAAATTAGGCTGCTCAGCCGTTAATTTTCATAAGGAAAGTATATACTTTCGAACGTTCAACTATCTGGCAGATGGGTAAACGGTGCTGATGATAGCTAACAAGCTTGAAACTAGTACATCGTTCCTGTGTCAGTGTTGAACAAAAAGGTGACGTGGTTGCCTTAACACCGTATGGCATACATTCAGGCTGTTCGGTTTGTTGACAAACAAACGAACAAAGCGGCGTTATAATAAATGTCGGCTAAACTGATGCGTGCATATATGTATATGTACCTGTATGCATATATGTATATATATGTATATATATATAAATATATATATATATATATATATATATATATATATATATATATATATATATATATATATATATATATATATATGCATGCTACTGTACGTCTGTATACATATACGTATGTACGTATACATACATACTTACATATATATATATATATATATATATGTATATATATATATATATATATACATATATGTATATATATATGTATATATATATATATATACATATGTATATATATATTAAGAGAGTAAAACAAAGAATCCTTTAATACATCAAAAGTTTTTATTAGCCGACAATGTTTCGTCCTATTAAGGACTCATCAGGGCAATCAAAACAACAAGAGGTAATATCGGCAGATACAAGCCAGAAACTCTGAAAAATATGGAGTGTACATACACTAATGTCTTACAAAAAGATATGATAATAAAAATGAAAATTTTTATTATAAACCCAAATATTCTAGTAGTACAAATTGTACCCATTAGCAGATATATTCCATTACTTAGTTTTTTGTTTGGGTTCTTTTGTTTGCCAACATTAATGTTATCATTGGTTTTTGATGACTCTTCATTCTAGCTCTCATAATCATTTGGCTACTGTACCATATCTATGTCTTCACTATTACACCTTGTTAGTATACATAAGATTACACACTTTACGCCACTTACGTTATTCTATTATTATCTTTATTTTTTTATTATTATTAACTTTAATTTTAATTTTAATTTTATTTTTAATTCTATTTTTAATTCTAAGTCTATTCTGATTTATCTATCGACAACCCCCTCCCCCTCCCCCCCTCCCCCCATGCGCACATAAACTTATTGTCAACCCCTCCAGATTGAATATGATTATATTTAACCCCCCCTCTTTTATGCTCCGTTCTATTATTTATTATAGTATATCGACTATATTTTATGCCACTTCGCACCCTCCATATATTTTTTTATTATTATTAACTTTAATTTTAATTTTAATTTTATTTTTAATTCTATTTTTATTTCTAAGTCTATTCTGATTTATCTACCGACCCCCCCCCCCCCCTTCCCCCTACCCCCATGCGCACATAAACTTATTGTCAACCCCTCCAGATTGAATATGATTATATTTAACCCCCCCTCTTTTATGCTCCGTTCCATTATTTATTATAGTATATCGACTATATTTTATGCCACTTCGCACCCTCCATATATTTCGTCAATTCTGTCCCCTTTAGCCTACCTTAATTCTACTTAAGTCAGTTTTTTAGATATCGTTGCGTATATGATAGTATAATTTTCATTCCTTTTTGTAAACATTTGTAACGATACATTAAAGTTTATATACTTTAATGACTTAAACTACAGCTAATATTATACTACCTTATTGGACGGGTTCGATATTCTTAATATTAATTTATCAAATAGGGTTTGGAGTCAATTAAAATGATTGCTTTCCTTAGTGTTTACCTAATTTCTTAAATGCACGCGAGGCCTAAGTGTGTATATATTTGCTTTTGTTTTGTAATTTCCGGTTGATTGTATTTATTTGTTTTATTCTATATTCTATTTACTATTCACTGTCTGGCTTCGCTCACTCATCCACATATGTCTGTCTACTAACCTTGTAATTATAAGTATTTATATATTTATATATTTTATGCCAATTTTATAATATATTATATTATATTGTATGTAATATTGATCCTTATTACTTACTGTTCATTATATGTAACATTATGATATTTAAACTTTATATATCATGTAAGATGTCTGGATTTTTGTAATACTGTAATATTGATCCTTATTGCTTACTGTTCATTATATGTAACATTATGATATTTAGACTTTACATATCATGTTAGATGTCTGTATATTTTTCTGTAACATCATATTTTTTTCTGTAACATCATCATTTTTCCCTGTACCATTATAGTTTTTTTTGAGTATTATATAATTTATATTTCCTCATTTATTCTGTAACCCAGTATGAATCAATTTGTATATATTGTTTATGGTACATGTTAATACACTGTTAACGTTTTATCATTGTATTTTATTGTGACATCTATATTGTTTCTGTAAATTAACCGGTGATTATCTATTTTATTATATTATATTGAATTATATAATTTTGTTGTTTACTATTTGTTATATATGTTTCTTGTAATTATATCATATTATTGCCTCATGTATATTGGGTAGATGTATTAGTATTATTTTCACTCTTAACATGCTTATTTTTAATATTCAAACTTCTAATAGGGCTTAATTTTTGTGTAGTCGAACATAGATGTCTGTGTTGTTATATATGTGTGTGTGTGTGTGTGTGTGTGTGCGCGCACATATATACATGTATATTTTGTACCTTTTGATTTTTGATTTTTAATTTGGAATTTTAATGTTGGTAAAAGAATATTATTATTATAATGTATTATATTGTGTTATATATAATTCCTGCTCTATATAACCAAATTTGTTTAGATTTAGGTTGGTTGCTTTGGACTATATTTGTAATATGGTTCTTAATGTTATCTACATCCTTAGTTATTCTTATTATATATTTTTTATTATTTTTATCCTTATTTTCATTTTTATTATCATATATTTTTGTAAGACATTAATGTATGTACACTCCATATTCTTCAGAGTTTCTGGCTTGTATCTGCCGATATTACCTCTTGTTGTTTTGATTGCCCTGATGAGTCCTTAATAGGCCGAAACATTGTCGGCTAATAAAAACTTTTGATGTATTAAAGGATTCTTTGTTTTACTCTCTTAATTTTTTGGCTCTGTTTAACTGCATTGAGCTATACCTTTTACTGTCATTTCTATAATACGAAGAGGGTGTTTGACTCAAACACGCTCCAGTATTCTAATCCTTATGTATATATATATATATATATATATATATATATATATATATATATATATATATATATATATATATATATATATATACATATGTATATATATATATATATATAATTATATGTATATATATATATATATATATATATATATATATATATATACATATATGTATATATATATGTATATATATATATATATATATATATATACATATGTATATATATATATATATATATATACATATGTATATATATATATATATATATATATATATATATATATATACATATGTATATATATATTACATATATATGTATATATGTGTATATATATGTATATATATATATGTATATATATATATATATATATATATGTATATATACAATAGTACAGCATATACGAAGTTCGATCAGCAGCCAAGCCAGCGAATGCTTTCAGCAGTGGAGCCAAGCACTCGACAAGGAATAAACCTCAGAGTAATAACATACAGTTTAAAGGGTGTGTATGTGTGTGTATATATATATATATATATATGTATGTATGTATGTATGTATGTATGTATGTATGTATGTATGTATGTATGTATGTATGTATGTATGTATGTATGTATGTACATATGTTCTAACTCGAATGCAAGCCACTCAGAGGCACAGAAAAGCCCTCTCCGGCGTTCTCCAAAGGTTTCTTTGGATCCCCTTGGCAATTTATGGTTGATTCGAAATATAAGCACTAATAGATATTTCCATAATAACATCTCAGATTTTTTCTTTTCCCTTTTGTCTTCTTCTTATCCACTCAATTTCACGTGAGTTTGTTTTCTGAATATTTACAACCCCATTTGTATTGTAGTAGCTTCTTAATCAAAACCCATATATCAGCCTGACATGTCAAACTTTCTTTCCCCTTTCCCATATAAAGCATGAAACTAATAAGACTTTTTGTACCAGTATTTGTTGTTTCCTTGAACCTTATATATATGTATGTAAAAGGTAAATAGAAATTACAACACAATTGGTACAGTATATGGAAGGAATATATTAGTTTAACACTTGAAATAGCAGGAAGAGGGCCTTAATGTTTTGGATGTTAGTCTTTCATCAGAAGAAAGAATGAGAAATTAGTTAGATTAACAGGACGGGTGGAGTGGAATTGGAAAAAAATGTCTTTAGATAAAAGTAACAGGTCCATTCATGTTGCCATCTCTTGAAAAACTGTTGATGCTGGCTTTTGTGTATGATATACTTTTTTAGAAAAGTGGATGATATACCATTTCTACCTGAAATGGAAAAAAAAAAACGTTTTGTATAAAGAGTTATACTTCTGCACTTGCATATGCGTGTGTATGTGTGTATATATATATATACACACACACACACATATATATATATGGTCTCCCGACCATTCCCGCATCAAATGGAACAAAACCATCTAAACCATACTAGCATGGAAGATCGACGTTAAACGATGATGATGATGATGATTATCATATATATATATATATGAAAATAAATTTGTGTATGTATGTATATACATACACAAATTTATTTTCAATCTGTAAGCCACAGTTGCGCATCTGCCTAGCTAGATAATATACTTTTTAGAAGCACATATTTTGAAGGATTAGATCATAGGGCATGTAACTTTGTTGTTATATTTTCTATAGACTCAGAAAATTAAAAAAAAATTGTATGCCGCCAAGCATAGCAATGGAGTTTGGAAAATTTCCTGATTAGAAAAATAATTCATTTAGAGCATTTACGTATATTAGTAGATAATTACAAGAAAAATCATGTTTTTTAAGAAAACAAACAAGAAAACTTGTTTTGTTTGTGATACTCCTCAAATATCATCTTATTTGCTCAGGGGCAAGTATCTGCAATAAACATTCTTTCTCTGAATAACTGAATATTGCCAGTATCATTTTAATACAATTTAACTTAAAAATAATGATTTCATATATTTTAGTTTGTTAATAAACCCGGCCAAGTCTGGGCAACACTGCCAGTATAAGTATTGCATCTTCTGCATGTATGTGTGTATATAGTAGCCAACGGTAATAGTGTGGAACCTCCCCTTCTCATCTTACCCCTTTATCCTACTCCGCTTCTCTGACACACAGAACTCCAGCCATATGAGGCATCATGGTCCCAGATGCCATATTCTTCATTTATTTTATTCAGAGGCGAAATTACCAGCCTACATCCAGATTCATGGCAAACCCTTATATTTAGGAGACTATTCTGTTACTGGTATCAATCATTAGACTGTGGCCATACTGGGGCACTGCTCTTTTACTGGTTTCAGTCATTAGACTGTAGCTCTGCTGGAGCGTCATTAGATGGTGGCTGTGGTGAGGGCCACATCTTGAAGCCATTTAGTTGATCATATCAAATCTAGTTTTTATTTTTCTTAAAAATACAATTAGAAGATAAGAGCCAGGTAACATTATCTAATTACCACTTAAAATTAAACACATGACAGAACCCATTGCAATTATAACTCTGCATGTCTTCTTCCTTCATTTGAAATTTTAATTGTAAATAACTTTTTAACATTACAAATCATAGTTTTAGTGATTTCACCAGTATATTGTATTGTTAACACTAGTATGTAGAGTATAACAGCAGTTTTTCGTTAAAACTAATATGCTAACTATAACAGCAGCATTCTGTTAACACAGTATGTTGACTATATCAATAGATTTCATTCTCAAATTGGCAAAACTATAAAGAAAATGGCGATGTATTTGTAGTTAAATATAACAATATAAAGAAAACAGCATGATATTTAGCTTCCTCTATGAGTAGAACAATTAAAATCATTTGAATTAATGATTAAAAACTAAACAAAAGGAGTAAAAGAATTCCAAAACATCACACTTTCAATCAGTTACACAGATGGGGTACATTTAAATAAGGGAATATGGTGTGGAGCTACTGGTCTTTCAAAAATAATAATAGAGATATGAGCTTCCGATTACATCAGGATTTCATAATATTTGATGCAGCGTGCTGGGGAATTATATTAGCCATATATTCAGCTAAGGAAATACCATGGGGAAAAGGCTTTCTATTCACTGATAGTTTATCAAACCTAGAACTGTTTCAACCAAAAAGAAAAGGTTGGGTTAGAGATATTGAGAGTACTCTGCTAAGAAGAGATAACTATCATTCAGAAAATAAACAAATAATAATGATTTGGATATCAGGCTATAAAGATATTACGGAAATCAGATGAATTAGTAAAGGAGTGAGTAGAAAGGGAAATAAATCAATATAGGCTACATCCCAAATATATCATAAGTGAAATCATTTAGTAAAAATATAATTAGTTAAGGGTGGAAAATATGTGGGTGAGTATCTTGAGATAAGCTCTCAAATTTCAATCCTCCTCTTTCTCAGCCATATTTATCAACATTTAATCCTTTAGCATTTAAACTCGCTGTATCCAGCCAGAACTCTCATCTATTTTTTGTTCAAACTGGCTGTAACTGGTCGCTCATACCTACATTAAGGAATTGTTCTCAAAATAAATAACATAAAAATCTTGTAGATTCAATATTATGTGAAATAATTATGTAGAATAAAGCCTTTACTGTAAAAATATAATAGTAAATATAGAATAATGTATAAGCTAAGGGGTTATAATACATCCGATACTAAGCAAATTTAATAAAAACAAGACTATGCTGGCTTGAATAGGACATATACCATTGAAATATATTTTATCATGACATTGCTGCAGAGAACCACCTCTATATTCTTGCGGAGACATCGCAGAAACTGTATGGAACTATTTGTTCCAATAAAAAATCTGTCATTTTGAGAAAGAGGACATCTTGAAGCAGATCATTAAAAGCAACAAAGATTGGAGATACAATTGTTTGTCAAAGATATACCAACTGTAAACAAAATTTCTGAGTTTAACGAAAAGATTCACAACAAAAACTTTTAGCTGCTTTACAGCTTCCTTTTTTCCCATTTTATCTTTTACCTTCTTGTTAAAGCTTCTATTGCCTCACATTGGCCTTGCTCCCTCTTCTTTATCTTGTTTTTGTTTCTCAACCGAAAGGGGTACAAGACACCTCCCCTAGTTTGCCATAGCTTACTATCTATATATGGACATTTAAATCAATTAAATAAAACAAATATATAAATAAATAACAGTAGTGCTCTTGCAGTATTTTTATGGTGTCATATAGAGAGAGCCTTGTAGAGTTTGTACAGACTCTGTGTTTTGAGTCAAATTTCAAATCACAGTTTTACTGTTATCATTGATATAGCTGATCTACAGACATTCCATAGTGTTATTCGAAACAACCACCAAATATTAAAGATCAATGTGACATTTTGAATGTTTTATTTGCTGTCACCTTTGCGAGTCTCTCTCTCTCACACACACATACACATGCAACACGCTCCCATACACATGCACACACACACACATACACATGCAACATGTGCACACACACACACACACATGCACACATACACTCACATATACACAATCTTATAATCCCCTTTTCATAATGACATTTAATAACATGGGATTATTAAAAGAAAATGTTCACTGTTGTTGTTGCCACTACAATTAGCAGCAGCACAACCACCACAGCTTACTTCCTCCCTCATACTCATATAGACACATACTCACAGACATTCCTATATCTCATTCCTCTAATTCTCTCCATATTCATTTTCATCACTCCTCACTTTCTGTCACATTCATCCTTTTTCAACACATAACTCAATTATCTCATTCCATTACTCTTCCCAGCATTCATCACTGGTTCTATTCCCATCACCCAGTCAGTTTCATCCTTCTTCAACACATAACCGAACAATCTCATTTTCATTTCTTTTCATAACATTCATCATTGGCTCTATTTCTCTCACACATTCACTTTCATCTTTATTCAACACATAATCCAACTGTCACATTTCATTTCTCTTCATGACATTCTTTATTGACTCTTCTCCTATCATCTTCTGTGATTCATTGTTTAACTCCCAATCTTTCAGCAATAATCCACTAATCCACTGAAACATTCTCATTTCCATTTCCCCCCATCTTCTCTACTGCCCCACATTTATAACCTATGTCTTCCCCACTGTCTCTGTTACACCACATTCATCAACAATGACTTTCCCACCCCCTCTGTTATACCACATTCATCACCCCTGTTTCTTCCACATTCTCTGTAACACCACAATCATCATCCATGTCTTCCCTATCATATCTGTTACACCACATTCATCACCCATGCCTCCCCCACCTTCTCTGTTACACCACATTCATCACCCATGCCACCCCCACCTTCTCAGTTACACCACATTCATCACCCATGCCTCCCCCACCTTCTCTGTTACACCACATTCATCACCCATGTCTCCCCCACCTTCTCTGTTACACCACATTCATCACCCATGCCTCCCCCACCTTCTCAGTTACACCACATTCATCACCCATGCCTCCCCCACCCTCTCTGTTACACCACATTCATCACCCATGCCACCCCCACCTTCTCTGTTACACCACATTCATCACCCATGCCACCCCCACCTTCTCAGTTACACCACATTCATCACCCATGCCTCCCCCACATTCTCAGATACACCACATTCATCACCCATGCCTCCCCCACCTTCTCAGTTACACCACATTCATCACCCATGCCTCCCCCACCTTCTCTGTTACACCACATTCATCACCCATGCCTCCCCCACCCTCTCTGTTACACCACATTCATCACCCATGCCTCCCCCACCTTCTCAGTTACACCACATTCATCACCCATGCCTCCCCCACCTTCTCTGTTACACCACATTCATCACCCATGTCTCCCCCACCTTCTCTGTTACACCACATTCATCACCCATGCCTCCCCCACCTTCTCAGTTACACCACATTCATCACCCATGTCTCCCCCACCTTCTCTGTTACACCACATTCATCACCCATGTCTCCCCCACCTTCTCTGTTACACCACATTCATCACCCATGCCTCCCCCACCTTCTCAGTTACACCACATTCATCACCCATGTCTCCCCCACCTTCTCTGTTACACCACATTCATCACCCATGCCTCCCCCACCCTCTCTGTTACACCACATTCATCACCCATGCCACCCCCACCTTCTCAGTTACACCACATTCATCACCCATGCCTCCCCCACCTTCTCTGTTACACCACATTCATCACCCATGCCTCCCCCAACTTCTCTGTTACACCACATTCATCATCTATGTCTTCCTCACCCTCTCTGTTACACGACAATCATCACTAAGTCTTCCCCATCATCTCTGTTACACCACATTTATCAGTTGTGTCTTCCCCACCCTCTCTGTTACACCACATTCCTCAAGAATGTCTTCCCCACCCTCTTTGTTACACCACATTCATCATCCATGTCTCCTCCACATTCTCTATTACACCACATTCATCAAACAAGTCTTCCCACCCCTTCTGTTACACCACATTCATCAACCGAGTCTTCCCACCATCTCTGTTACACCACATTCATCACCCAAGTCTTCCCCACCTTCTCTGTTACACCACATTCATCAACCACCTTCCCCACCACCTCTGTTATACCACATTCATCAACCGAGTCTTCCCACAATCTCTGTTACACCACATTCATCACCCAAGTCTTCCCTACCTTCTCTGTTACACCACATTCATCAACCACCTTCCCCACCACCTCTGTTATACCACATTCATCAACCAATCTTCCCACCATCTCTGATACACCACATTTATCAACCATGTATCTCTATCAATTATAATTATTCTTGCTCCATGAGCCAATGCATGTATCATATTATGTTCAGTTGTTGGCAAAATACTACATTCGAAGTCTTAACCAGTTTTTCTGTAAAATAAATAAGCAGAAGTATATCTGAAAAATATAAGGATTTTTTTATTGACGACTTTCAAGGATTATCTCCCCCTGGTGTATTGTTAGTGATAGCATTTATGAATTATCTGCCCTTGGTATATTGTTTGTGATGGGATTCATGGATTATCAGTCCGTAGTTGGATTTCACAGATTGTCAGCCCCTCGTGTATTGTTAATGGTGGCATTCATGAATTATCTGCCCCTGGTGTATAATTAATGATGGTATTCATTGATTAGCTGCCTCTGGTATATTGTTAGGGATGGCATTCATGAATTATCTTCCCTGGTGTATTGTTAGTGATGGAATTCATGAATTATAATCCACTGGTCAACAGCCAAAATGGTTCTTACATGTGAATATGTGCCTCTTACTAATTTCATAGCACTAAATTCAGTTTTGATATTCATTTTTTGCTATCAGACCAGAATGCCTTAATATGAGATCGAAAATATGTTCCTCGTATTGCATTATTTATCCATTGTGTAACATATGAATATAGACATATTAACTTATTAATAAAAATATATAAACATATTTTTATATATTTTTTTAACACTTAGTATATTAACAAAACATTTCTGAACAATATTCTGAACATAACAAGATATTTCAAAACATTTCTAAAAAAATTTCTGGATTTTGTTTTTACGCTTCTTTTGCTGGCTCTCCTCACGTCGCAGTGTCCAGCAGTAGTCACCCATCATGTTGGGATTGAACCGACCCTGATACCTACTCTCCATTATGGCAATGTCCTGGTGAAACCTTTCTCCATGTTCATCACTGATGTCTCCTAGATTACTTGGGAAGAAATCCAGATGAGAATGGAAAAAAATGAAGCTTCAACGACATTCGTGAACCCAGAGCGCGATAATTTTGTATCATGGTTTCAACAATTTCTTTATAGTTGTCTGGACGGTGGTTTCCAAGAAAGTTCTGTGTCACATCTACAAATGATTTCCATGCATTAGTCTCCAAAGGGTTTAGTGTTTTCGTAAACTCACTATCATTAACCAGTATACGAATCTGAGGACCATTCAAAACCTCTGCTTTTAACTTTGCTTCAGGTACCACTGTACACAATTTCTTACACAAGTACTGAAACCCATTACCTGTATGATCCATGCTTTTAATAAAGTTTCTGGCCAAGCCTAATTTGGGATGTAATGGAGGGAGGAATACTTTTTCAGGATCCACGAGAGGTTTGTACAGACAGTTGAATCTACCGGGTGCATCCTTTGGTCTTGTTGGCCAATCCTTCTTCATGTTGTGCTCCGCATCTGCTCTACTATTCCACGAACATAGAATACACATATGCTTTGTGTAACCAGTCTGAAGACCTAGAAGTAGACTAATTAAGTTGTTTATGACGATGACGAGCGGTTGTAATGCCGACGCCAGATTCCAGCAGGTTTCGTTGCTTTAGTCTTGATCCCAGGAGCTCTACCTTATCTTTAGACACATGTAGGTCTCTAATGAGATCGTGAAGAGATTCCTGGTTAAATGGTATGGGTTCACTTGTCTCATGTTCGTCTTGATAGTCATCATCAATAGGGGTGCTACTGGAATCAGAATCAGAGATTAGCTCGTGTTCAGCAGGTGGAACTGGAACAGGTAATTCGTCACTGTGAGGTACTGGTTGGATTGCTGTCGAGATATCGGGGTATTGAAGTGTAGTTTGTGTCTTCAGAGTTATTCCTTGGATGTTTATATGGCAGAAGTAGCAATCGTTATTGTGGTCTTTGGTTCTCGCCACACTGAGGCGCCCATTTCTTGTCTTCGTCTACTAATGGACATTTGAAGTAGCATTTGTAGTTTACTCGAACTGCTTTTGTGATTGGTTTCTTTATGCTTTCTGGGGTAAAGAGTCCACAAATATAGCAAAATCGGTCCGGGTCATTTACACATTTCCAGTGTTCCGTCTCTCCCACTAGTCAAAGTTGTTGTGAATTATCCAAGAATAGCTGAGGATAGTTACAATTCTGTGATCTGAAACAAAAGCAGTAAGTATAAATTAGTTAACAACTAAATATAGTGGATACAATTGGATGAAGTAATATGAGCCACGTAGCTATGAGTCATAAACATGGATATGCTGGTTCTTGAAAACTAGACCCGATACAGCTTAACCGTTGTCATATTCAGATTCTGCACACTTGATTACCCTAGAATCATACTAAATTATACCACAACCATGAAATGAATATTTTTTTGTTGACCAGTGTATTGTTAGTGATGGCATTCATGGATTATCTGTCCCTAGTGTATTGTTAGTGATGACATGAATGGATTATCTGCCCCTGGTGTATTGTAAATGGAACCATCTGCTCCTGATTTCTATCAACAGAGAGTCAATACAAAGTTTACATTTCACTGTTATATTTCAAATGTTGCCACGTGATGAATTGACAAATAGAACTAATATATTTGAAGTTCTTTTCTTCTATTCAGACAGGAATGAAGATAGGAGAAAAAGAGAACTGAGACCCCTACAGCCAGTAATTCCTTGTCAGCTGTGTTCAGGAAATAGCTTCTATTTTCAGTTGAAATAATTTTACAGTCTGAATGATTTGGTATCATGAAATTTTTTGAAGCTTATAATGGTGTCTGCTTTCTATATAACATAACTCTTTGATATTGAAATGATGTGCTAACATATGTAATGGGGCTAGGAAGGGCATCCTGTTGTAGAAACCATGTAAAAAAGGGTTGAAAGGACCCTTTTATTATGACATACTGACCTCTCTAGTGCTGATGGACGAAAAATGCACCCACTATACCTTATAATGTGGATGGTGTTTATCATTTGTAGAAACCATACCAAAAAGGGTTGAAAGGACCATTCAGTTGTGACAGTTCCTCTTATCTAGTCTGATTAAGTTCTGACATGGCCTGTGACAAGCCATCCATCCCTTGCTAACAAGGATGATGATGATGATCATGATGGTGACACTGATCATGATGATGATGATGATCATGATGGTGGTGGTGGTTGTGGTGACAATGATGATGAAGATGATAATGAAGGTGATGATGATGCTCAAAATTCAATGAAGGAGCTTTTGCGTGTTTCCTACAGAATGTAAAAATGATGATGAAAATGATGTTGCTAGTGTTGGTTAAGTGTCTGTAATATGATGTGGTCAAGCCAGATGACTATACAATTTTCCTCCTACATACATCAAATCATATGTTTAATATAGAAATATTCAATTTTTGACATCATGCATGGCAGAATTTATTGAATGAATATGATCTGAAGAGAGAAGAGGAGATGAAAGATGATAAAAGCAAGTCAATATTTTGTTTTAAATAATAATGTCTTGTGGTGTATTTATTATGTCTGACAAATAATATTAACTTTTAAAGAACAC
This sequence comes from Eledone cirrhosa, assembly GCA_964016885.1. Lineage (NCBI taxonomy): Eukaryota > Metazoa > Mollusca > Cephalopoda > Octopoda > Eledonidae > Eledone > Eledone cirrhosa. The sequence continues at coordinate 254,668,455 of OZ024742.1, forward strand.
TAAAGTACAGTATTAGTGCAAAGGCATGAACGTTTTTCAATGGTTCCTAAATAAAAATATAACAAAAGATAAAGAAATCTTTTAGAGAGTATCGATCATGAATTTAAAATCATAATTGAGAATGAAGGAGTCTAACTCTCTGGAGAAGAAACCTATGTATGGTTAATAAATGAAGTTAATAGAACATTAACATTAGAAACTTCTAGATGTCTTCTTTAACCCTTTTATTACCATAAATTTAATGAACTCCAATGCCTATGATTTTAAAATAATTTAGAAAATAATAAAGAATTTAAAAGGACTTAGTAATATAATTAAATTTCCCATTATTCATCTGGTATTTGGAACATAATTTAATAATAATTCTTACAGAAAATTCTGGTGGGAGATTTTTAGATATATATAAACACCCCCAACCAAACAGTTTTGTATCATAGAGCCATGGCTGTTTTCAGGTGTGTCAGTATCAAAAGGGTTAATATTGCAATAGAACAAGTTTTTAAAGGCCACTTTCACTGACAAAGTAGGAGTTAGTTGTGTGGGCCCCATGACAGGTATTTCCACTTTGACCTATGGTCTGCATCTCCCCTCATCAACCCTTAGTTTTCATTTCAGCTTCCATCATCACAATTCATGACTTTCTTAGCCTTCCTCTTCTTTTATTTTGTTCAATCTTCGTTTCCACCTATACTCTCATCCAGTCATCCTTCCTCAACACATGACCTAACCATCTCATTACATTTCTCTTCATGTTACCCATTGGTTCTATTTCTCTCACCTAGTCTCTTTCATCCTTCCTCAACACATGACCCAAATATCTCACACCATTTCTCTTCATATCAATCATCACAGCCTCTATTCGTCTCACTCAGTCCTTTTCATCCTTCCTCAATGCATGACCCAAACATCTCATTTCTCTTCACAACATTCCTCATTGGTTCTGTTCCTCTTTTTAATCATCCTCAACACTTGAACCAAACATCTCACTCTATTTTTCTCTTCATAAGATTCCTCGTTGGTTCTATTCCTCTCACCTAGTCTCTTTCATCCTTTCTCAATATATGACCCAACCATCTCATGCCATTTCTCTTCACATTATTCCCCATTGGTTCTCTTCCTCTCACCCAGTCTCTCTACAATTTCTTCTTTGTCTTCTTTCTCAGTGATACTTCACTCATCCACAGACTATTTTCATTTCATTTCTTTCCATCCTTTTCTGGAACGTATCACTCATGAATTCAAAACCATAATTGAGAATGAAGGAGACTAACTCTCTGGAGAAGAAACCTATGTTTGGTTAATAGCAGAAGACAATAGAACGTTGACAATAGAAATTTTTAGATGTCTTCTTTTAACATTGCACTAGAACATTAGTAATGGAATAGACAAACTTTTCCAAAAGAATAAAAGTAATAATTATAACATCTGCTATATTATTATAGTATTCTGGTTTATTTTTGGAGTTTGTTTTTGTTTTGTTTCTTCTTTTGGGGTTGTTGTTGTTGTTGTTTTGTTTTCTTATTTACTAATGAACATCAGAATATTTACTAATGTAATTATTCATTACAAAGAAACAAGACACACACACACATATATATATATATATATATAAACATATGTGTAACTCTCTCTCCCCCTCCTCTCTCTCTCTCTCTCCCTCTCTCTTTCTATATATATATATATATATATATATATATATATATATATATATATATATAGAGAGAGAGAGAGAGAGAGAGAGAAAGAAAGTGGGAGAGAGAGTGCTATACACACACATTTAAACATGTGTCTTATGTAGACCTGTCCAACCCTTGCTAGCAAGGAAAGCAAATGTTAAATGGTAATGATGATAATATATATATATGTATGTATATATATAAATATGTGTGTGTGTGTATCTATATATCTATCTATCTCTCTCTCTCTCACTCTCTCTCTCTCTCTCTCTATATATATATATATATATATGTGTGTGTGTGTGTGTGTGTGTGTGTGTGTGTGCGTGTGCGTGTGTGTGCAAATATTCATAATTGTATCTGCCTTTACTTTTTTATATTATGTTTAAGTTATAACTACTACTACTACTATCACCTGTACTGCTACAGCTACTATAGATAATAGACAGAGAGAGGCAGATAGGTATACAAATATATATTCGAGCCATATTTGTGAGAGAAGTTGGGCAGGCAGGAACTGTGTTGTGGCCCATCAGATGTATTGTACTTATTATTGAAAGAGCCAGCCTTGTCACATATTCTGTCATACAGAATCATCATTATCATTGCTTAATGTCTACTTTCCCTACTTAAAATGAAGGTACTGACCCCACAGAGGCTGGGATCATGACTCTCATTTACATTTGTGCACCTATCAAATGTCTAGATAGGCTTGCTGCCCACACCTTGCTTACATACCAATATTGTCCACAGTAACTATGGAAATCTTTGGACACTCCATCAACAATGACCACAGAAGCTATGGAAATCCATGGACAAACCACCAACATCATCCTTAGTCACTATGGAAATCCATGGACACACAGCCAACATCATCACAGCCAACATCATCCTTAGTCACTATGGAAATCCATGGACACACCAGTAACATCATCCTTAGTCACTATGGAAATCCATGGACACACCAGTAACATCATCCTTAGTCACTATGGAAATCCCTGGACACACCAGTAACATCATCCTTAGTAACTATGGAAATCCATGGAGACTCCCCCAACATCGTCCACAGTAATTGTGTCAATTAAAGAGTCAAATATTAGTATTTTAATTCTAGTGCAAAATTAATCTTTTTAAGCTAAAATATGCAATGTTTGCCAATTGAAGTAAGCTCAATACCTAATGCTATAACAATCAATAGTTTGCAACAGGCCAAATAAGCTAGTTCAAATAACGATAATGGTTTCTGATTTGGGCATAAGGCCAACAATTTGTGCGTGTGAGGGGGTCGATTAAATCTACCCCATGCAATACAAGTACTTTATTTTGTCAACCAATAATAATAATTTATGAGTGAAATCTCAAATACCAATAATATAAAAAATGGCATGAATGGGTCTTGAACCAATGCTGATGGTTCTATGTCTGGCAGATATCCCACAGGGTGGTTATGACCATTATTATGTGACTGCAACAAGAAAAAAAGGTGCCCAAATGATATCTATGTTTGATATGGAATGTTACTTTAAGAGCAACCCAGTTGATGAAAATAGTATCCCACAAACGGGTGATATACACTTGCAGAACACCGAATGGAATGAGAGGGAGATATTTCTAACAACTGATCAGCATCTCTGTGATCAAACCAGGGTATTAAGAAAAAATGGGTAGTTAATGGAACTAGAATTGGAGGAATCAAAAGGAAAATACAGGTTGATATCAGCAATGAGGAAAGTATGAATGGAAAAATTGATGAAAATGGGAAACTTGAAAGGGGTAAAAGTAAGCCTACAGAAAATGAAGAAAGAGTGATTGGTACTGGAAAACATTATCTTCATCACCATCCTTTTTACATCCATTTTTCCATGTTTGCATGGAAGAATTAAACACGGAAAATCAAAATGTTGTCAGAGAAATTTTTGAAATGATGAAAAAGAGGGAATTCCCAGATTACAAAGATTTCAAAAAGGTGGATATTGGTGTCTTGTAAATCATGACAGGCAAAGTGAATTGATTACTTTGGTACATAGAAATAGGAGATATTACAGAAATAAATGATTAAATCAGGACTGGAACTACATATGTGGCAAAGACTGAAGATCAGAAAGAAGGAAAAAAATTGCCTTTCTTTTCTTTTTGTTTTATACATAATACTGGTATCACTAATGCTGTGAAGAACTGCTATGGGATTTGAATGGTGTGAGAGACAGCTGACAATCAACAATTTCCTTTCCATGGATGCTTGCATGCCATTTCACAAGAACTAGAATCAAATTGATTCATTGGTGAATACAGTGTATCTCTACAATAATGATATAGGTATATAATTTGACACTAGGAATCGTGATGTATTTGTGATGTAAAGAGGGAAGGTAATTATAACTGATGGGCTAGCACTGCCTAATGAACAAGTGATAAAGGCCATTGAGAAGAATAGATAGAAGTATCTTGGGATATTGGAGATGGATAAAGTAAAGAAGATCAAAATGAAGGAATATTTTACAACCAGGAGATTGAGGCTGGTATTTGACTCAGAATTGAAAGGCAGGAAGAAGATCACAACAATAAATACATAGGCTGTTGCAATTTTGCCATATGGAGTAGGTATGCAGAAGTGGACACAGGATAAGGTCAAAGAATTGAACAGGAAAACAAGGAAGAAAATAACAATATCTGGAATTTGAAATCTGAACAGTGATGTAGATAGACGATATATACCAAGAAACAAAGGAAGGAGGGGACGTATTCCACCTCGAAGACTTATAAGGGACTAGTGGAGGGAAAGAAGAACGACGTTCTCAGGGAAACCATGGGTGTCGAAGATGATCAGCTGTTCGCTCTCTTGGAGAGAACTTCAGCCCAGGGCCTATGGATAACTTCCAGAAATCGCTGGCTTGGCAGTATTACTGGGAAGCATTGTCAGTTTGAGATAAGCTCTACAGGCATGGAAGTGCCGTCAGCCAAGCCGGTCAGAGATGCGTGCAGGGCAACGAAACAATTGTGCATGCACTCGTTTAGTGCTCGAGCATTGCTGACTTGTGAGGCTATGTCAAACAGTTGCTGTTGCATGTAGGATGGATCCAGTTATCGACTGAGTCCATTGTGCAGATAGCCTCACCGTCCTCCTTTGAGGAGGAGGAAAGGCAGGCACTTTTCATCTGCCTGGTGGCCATGGCAAAAGAGATTGTGTGGCGGACAAGGTTAAAAGGGTTGAAGAAGAATGCTTTGCTCTCCAGCGAATCCCTGATTAACTTTTTTCAAGTTTCACTTGAAGAGGAAAATGAGGGTAGAGAGGCAAGTGGTGTCTTCTAATAAGTTTGTTGATGGGTTGGGGAAAGTGACAATTCTGGGCCAAGTGAATGGGCCAGCTCAGATTATGTGCCCGTAGACTGAGGAGTGGGAGACTGAGAGAGGGCGCTGGCCCTGGTGGTCGGGGTGGCCATGGTCTTTTGTGTGGTTTTCACCACGAGTGACCCTCTGAGCCCCCCCCCCCCCCCCCCCCATTGGAGCATTTTTGTTATTTGATTTTTAAAATTTGTTTTTACACATTTCTGTGTTTATTTTTGTTATAACCTTTTTTACATGACCAAAACCCAATTTGTATCATCCTGTACCGCTCTGTGCCGTCTCTAATGTTTTTCTTCATGTTAGCCCTTGTGGCCAATAAAGAAACAATTATTATTGTTGTTGGAGAAGTCTGGATCTCGAGATACGGGCCGTCTTCTTGGATCCAGAGGGTAAGTTGCTGGTACTAGATGTGACCAGCGGAGAAGGACACGCTTTCAGGCTAGTGGCCGTCTATGCCCCAACAGGAGCAGGAGGCCTGAATTCTTCCGGCGTCTGGAGACCTTTCTTGGAACGTCCCGCTCTCTAGTGTTAGTGGGCGACTGGAACGGGATCTTAGATGCATGCTGGGATTGTGTGGGATTAGCGGATAGGGGAGGAGGATGTAAAAGCCTCACAAACCTGCTCAGACGGTTTCAACTGCCTGATAGGTACTGTCTGGATTTCCCGAATGTGCCAATGTAGACATGAACAAACCGCATCGGGTCATCCAGATCATATCTAGATAGCGTATTTTGTAGGGAAATAGATAGGTCTAGCATAGGCTGTCCACATTTCAAAATAGTCCGCTACACAGACCACAAATTAGACCACAAATTCGTGATCTGTGAGGTTGACTTACATAGGCTTCATAGACAGTGACCCGGCTACTGGAAGCTAAATGCGTCATTAACAGTACGCAAGGCCTACAGAGACCGGATTAGCGAACTAGTTAACCGGGCGTTGGCGGGGGCCATCGTCAACAACAAATGGTTGTTTGCTCTGAAAAGAGTGATTAGAATAGATCCATTAGGTTTAGTAAGGCTTCAGCAATAGAGAAAAATAGAGCAGAGAGAGAACTAGTTAGAAAATTAGACGAGTCGCTTAGCAAAGGCATCGCGACCGACGTACTTGCGGCGAAATTGGCCCTTGACCAATTCTTCAATGCAAAGCACGAAGGCTGCATTGTCAGAGCTAGGGTGCATGCTCCCAGACACGAGGGGACCAAAGCCGTTCAATGGGCCCGAGTGGCGGAGGCGCGGCGTATTAACAAAGCAACGATCCGGTCTTTGGTGGACCACGACGGGCGCATGCTACTCGATCCCGGGCAAATGTGTAAAGCTTTTCAGCGACACTTTGCTCAGCTGTTTGGGGGCAGCGGTGGGCCGGATCGAGGGATGGACTTTAGTGTCTACTTCGACGGACTGCCGCGGCTCTCAGCCACTGAGGCGGAGTGTTGCAAAAAGCCGATAACAGCCGCTGAACTACGGGAAGCAATGACTGGCTGCACAAGGGGTAAATCGCCTGGTTTGGATGGTCTGCCCAATGAACTGTACATACACATGTCAGACTTGTTAGGAGGTCTCTTGGTGGATGTCTACTGCAACTGCAACAGAATGGAAGAATTCCCAGCTCTGTGAGCCAAGGAGCAGTGGCACTGCTGAGAAAGGATCTGAACAAGGGGGATAACAAAGATAATTTCAGATCCATGACTCTACTAAAAACACAGAGTTTAAAATTTTGGCCAAGGTGCTAGAAAAGAGATTGGCGCTTGTCGTTGGAGGTCTGGTGGGAGAGGCGCAGACATGCGCCATTAGAGACAGTTCCATCCACGACAACCTCCACCTCATGCGTTACCTTGTGGAGAAGGTAGCTAGGGAACCTGGCACGGGTGGGTCCTTGATCAATTTAGATCAGTCGAAAGCTTTCGATAGGGTTGACCATCATTATCTGGTGGCAGTCCTGAGGGCGGCTGGCTTTGGGCTCGTCTTCAGAGGCTGGATCGCTGCCATGCACAGCAACATCTGCTCTGTGGTGAGAGTGAACGGTTCAACATCATGCGCTCGGTCCGCCAATGATGTCCCCTCTCGTCCCTCTTGAACATATTGACTCTCGAGCCATTACGGCACAAACTGGAGACGTTAAAGGGGATCCCGCGTGAACTAGGATGCAGAAGATCCGTGTCAGCATATGCAGACAATGTCACCGTAGTGGTGTCAAACGCAAAACACATCGAGGCGATCGGCACTACACTAAGAGAATACGAGACGGTGACAGGAGCAATGATCAACCAGGAAAAGTCGGTGGGCCTGCAACTCGGCACCTGGAGAGGCAGGTCCATGCCATCCAACAGTATCGTCGGGTGCTGGACGGACCGGTTAAATTGCTAGGGGCGTGGTTTGGTCCGGACTTCCAGACGGACAAAAACTGGGACAAGGTGATGAGCTGGGTGGCTTCTCTCACCCAGAAATGGACAGAGATGAAGCTATCTCTGAAAGGTCAACCATCGTGCTTTGTCCTAAGCCTCGTTTGACTGCGCTGGAGCGTTTGCTCTTTCGCTTTTTGTGGAGGGGACGTGCTCCGATGGTCAAACAGTCCATCTGCTGTCAACACCCGCTACGTGGAGGGCTGGGCATGCCGTGTCTGATAATGCGCAGACATGTGCTCAGGCTAAGACATCTCCACCACTTCCTCGACGGTGATCAGGTGTGGTCGCCGTTTGCTAGACGCGTCTTTCTCCAGGTTGTCTCCTTGACGGTGCTGCAGTCCTGGGTCAAGCGGAGAACGAGAGGGAGCGCTTGGAGACTGGAATTTCTTCAGGCGCTCATAGCCCTCAACCAGTCGGGCAATGTAATCGGTGGAAACTCCACCTTGTCGTTCTATAGAGGATTAGTGGAGGGGAAGAGCGACGACGTACTTGGGAAAACTGTAGGCATCGACGAAAATCAACTAGCCTATCTCTTTGGAAGGAATTTTGGGCCGGGGCCTATGGACAACATCCAGAAATCCCTGGCCTGGCAGTGCTACCGAGGAGCTTTGCCAGTTCGGGATAAACTCTACAGGCATGGAGGTGCCATCAGTCGGGCATGTTCGAGATGCACGCAGGGCGACGGAACCATTCTGCATGCACTCGTCCAGTGTCCGAGCATTGCTGACTTGCGGGTTTATGTCGAACACCTGCTGTCGTGTGTAGGACAGATCCAACTATCAGCTGAGTCCATCGTGAGGATTACCCCGCCCTCTTCCTTTAGCCGGGAAGGGCAGGCAGTTTTTATCTGTCTCGTAGCCATGGCGAATGAGCTAGTATGGTGGATGCATATGAAAGGGCTGAAGACGAGCACTTACCTCTTCGGTGAAGCCCTGATTAGCTTTTTCAAATTTCATTTGAAAAGAAAATCAGGGTAGAGAGGGAAGTGCTCTCTTCCCAGCATTTTGTTGAAAGGTGGGTGACAGAGGCAAGAATGGCCCGAGTGAATGGACCTACTCTGACTAGGTGCCTGTAAATTGAAGGTGGAAAACTGGGAGAGGGCACTTTACCTGGTGGTCAGGGTCACCGTGACTTTTTTAATGGGTTTCTCTACTAGGGCCCTCGGAAGTCTCACCCCTATTGGGGAATTTTTCCCTGTTCTTTTTTTGTTACATCCTCTGTTTTTGTTTTTTTTACACGCAGAAATGCCCATTTGTATCGTCCTGTATTGTCCTGTACTGTCCTTAATGTCTACTTTGTGTAAACCCTTGTGGTTAATAAAGAAAGCAATATTATTAAAGATGAAAGTCAACCTCAGTTCAAATCCCGCTGAGGTTGACTTTGCCTTTCATCTTTACGGGGTCGATAAAATAAAGTACCAGTAATGCACTGGGTAATTGATGGCCTTGTGCCTAAAGTAGAAACAATTATTATTATTATTGTTGTTGTTGTCGTTGTTTTTGTTGTTGTTGTTATTATTATTAATGGAACATTTATCATTGCAAATCTTCATGCAAGAACGAATGTTATCGTTTATTTTCTCTTTATTTTCCCCAACGCCAACGCCATAATTCTTTTTATTTGTTAATCTCTTTTTCTCCTCTTTTCCTGAACCTTTTCATTTATTTATTTATTTTATTCTTTTTTTTTTTTGTCACAGCAAAATCTTAATATTCTTTGCAATATCAGCTTCAACAATCAGACGCCAGAACAGCTATGGACATCAACTATAAAATAATCGCTGGTGTGGACAGAAAAACAACAAAACAAAAATAAATTGCAAACAAAACAACATTAAAAATTAAACATAATATAAAAGAAATCCAAATTTTTAAACCAAAACCACAGAGAAAAACGTTTTATAGGAAATATCGATGAAGGTGAGAATCTTCTGCATATTTTAACAGATAAACTTCACATTTCATGCCTTACTGACTACACTAATCAACATCGGAGATGGAATTACCGTTTTCTCAATGAGGTTTTGAACAATCATTTCAAATCTGTTTTCAGGGTTTTATTTCTTTTTCTTTAGTACTACTAGGTTTAAAACATGACAACTTATATTCTTCTCAAATTATTCTATATATTTAATCTTTTGTTAATGAAAGACACTGCCTATGATTTTCAAATAATTTTGAAATTAATAAAGAATTTAAAGAGATTTATTAATATAACTAACCTTTCCATTTTTAATCCAATGTTCAGATCATAACTTAACAAAGATTCCAACGTAAAATTTTTATGGGAAACTTTTAGATAACTGTGAACAAATTAAGATAAATTGTTTCATATAGAAAAAGAGGCAGTTTCAGTTGATTAAAATGAAATACCCAGCATATAATAAGTTTAAAATTGATTTCAGCTATATTTTTAATTTAAATATGTAAATAAAACATATATATATAATACACTCATATATATAATATATATAGTAATAATAATAAATGTGAAGACTAAAATCCGAAGAGAGCTCAATAAGGTTATTATATATATAAATATATATTTTAAAAAACCGTAAAGCAAATATTTATTAAAATAACAGATTAAAGTTTAAGCAAAGAATCGCTGCTATCACCTTAATAGGATCTTCTGAAACTATACTATATATATAAACAAGAAGTGTAACTCAACAGGTTAAAATTAACTTCGTTTATTCATATTTGGTGCATTATATATTTCGGTGATAACCATTATTCAACAACTATGACCTCATCAGACAGCTAGAACTTGAACAGAAAAAAACTCAAAACTTAATGATGTAACAAAGTTTACCTCTGTTATTTTGGTCCGTTGATATGCCCAGTTCCGAAGTGTGGTGTTGTTTTCTCGAAGAAGATGATATATATATATATATATACACACACCCATATATATATACATGCATGCATACACATATACACATGCACACACATACACAATTATATACACTCACATATATGAATATATTTATATACATATATATATATATATATATATATATACAAAATCATTAGCTCAGTGAACCAAAAAATTACCCACCATACAACTGTCTAAATCAGGACTTCCCAAAATATGGGTTTTAAACTACCAGGGGTTCACATAAATATTTGGGGTGGTGTGGAATGTCACAATTCTCTATTTTTAAATAATATTAATATTGACTCACAGTTTGAGTTATTGTGTACAAATAAACAATCTTAACCATCTTATTTTTTTGCATATAAAATATCGGCTTGAGATACTCATTTGTATACAAGTTTTTAGCCTATTCTCGTTTCAGTACTGGCATTCTCACTGGTTAGTGATAAAGATGTGATATGGTCACAGCTTAAAATATAGCAAGATTCTAAACGTCTAACGTCTGTCTTGCTCTTCACTTTGGTGTTTTTCCCAGTTTCTGTTCTTTCAAACAAGACTACCCACTGCACAGGTTGCCAGTCTATCACAGTGTTAAAGCCCCAGTTACTGCTGGTACTCATTTTCAGGTGTGTATACAGGAACAACATAAAATGAAATGTTTAACTCAAAAACAAAACACATACATCAGCTCAGGAATCAAATTCATGACATTATGATCGTAAGCCCAATACCCTTACCACTATAGTATGTGAGATTCTTTATGTATATTATACAGAAACATAATGTATATTCCTTCTACTACTGCTAGCTAATATGTAGTATGTGCTTAGCTACTAGCTAGGACCATTTTTATACAATATTTTTATCAATTGTCTTTACAGCATGAGCGAGGGGTTATCAAAAGAACTTTAAACAGATCATTATCACCATCAAAACAAACTGTTGTTTAGAAGGAATTTGTAGTTTACTTCAAGCATTCTGTATGGTATAAAGAAATCAAAGTTCAAAAGCCTCGACAATGCGCATTGGATGGAAAATAATTAAGCCGTAAGAAATGGGGTGTGTTTTTTTACCTTAATTTATTCTTATGTCCTGATATTTTGAGATTAATATCTCTTCTTCCGAGGAAAATAAAGGAACTATTCCAGTGTCCGATGTGGCTTGCTAATACTGGACACTGGAACAACTCCTTTATTTTCCTCAGAAGAAGAGATATTATTCTTGAAATTAAGGTAAAAATACATAGCATGTTTCTTTGACTTAATTATTTTCAGTCCAATTCACAGTGTCGTCGCTTTCAAACTTCAAATTCTTTAATTTGTTGTTTATTTTCCATGGTTGCATGTGCTAGATTAGTTGTCACATTCTGAGGTTAGATTAGTTAAGTGACCATGTCTTGTTCATATATTCCAATTTTGCTGTGGTTTTTACCGCTTGATGTCCTTCCTAATACCAACCACTTTACAGCATGTACCGGCAGCATTTTATTATATCACAAACAATGTTACCTTACAGTATTTGTTGGATGCATTTTATTGTAGCACTAACATTGCCACAATACAGAGCGGGCTGGGTGTATAGCATTATGACACCAATGGAAACATTTTAAGAGGCAATGGTATAAATGATACTCAAAATAGTAAATAAAGAATCAAACAAGCATGAGGTGTATAGATTTAGATATACTTAAAAGGTTCAGAACAGCTTTCTAAATCTACTTCTATCACAGATATTTAATATTAAATATTAAATCCATGCTTTGTAGTAGTGCTTGAACTTTTCGATGGCAAATTCTCACAACACCTCCCCACAATAAATCAGAGCTTTTGGATTAGTAAATAAATCAATAATTCTTTATATTTCTGTTAATATCGATCCTATATTATTGATTTAATCTGAAAGTGATTTGTTTCATTAATATTTAATAAATCATCAGGGATTGTCCATATATTTGTTATACAGATTTTTTTTTTTGTGGGAAGAGGTCCAATTACTTTTTGCAGGAAATAGGATATAGAAAAAAATTTTTTTAATTCTAACATGACTCAATATGAATACACAAAGTATATAAAAATTGATCACTTGACGTCTCTCTCTCTCTCTCTCTCTCTCTCTCTCTCTCTCTCTCTCTCTCTCTCTCTCTCTCTCTCTCTCCCTCTCTCTGCATATATATATATATATATATGAGGCTTCCAAAACGACCAAATATTATATATATATATATATATATATATATATATATATATATATATATATATATATATAGGTATGTTTATATATATACTAATGTATGTGTGTGAAGTGACTTTGCTGAAACTTCAAATTTACTGCCACTTTTCTACTTAGAAAATAAAATATGGACTCTGCATATACATATTGAGTGCTCATTTAGTTAGTTTGAATATTTTAATTATTATGGCATTTTAGAGCCATACTAATTTATACATATATGATTAAGAAGTAGCACTTACAGGACGGATACTGTTCCAATCAATGGTGAAACCATCAAAAACCTTTTTGATGGTTTCCCAATGCCAGTAAATACAAGAGAGAAAATAATAATAATAATAATAATAATAATAATTGTTTCTACTTTAGGCACAAGGCCAGCAATTACCAGTGCATTACTGGTACTTTATTTTATCAACTCCGTAAGGTTGAAAGGTAAAGCCAGCCTCGGCGGGATTTGAACTCAGATCGTAAAGGGACGTAACTATGCTGGAAAGCATGGTGTCTGACCCTCCACCGATACTGCCAATCCACAATAATGCTTTCTGATTTAGGCACAGGGCTAACAATTTGAAGGGAAGGGGATAGCCGATTAAATTGGCCTCAGTGCCTTACTGTAGGGATTTAAATAAGAATGGAAAGAGATGTAACTATATACCACAAAGCATGTTTTCCCACACTACTAATACTGTGAATCCACTGCCCTAATAATGGATTCTGATTTAGGCACAAGACCAGCAATTTTGTGGGGAGGGGAAAGTCGATTAAATCAACCCCAATATGTGACTGGTACTTCATTTTATTGACCTCGTAAGGATGAAAGGCAAAGCTAACCTTGGCAGGATTTGAACTACATACTGCAGAGCATGTTGCCCAATGCTCTACAGATACTGCCAATCCCCTGCCCTAATAATAATAACAATTATAATATTGATAATAATAATAATTTATTTATTTGGCCTCAAGGACCCAGGACATTGGGGACAATACAAGGACAAAGACAAGACAACACAAAGCGACGTTTCCATCTAGTAAAGAAAAGAGGACATCAATGAAATGAAAACAATAGAAATAACAATAATAGAAATTGTAATTAATATACATAACAATAGAAACGTTTCTTTATTGCCCACACAGGGCTAACATTAAGAAAATATTAAATATGGCACAGGATGAATTAGTTTGTTTTGGTGTGTAAAAAGCTTATATCAAAATCTTAATATTTGGAAGCATCATGAATTAAATGACCAGCCCTGATCATGAAGGACAAAGAGAAAGGGTCTCAGGTCAAAAACTATAGACCAATAACTTGTCTCCAATAACTTGTTTCTATGGAAACTTAACAAGTATGGTTGCAGAAAGTATCTATGATCACCTAGATAATAAACTATGGTCCCTAATGAATAGAAAGGGTGTTGGAGAAATTCTTATGTATATATTATGTGTGTTTGCGTATATATACATTTAGAGAGAGAGAGAGGGTATATATAAAAGTATATATGTTATGTTTATGTATAATTGTTTCTTTCTTTATTTATTTCAATGATTTTTTAAATATATTTATGTAAAATAAATATATATGAATCTTGTTATGAATGTTTTAAGTGTGATCATGATACAGCTATTTCAATAGTTATCTGAGAGCACCAGGCACTACTGTTTCACAAAATTTTATATTCATCATCAGTGACATTCACTCAGAATTGAGATAAAAATAACTTTTAAACTTTTATGCTTTACATGCAAAAACATCTGATCAAAGCTCTTTTGTCACACATTCTCTGACCTTATCAATGGCTATTTGTTGTTCTTCTCACTTACTCTTCTTTCAAGACAAGATAGAGTAAACACAATAAGACCTGAAAGAAGAGAAGGCACAGAGAAAAAGTAGTCATTGAGGAAGTCACAGCATGTGAAATAATAAATAAATAATAAGTAATAATAATAAAGCTTAAGTGAAAGTCAAATAGTGCATGTGTTTTTATTGTCAAAATTGGCAACACGACAAACTCCAAACATAACAATATTTGTTTTAACACATGAATCTACATCAAGAATCTTGCAACACAAATATATGAATATATATATATATATATATATATATATATATATATAAATGTCAAGTAAAAATATTTTCGAAACAGAGAGCGAGTTTGAAATTATAAATGTAAGCTATCGCCGTATTTTGACTAAAGAAATTAAAGAAAATTATTTAGCTTGATAGTGGGGTTAAGAATCTTCGGGGAAATGGAAAAAGATGAGTATTGATTTACATGGGAGTTGAACCCACATCTTTGGTTATCCAGACCACTGTGCTACCATTACACCAACACATCACCTGTCTTTTACCATTCGAATTAAAAGCTATAATCTTAGCAACTGTAAATGTCAAATAAGAATATTTTCGAAACAGCGAGCGAGTTTGAAATTATAAATGTAAGCTATCGCCGTATTTTGACTAAAGAAATTAAAGAAAATTATTTAGCTTGATAGTGGGGTTAAGAATCTTCTGGGAAATGGAAAAAGATGAGTATTGATTTACATGGGAGTCGAACCCACATCTTTGGTTATCCAGACCACTGTGCTACCATTACACCAACACATCACCTGTCTTTTACCATTCGAATTAAAAGCTATAATCTTAGCAACTGTAAATGTCAAATAAGAATATTTTCGAAACAGCGAGCGAGATTGAAATTATAAATGTAAGCTATCGCCGTATTTTGACTAAAGAAATTAAAGAAAATTATTTAGCCTGATAGGGGGTTAAGAATCTTCGGAGAAATTGAAAAAGATGATTATTGACGTACATGCGAATCAAACCCACATCTTTGGATATCCACTATCAGGCTAATTAATTTTCTTTAATTTCTTTGGTCAAAATACAGCGATACCTTACATGTATAATTTCAAACTCGCTCGCTGTTTCGAAAATATTCTTACTTGACATTTACAGTTGCTAAGATTATAGCTTCTAATTCAAATGGACAAAGACGGGTGATGTGTTGGTGTAATGGTAGCACAGTGGTCTGGATAACCAAAGATGTGGGTTTGACTCCCATGTACGTCAATACTCATCTTTTTTCATTTCTCCGAGGGTTCTTAACCACACTATCAGGCTAAATAATTTTCTTTAATTTCTTTAGTCAAAATACGGCGATAGCTTACATTTA
This sequence comes from Eledone cirrhosa, assembly GCA_964016885.1. Lineage (NCBI taxonomy): Eukaryota > Metazoa > Mollusca > Cephalopoda > Octopoda > Eledonidae > Eledone > Eledone cirrhosa. The sequence continues at coordinate 254,684,162 of OZ024742.1, forward strand.
TAATATATATATATGTATAAGGCTGATGAATACACATGCTTTTTCTAAAAAAAAAGATGTTTCCTTCTTTCCTCTTCACACTCTCTATCGTGCAATCATGACACTTCACCTACCCAGCCCATGAAAGCTAAACATCTGACCTCCCACAATGTTGTGTCATGACAAAAAGCACAAAGTTCACCCTGTATGCTGGTTTGGCACCACAACAAAAGCACCCTGTCCACCCTGTAAGGTGCTCATGATAGTGACATGACAAAAAGCACACAGTTACACTGTAAGATGGTTCTGTTGGTGACATGACAAAAAACACCCAAATCACACTATCAAGTAGTCATTTTGGTGCTATGATAAAAAGTCCCCTGTCCTCACTGTAATGCGGTTGGTGTTAGGAAGCGCATCAAGCTGCAGAAGCCAAGCCAAAATACAGATCTGTATAAGCAAGATGTGGTCTCTGGACTTGACTTGTCTCATAACATGACAACCCATATAAACCAGGCAAGTGTGGAAAATGTACGTTAAACGATGATAATGATGATGATGATAATATATAATAGGTGTTTAGTTCGATATAATGGTTGCTGCATAAAAGCCTACATATATATATTTATATTCATTTATATAGTTTTATATACACTTTAAAAGCTACGTGTCCAGGTCAGGAATTACTTCCAATGAATATATTCACATTGATATATTCATAATCAATTAATCAATAATGTATTTCTCTGTCCGTCTGCCTGTCTGCCTGCCTGTCTGTCTGGTCTGTTGTCTCTTTAACGATAGCAAATTGTCAACAAACCATGACGAAATAGCCATTTTCTATTTACATTTAGAAATCTTTCACTTAATTTCCATCACTAATGCCCTCGTCAGTCTCATGTTTGTCACACATTTTTTCAATGGATTCAATACAATCAATAATCAATGAATTATATTGCTTCTTTTAAAAGGTGATATAATTATTACAGATTGATTTCTGTGTTGATATATTATCCATTGGTCTTAGTTGAGATTATTATGGCTTGTCAGCCATGCTTGTACATATATACATGAATATCTGGTTTGTACTCTGATGTTTTATTCATATATGCACATATAATTGTTTTTAAACAGTGACATTTTGACTGGAAAATAATGTGGCTAAAATCCCACTAGTACATAATACACAAAAAAAGGACACATTTGGCATTATAGTCCTGTATATTTTTGAAATGATGGATGTTCACTATGTAGATATCTGTGTAATTAATCAGATTTTAAACCTTTTGATATCAAACTGCCAGAAACAATCTCTTATTTCATGATAGAAATCTTTTTGTTTTATAGTGTTTATATTTGTTTAAAAAAATAACTTTCCATGATAATGCTATGTAAACACAATTGTTATGTTCCAAATATCAGGTTAATGATCAGAAAATTGATTATAATTGATTTTATTACAAAATCCTTTGAGTATCTTGAATATTTTCAAAAATGATTTGAAAATTATAGACAGTGCCTGTCACTAGAAGTATGGCAATGAACGGGTTAAAACTATAGGTAGTGTCTTTCATTAGAAATATGGTAACAAAAGGGTTACAGTAAAAATATGGCTTCAGTTTGCATTATATGAGGATGGATCATCCTTTGGAGGATCTTTCAGTTGTCTAATCAACTGATTATGCAATTTGTGAAAATAAATGTAAGTGGTTGAGTACCCTACAGACATACTTCTGTTTACCCAATTTTACTTACAAGGTTTGGGTTGACTCAAAGCTTAGGTAAATTACACTTGTTCCCAATATGTAATGCAATGGGATCAAAAGAAGGACCTTATTATTGTGCAGTAAACTTTGTAACCACTTTTTTTAATATATATACATGTTTAGTGATTTTTTTCAAATGAATTATGAATATTGGAAATTGAAACTAAAATAACAATAATTATTCCACATTTAATAATTTTTGAAAACATTTTACTTTTTCCTAACCATATTTCTAATGAGAGACAAAACCATTGATTTTCAAATAATTTGGAAAATTCTTGATATTTTCCAAATTAATAAAATAACTTTCTTATTATTAAGATAAACTTGAAAAGTACAAAACATTAGTATGAATGCATCAAAATAATATACTATTATAGTGAATATTTTCAGAACAATCTGTCTGCTAGTAAAGGTACAAAAAACATTTGAATTAACAAATACATTTTTATGTATATTTTTTGCTAAGTCATTATGGGATATTAAAAGTTAAGCTGGTAGTTAGAACATTACTTAATGAATATTCTTAAATAAAATATGATGGAAGTTAAATATAAACACTTTAAAACTAGAAGTTTCATATTATAGAACCAGGGGTGGTTTCATGAGGTTTGATACCAAAAGATTTTAGAAAATTCTTTGAAACTTTTGGCACCAGCATTCAGTGTAGAATTAATCAGGAATGTATAACACAATTCCAAATGTAATTAAGTGAAGCATATTTCAAATGATATATTATATTTTGTGAAGGTGTGTAGCTTAGTGGTTAGAGTGTTCAGCTCATGATCAGGAGGTCATGAGTTTGATTTTTGATAGTGCATTGTGTCCTTAAGCAAGACACTTTATTTCATATTGCTACAGTCGACTAATTTGACAAAAGTGAGTTGTACCTGTAACTCAAACATTATTTTGCAAATAATCTCCATAACAACTGCATTAAAAGTACATGTGTTTGTAGAATGCCCAGCCACTTATATGTTAATTTAACAAGTAGGTCCTTCTGTTGATTGAACAACTGCAACACACATAATCAAAACTGATGGGTGTCCATTTATTTATACCTAGCAATGTTCTACAAAATAAATGTGTCTTTCAGTATTTAACCCTTTCATTACTATATTTCTAATGAAAGACACCACTATGATTTTCAAATAATTTTGAAAAATAATCAAGAATTTCAAAGGATTTAGTAATGTAACTAACTTTCTAATTATTAAGCAGGTGTTTGGAACATGACTTAACAAAGATTCTTACAAAAAATTATGATGGAAGATTATTAGATAAATATAAACACTTTAAAACAAACAGTTTTATATCATAGAACCAAAGTCAATTACAGGTGGATTGGTATCAAAAGGCTTAAAAGAGTAACTAGAGTAAGATTCCCATGTTCAATCCTACTGCATAATATTTTGGGCAAATGTCATGTACCACAAACTTGGGTTTACCCAAGCCTTGTGAATGAAATGTAGCAGACAGAAACTTTTTGGAAGCCCATCAGAGGAACTGTATTGGTAATTTAAAGCTCGAGCCTTCTCACATGATCTGTTATGCAGAATGTCCCTAAAAATTATGTTATGGGTACATGTGACCATGGAACACTCAACCACTTACAGATTAATTTCATGAGTTGGCTGTACTGTTAATTAAACAACAGGGACATTCATCATTGCAACTGATGGAGATCCATTCCATGGGAGTATTGGATGAGGTTGTTATGGTAATAGATATAGATATGTATGACAGAAAGAAATTCGAGAATAGACGAGATGATTGTTAGAAGAAATGAGAGATATAGAAGACAGGTGATCTATTGGTCTGGTCAGATTCTATTGAGGTATTTTTAGAGCTATTCACAAATGTACTGTAATATAATAGAGTAGAAATATAGAGGAAGATATAGGAAGATAGAGATGCCAAAATGATGAAATAGATTAAGATAATAAAGATAGTAAGTAAAACACAGAGAATAGGAATAACTTGATAAATAGATAACTATCTCGTGAAACAGTTTGAATATCTCAAATTCAGATAATGCAATATTGATTTTGTCTAAAATAGATAGACCTAGTAATATATATTCTGTATGAGATGTATAGGGTTGATTTAATTGAGATCAGCATATAACAGCTATTTATTTTATGAAAGATATTTTTAATAAAACAAAGCATTTTTTTAAAGTACTCATATTTATATTTAAACTTTCCATCATAATTTTATGTAAAAACCTGTTCTAAATATCAACATGATGATGAAAACGTTGGTTACTTTACTCCAAACTCAACAAATTCAAAATTATTTTCTAAATTATTTGAAAATCATAGACAGTGACTTTCATTAGAAATATGTTACCGAAAGATTTAAATATGTGAAGTAAAAAGAATTTTAAACTAATGTAGACAGTGTGAAAGTAGTTCAGGATCAAGTCATGGTATGAAGGCATGGGTTCCTAACTGTTGATAGAGTTTTAGGGGCACTGTTATGACATGCCATATGTTGGGCATTTTAAAGTTGGCGACGCCCATCCCTGTACTGGTCTGAACACAGCCAACTACTTTCAGAGAGAGAGAGAAGGAAAGAAAGTAAGAGAGAAAGAAAAGAGTGATGAAGGATCAACTCCCAGTACTTGACTGGTACTTTATTTATCAACCTAGAAATATGAAAGGCAAAGTTGATCTCAGTTGTATTTGAATCGGAGCATAATAAGCTGAAATAAATACTGCAAAAAATTTTATCTGATATTCTAACAACTCTGTCAATTTGCTGTTTCTAACTGGGAGAAAAAATGAAATTGATAGTAAAACTGAGGAAAAAGAATGACTGGAAATGTAACAATTGTGTTTGAAGAATTTGAGAAATTTGGAAAGAATTATATTATTTCATTTTTCTTTTATACTTTTATAGGTTTTAATCGTCAATCATGTCAACCCCAATATCTATTTGTTCAAGTCTGGAACTTATTTTATCAAGCTTTCTTTTGTCCAGATGCCAAATTACAGGACATACAGTCACAAATATGAACAAAGGCATTGCCATGGACACACATAATATGTATATATATATACACACACACACACATATATATATATATATATATATATATATATATATATATATATATATATATATATATAAATATATATATATATATATGTGAACTCCACGTGGGGTCAGTAATAGCCACACTTATGTATAGCATTTTGGAGCAAAAACCCGTTGATAACACGGCTTCCTTGTTCAATCATCTTACCAGAAGCCCAACATTCTTTATGTAGGCAGACAGTACCTGATTTTGGAGTTGCAGAAACCAAATACTGGATTTTACCATCAGTCCAGGGTCCGGGTAAATTATCAACACATATATTTTTATTGTTTGACCCGAATTACTTGATCGTTTGTTTTGGCTGTGCGGATGATCTGTTTAACCATCATCTCAGTGTGTTTGGCCCTTAACGTATGTTGTAGCTCTGATTCACATGAATCATCGAGCGTTTGCCACACATATTGGACGTTGATTTTCGTTAATTCCTGAGCTGAAATACGATTCTCGCTAATTTATATTTGTATATATATATATATATATATATATAGTAATAATAATAAATTTGAAGACTAAAATCCAAAGAGGGCTCGATAAGGATAAATATATATCAAATATATAAGAACCGTAGAGCAAATATTTATTGAAATAACAGAATAAAGTTTAAGCAAAGAATCGCTGCTTTCACCCTTAACGGGATCTTCTGAAACTAACAAAGTCAATCTGTAAACGCAGAACTTGATATTTCAAAAAACGTTGCAACCGGAGGAAGACAGGAAGACGATACTTTGGTTCGTGGAAACGTTCGCTGGCAAAGAACGGGAAAGAACGAATAATACGTCATTAATAGGAGCGCTGAAAAACAATTACGCGCAAAGACACAACCACGTAAATGGTATAGCAGAAGTCGTAGACTAAAATTCTAACTAGGAGACCAAATGAATCTCCGCTACAGAGTTAAGAACCAAGTAAATAAATACAATACAGAAGTAATAGAAATAAATAAATACATACGCGCAAACAAATACGTACATACACAAGCATACGCAAAAACTTACCATAGGTATACAAAACCACGCACATATAAATATGTGTGTGTGTGTATGCGTGTGTGTGTATGCGTGTGTGTATGCGTGTATAAATAAATAATTATATAAACGTATATAAATAAATAAATACGTATATAACAAGCGCACACACATACCTACATATAAATACACGAATGTTCGGAGACGTAAGTCAACTAAAACATGAAGTACGCATATACACACACCCACCATACGTACGAACCTGCATACTCACACAGACGCAAAACTCCCGTATACACATAGCCAAACCATATGTACCAGAATATATAAAATTATACGCCATAACAATCAAATATACGTACGAGAAGGTATACGTACCTTCACAAAACATACGGGTAATATATACTTACCTATGCAAATAAGTAAAGGAATAAACAAAACATATACTTAGCTCCCACATCAAGACGTAAAATATCCACGTATAGATCGTACTATCCGTTAGGGTATAACGTGGGGCTGTAATACAGGAAAGTTTTGTGCAATTTATGTTTTGTTTTTCACCGCTCCTATTAATGACGTATTATTCGTTCTTTCCCATTCTTTGCCAGCGAACGTTTCCACGAACCAAAGTATCGTCTTCCTGTCTTCCTCCGGTTGCAACATTTTTTGAAATATCCAGTTCTGCGTTTACAGATTGACTTTGTTAGTTTCAGAAGATCCCGTTAAGGGTGAAAGCAGCGATTCTTTGCTTAAACTTTAATCTGTTATTTTAATAAATATATATATATATATATATATATATATATATATATATATATATATATATATATAAACGTTTGTATATGTATAATAAAGCCAAAACAATGCAGGTATGGACATAGAATAAAGAATGCAAATGCAAAAGATATTGTTGAAAATTAGTCTTTTACCTTAGATTTATTTAAATGTCCTTAATTTTTGAGATAATATCTCTTCTTCGGGGAGAAGTAAAGCGATTAAACCAGTGTTCTAAATAGCTTGCCAAGTCATGCTGACAGGAAATGCTCCCGAGAGGAATTAGACCTCCTCAGTCTCGGTCCCAAGTTCATATTGAAACAGAGACTGGGCGACAAATTATGGCTCGACATAGAAACGAATTTCTGTCGGGCTGCCTACCAACTAAAATCGATATCGACTCTCGGCAACAATACCACGGAATCTAACAAACCCAGATTCCCGATATACCAACTGGATCGCCCACTCTGTCCACCGCCTGCCAACTGTGAGCTTGAAGAAAAACTCTCGAGGCTAAAACATTCCGTATTTAACATCTTATGGAAACAGAAGAAGATAGCCCCAAACCTCTCCGGGACACAACTCGCCCTGAAGAACCTACGGAATAGGGAACTTATATACTTAACATCCGACGAAGGTAAATCGTTTTGCGTCATCTCTCAAGACACATACAACAACCTAGCCTCTGAACATCTAAGCGAAAATGTACTATATACAAAGATCCCGGACATGACTGCAGCCCAGATCGAAAAACAGACCAACTTCATCTGGTTCGACATCTGTAGGAGAAGACAACTCCCAAATAAAGTTAAGCTCAACTACACCACTAGAAATAGCAGCCTGCCCACTTTCTACCACCTCATCAAGATCCACAAGAATAGTACTAAGACACAAATAAGACCCATCGTCTCTAGCATAGAAGGACCCCTATACAAAATTTCCTGGCTCCTCTTCCAGGTCCTCAAGCCTCTATTCTCCACCTTTCCCGGGCATGTCAGTAGCTCCGACGAAGTCATACGTAGACTACACCAACTCCAGCCAGAACAACTTAAACTAAATAGATACGCCTTTAGCCTCGACGTTGTCTCACTCTACACTACAGTCCCCGCTCATCCAACTGTTGATTTATTGACGGACTGCGTGGTCGCAGAGGACATCCACTGCTACGGCCTCCATCCGACGGACATACACCAGCTTTTGTCCTTCACAGTGGACAACACATACTTCACCTTCCACCACCACACATACAGACAGACAACAGGATTACCCATGGGATCCAGCCTATCGGGCCTGCTGGCCATCACCTATATGAACCAGCTAGAATGCCGAGCCCTCAACACCTGCCATTCCCATACCTTCTTCACCCGATATGTAGATGACATACTCATCCTTACATCATCCCGTGAGGAGGCGGATAAAATATACACAACATTCTCCAGCATGGACGCCAGTATAAAGTTCACTGGACTTCCAACTCAGGGTAACCGAGGAAGGCAACATCCACACATGCTTCTATAAAAAAGCCGCCAGCAGGGACCTGTTCGTACATTTCAGATCGGCCCTCCCAGCCGGTGCTAAGTTCGGATACATAAGGAACGAACTAACACGTATCCGGAACAAATGCACCGACGCTAGAGACCGAGACACACACACCACACATCTCCTGGAAGTACTCAAACTGAACGGATGAACGACATCCACCACAAACCGTGCCAGAAAAAACAGAGGACACCACACCCGAGGCACTAACACTTGCTTCCTGAAGCTCCCACACTTCAGTGACCAAATAACAACAGCCATCCACAGAGCTATCAAACGAGAGGGACTAGATATCCAACTGGCCCACTCAGGTCCTTCTCTACGCGGACAGCTAACCAAAAAGACACTCCACCAGACATGACAGTGTGTGCGGGGTGCTTTTTGCATGACCACTTTACAGTGTGGGCTTTGGATATTTAAATATGTGGGGCCACATCTAACTTTTTTAAGAAAAGATGGTATGTGCACACCTATTCTTTTAAGAATCACGAAGTTCGCAAATCCGCCACGTTGGCTAGAAAAATATATGATTTAACGAATGAAAAAATAGAATATCAACTGTCATGATCTATTATGCGCTATGCACACCCCTACGAATGTGGAAAAAAGGATTATGATCTTTGTGTGACAGAAGTATTGGAAATCATGACAGGGAAGAATTTACTAAACTCTAGCCAGGATAGAATATTCAACTGTAAGCATAAATACCTAAAAACATCCTCTAAATACAGTCCAAACTAACCCATGATTAGATCCTACAACTCCATTTCCATTTTCTCTTGACCTTATCTTCTTTGTCTGGCTGATCTTTATGACAAAGCAGACTGGTGCCAAATCTACCATTTCAATATTCCCCTTATCTATAAAATCACTTATATACTATCAAAGCTAATAGATTTCTTTTCATCAAAACAAAAACTCCTATTACCTAAAATGGTCCTCTTTGAACTATAGAACAATTCCTTCTCAGTCAATGACATTTCTTACTCCAACAGTACCAAAAATAATTGAAGTTACTATCTACATCACTTCTTCCTCTTTCCCTTCTACACTAATACCCTAAAAAAACATTATTAGTATCGGTAGAGGGTCGGATACCATGCTTTCCAGCATAGTTACGTCCCTTTACGATCTGAGTTCAAATCCCGCTGAGGTTGACTTTGCCTTTCATCCTTACGGGGTCGATAAAATAAAGTACCAGTAATGCACTGGGTAATTGCTGGCCTTGTGCCTAAAGTAGAAACAATTATTGTATTATTTTTCTCTGAGGATTCACAGGTGATAAATGTAATGTGGATAAATGAATAAAACAAAATATTTGTTTAGCTTTAGTAGACAAAGCTACCAAGATTTGATGTTTAATATATTTTCAAATAGCTACCAACTATAAAAAAGAACTTTCAGTATACTGGAGCTATAAAAAGATTCAATAACAAAAACATTTAGCTGCTTTATAGCTCTCCTTTTTCTTCACATTTTCCTAATTTTGCCCCCTCTTCTTTTCCTTTTCTTTTCTTTTCCTTTTTTCTCTTGCTCCCCTCTTTCTCAATTTTGTTTCTTAATTGTAAGAGACCTTAGTCTGTCATGGTTTACCAGCTCTATCTTGGTGTTAGATTGATTAAAAAATGAATAAATAGATAAATATGATGGGTTTCTACAGCTTCTATCAACCAAATTTTGCACTCAACCTGAGGCTATAGCAGAAGACACTTATTCTAGGTGTCGCACAGTGGGACTGAACCTAGAAATAAATCAATAATTGGTGTTCACTTCAATTGAAATTATAATTTTTTTTTTTTCATAATTTACTAAATCTTTGTTTATCTAAAAAAATATATTTTGTTTTTGTATTCCTGAAATTGTTGTTTTATTTGTTGCTATTTTTGTTTCTATTATTTCTATATTTTATTTATATGATTTCTCTATATTTTGGATATTTGCCTTTATCTCATATTGTTTATAAGGAATATCATTTGTTTCACTCCTTGCCTTCTTTGGACTGAGACAGTGAAAAAAATGGTTTGTTTAAAGTAACAACTTTAATTCAAATTACTGCCTTCTTCTTCTTCTTCTTCTTCTTCTTCTTCTTGTCAGAAGCAACAATCTCTAGTTGATCAGGCTGGATCCCCAATTGAGACCAGCTGAACTCATGAATGTTTTCCAACCATCATGCACAGGGTCTACGCTGGGTCTCCTGCTAGTTGCTTTTGCTTGTAAAATCTGACCAAGTTTGAAGTGTGTAAAATGTTTAATAAAATATCTCTTGTTTCAGAGAATCTCTGACTTGCACCATTTTTGTAGAATTAACTCTTTACATACTATAATGATTTAAAAGAATATATTCAAAAATAAGTTTGTTAATTCAAATTTTTCTAATATCTTTCCCAGTGGAGAGATTGTTGTGAGAATTTTCAGTGTTAAAATAAAGACTATGTATTATCATCTGTGGAGATGCTTATCAAATGTCAATTGATATTTATCTGAGAGATATGTGAACTTTACATTCCCTATTTAACATAATATCCTTCCTGACTCAAACCATGTTATAGGATATACTGAATGTATATATATCGAATTATAGAATGTAATGTGGGCATTTCAATGAGACACCAAAACTAACACTTTACAGAATGTCCTAAGAGCATTTCCTTGTGGCACTAACACTACTAATTTACAGAGTGCACTGGATGCATTTTATTATGGAATCCACATGACCACTTTACAGACTGTATTGGGTGCCTTTTATCATAGTATCAGCACTAACACTTTGCAAAGTATACAGGATGCATTTTATTAGGGCACCAGCATTAGAGCAGTTGTCATATTCTCAACCAGACCCGAAAGTTCTCTCTATCCTATATACTGTCTCTGTTTGTGTATAAATATATATGATTATATTATATATCAATAGTAACAATGGAAACAGCAATAATGAGATATCTTAATCCCCTCAAACCAAACAACTTGATTCTAGCCTGAGTCTAGACTAATAACTGATTATGTTACTCACCAAACAGACTAGAATGATCTATAGGAGATCATGGACCCGTGAAAACAGTCTTCTTCATTGATTTCCAATTACAATTTTCTCTCTTTCTTCATTTCTTTTCAGAAAAATCATTCAATTTAACGAAACCCTTCATATATAGAGTCCTAATTATTTTTATATTTCGTCCACCTCTCCTACTCTTATTTTTGTTGTATTTTCAATTTGGCATTGCTCCAGGTATCATCACCTTTCGTCTACAATATCTGTGTTTAGCTGTGTGTCTGTTGGTTTCTCTTCCTCCATCTTGGTCTGTCTATACTGTCTGCGTTAAGCTGTCTCTTGATCTCTCTTCCTTTTCTTTAGTCTTTCTACAGAGTGTTGGTTTAGCTATCTGTCTTTTGTTTACCATTTCTCTATATTGGTCTTTATATAATGTGTATGTTTAGCTCACTGTCTCATAGTCTATCTTTTCTATCTTGGTCTTTTTACAGTGTGTGTATTTTTAGGTGTTTGTCTCATGGTTTCCCTCTTCCTCTATCTTGATCTTTCTTCAGTGTATGTGTTTAGCTGTCAGTCTCATGGTCTCTCTCTTTCTCTATGGTGGTCTTTCTTCAGTGTGTGTGTTTAACTGTCTGTCTGTTTGTCTCTCTCTCTCTTGCTCTATCTTGGTCTTTCTGTCTATTGTTCTCTCTTCCTATATATTCGGCTATCTTGAATTTCTATTTTTTTGTGTCTTTAAATGTATTTTCTTTCTTTTTTATTTTTAATGTTCTTTTATTTTAATAATCATTTCTGTCATTAAACTGCCACTATGCTGATGAACCACCTCGATTTAGTTGCTTATATTGATTTTAGTATTCCTTTATCTCTCTACCTCTCCCCCTCTGTCTCTACCTCCTATCTCTCTCTCTATATATATATACATATATATATGTATGTGTGTGTGTGCGTGTGTGTGTGTGTGCGTGTGTGTGTATGTGTATAAATTTATTATGGTATATATATATACAATCCTGATCGATCCCTCTTTGGATTTTGGTCTTCATAATTACTATATATATATGTATATATATATATATATTACAAAATAGCAGGAGGCATGTTCTGGTGTAAATCCTTGAAAGGTTTATTTTACTATGATCATTTCAATGACCGGGTTCAGTATGAATCCAGTGACATCATCAGGTAATTCAAAATATAACGAAGAAATATATGAAATAAAAATCTTTGGTGCTTAAATCAGAGACAAGAGGGCGGCCGGTATTTTAGTGACTTGTATCTGATTTAAACACCAAAGATTTTTATTTCATATATTCCTTCGTTATATTTTGAATTACCTGATGATGTCACCGGATTCATACTGAACCCGGTCATTGAAATGATCATAGTAAAATAAACCTTTCAAGGATTTATACCAGAACATGCCTCCTGCTATTTTGTAATAATTAACTCCGTACTCGCACCACCTACTACACAAACGAAGATGGGTGATTGCATTACGTTGAGTGCTTTCCATAAGATTACATCGTGGCTGACCACACAGAATGACTAGTTCTATCCAGTAAACCCAAATAAATATATAATAGAGAGAGAGAGAGAAAGAGAGGGAGAGAGAGGGTGAGAAAGGGAAAGAGAGATGGCCTGTGTAGTTGTAGAGTTTGCTACACAACTATGTGCCTTTGGGTTCAATTCTGATGTGTGTTTTTGTGTCTGTGCTTATGTCCTTTAACTTAGTGGTTCAACAAAAACAAATCAATATGTACCGTACTTCAAATGCTAAGTAGTGAGGTTGATATGATTCATTAAATCAGGATGGTGCCAGTGTGTGTGGCCGGAGTCACTTATATATATATATATATATATATATATATGTATTTAGAAAGAGATCGAAGTTTCAGTTCAACATATAATATTTGTCATTAAATGTAATATCTGCTATTAAAACTAATCCCCATGTAGAGACAGAAGTTGTGCCAATCATTATTGGGGTGCTAGGCACATTCCTTAAAGATTTTACGTCTTTCACCAAAAGCCTTGGAATCATTGACTTCATTTTAAGTGGCCAAATTTCTACCATCTATACCACATACTGAGCCTCTGAGATCAGCGACTGATCTGAAGCCAGTTAACACACTTCAACTAGCGACCAATTTCTTGAGAAAACTTCTTTTTTTTTAAATGATTATTATTAAAAAATTTATTTCCTTGATGTGAGAAAAAACTTTATCTTGCAATATTTTCACTCTGATATATTAAACAATACCAAATAATTCAAGAAATTGAGACATTGATAATGAAATGCCACTCATGGTGGTGGAATTTTTTTACAGTTATTTAAATTTAATCAACAAACATGGTGCATACATACATACATACGTACATACATACATGTCTACATACATATATACAGACATGTGTATATATATATATATACATACATACATCTATATACACACTTGCAATTGCATATGACAATAAATATGGCAATATCAACAAAACATTTTCAAACACACACAGAGACTTTATAACAAACAAATATATATGAAGTCATATATGTCTGTATGTGTGTGTCTATAAATGTATGAAACATATATATATATATATATAAATGTTCTACTATGGGAGGGTCATGCTGCCGATAAAAACCACATGTACCTGTTGAATTTCACTTCAATTTATTATTATAATTGCCCAAGGGTGGTGGATTGGCAGTATCGGTAGAGCGTCGGTCACTATGCTTCATGGCATAGTTATGTCCCTTTATGGTCTGAGTTCAAATCCTGCTGAGGTTAGCTTTACCTTTCATCCTTACGGGGTCAATAAAATAAAGTACCAGTAAGGCACTGGGGTCGATTTAATTGACTTTCCCCTCCCCCAAAATTACTGGTTTTGTGCCTAATGTAGAAGTTATTATTATAACTCCCCAGTTGGTTAGTTTAATAACCAAGTGGTTGTTTAGTTGTTGATTGACATCAAATCTCTTTGATTACACATTCTATGACGTCACACCTTCTTTAATAGAAAATCATATGCTCAAGAAGAGGGGGTGACCATTGCTGGTGATGTGGCCAACCTTTTATAGTATGGTGGGACAGGTGACTCAAAGAACGCTTAGAAGTGAACTATAGCCCTGACTATATACTCCTGCTACATAGACAACACCAATTAAGTAGTTAAAACACCCTCACAGGAGAACAGTAAGAATTAGAAAGAAACAACATGGAAGGCATCCAGCAAATAGCAAACTCCATCCACCAGGGTATTAAAGTTACCGTAGACTACCCAACCAAACACCCCAATAAGAGCCTACCTGTGTACTAAAGGCACAGTAATTTGGTTAGAAACCATTAGTAATAATGCACAGATCCTCGATTCACATTATGCTAAACCATGGCCTCCAAGTACCTGATCCACCAAAACTTAGCCATTTTGGTTAACATGAAAGTCAACATGCTAATTGCAAACTTAGTAAGAGTAATGAAGAATGTATCCCACATTTGTGATTCTAAAGAATTAGAGAGTGACATACAACAATTCATCCACTGCATGCAGTTCTCTGACTACAATCAGAGAGACAAGATCAGGGTGTATAAAGAAGCCAGGGCCAAATGGATAAATATTATAGAATATGATACAATGCATAGGAGCAAATTTGGAATAGGATCGAGAACACTAAGAAAAAGACAAATAAGATCATGGTATAACAACAAATATGGTATAAAGACAAATAACTCATGGTATAACAGCAACAAATATCAGAGTGTAATGTTTGTCAATGCTATCCACAGGAGAAAACTAGCATATAGATTTATAAGGGCTCTAGACAAATTGAATATTATATTAGTAGAAAAAATAGGTATTCCTATAAAAACACTAATTAGTAGAACATAGCATTTTGAGAAAAGCCCCTACACTGACAGAAAATTTATAGTCTGCAGATTAATCCAACAAATTAACTGTAAAACTAGGAATGTATTATATAGCATAAGATGTATAAAGTGACAGTATAGGAATAGAAACACAACATATATAGGTGAGATGACCCATAGCATAGGAGAAATAATTAAAAAAATGCTGGCGAGAATTCCAAGATGGGAAAAACTCATCAGTACTCCATCAATATGCCAGTATGGAACAAGGACAAGATACAAACATGCAGAGGCACACAAACACGAAACTAATAAAACAAACCAGACACACAGAGATAGAACAAGTAACCAACTAGTTACAAGTAAATAAATGTATAAAGAACTGATTCTGGCTTGGTTTCTATAGCTGGATGCCTTTCCTAATGCATTTTATCATGACACCTACATGACCACTTTACAGTGTGTGCTGGGTGCTTTTTATCAAGATACCAACATGACAACTTTGCAGTGTGGGCTGGGGACTGGTGCAAGGGTGTAAGGGCATGGGAAAAGGGTGGTGTGACCAGATGTGGGTGGGTGTTATGGTGTGAGAGGTGTATGCAGGGGGGGGGGGGGGCGTGGTTAAGTGATGCATGCTAAATATATGTTTCAGTTCATGCATATGGGAAGGCGGGTCTTCTGTATTACTGCATGCTAAAGTTAATCCTGTGTCATTGTCTTTGAGAAGTGTAATTGTTCAAGGTCAGCTTTTATCACCTTGTGCCAGGTCTTCCAGGGTTTTCCTACTCCATAATTCCATTAACTTTGATTGCCCTGCACCTTTATATACAGCTGTCCTCCTTCATATACCTCACATGGCCATACCAATGCAATCTCCTCTCTCACACACTGCATCTGATCCTTCTTTTGTTCAATTTTTCTCTCAGTTCATTTACGCTTTGCCATTCATATATATATATTACTATTACTCATCCATCAGAGCATGCAGACTTCATTTCTTTCCAATCTTCGTTGGTCCTCTGCACCAAGTGCCTAGGTGTCACTACTATGCAACATTGCTGTTCATATACATTGTACAATCTGTCCTTCATTTTAAAGAAAAAAAACCTTTTGTAGATATCAGCAGTAGTAGTGCCCTGAAATTTCTCTATCCTGTCTTACTCTGGCTACTGTATTTTTGAAACATCCCTGCTCCACTGCTAATTTAGTTACTTAGGTAACAGAAACTGTCAACTATTTTTACCGAGCCCTCTGGGCATTTGAATGAGCTAGTATCCTGTGGGCTCTTGTTATTTACTGCACCTGTGCATCAGCCACATATAAAGCCTATGTTCTTAGATAGCCTGTCTGTGATCCCACTAAATCTTTTGTGTACCCATAGCTTGCATTTGGGACATAGGGTAGAATTTTTACTTACTCCTCTCCTGCACACTGACCAAGACTATTTCCCTAGGAGAATCAGGCCCATGCTTCCAGGTTTGGAATTTCTTCTCTAATTCTGCCATAGATTCAGCTATAAAGCTTAGATCATTTGCATACAGAAGTTTCCATGGGCAGCCAGTTTAAACTCTTCTGTTATAGCCTGTAGGACAATAATAAACAGGAGAGGGCTAAGGACAGAGGCCTGATGGACACTGACATGCAAACTAAATTCTTCACTAGAGCCATTGTTAATTCTAAATTACTGACTGTTCCTCTATACATTGCTTGTAGACACTCATCTACTGCTAGTATTTTAAGAGCCCACCAGATAGTGGAATGGGGGACACAGTCAATGACTTTCTCCAGATCAACAAAAGCTAAGTAGTGGTGTTTTACTTTTAGGTAGGTACTTCTCTTGCAGTTGCCTCACAAGGAAGAGAACATCTGTGGCACTTTTACCACACACAAATCCAAACTGTATGTCATCCAGGTTAACTCAGTCCCTAATCAGCTATATGATAACTCTTTCTGTGACCTTCATGATATGGTCAAGCAACTTAATGCCTTGAGAGTTTTCTCTGTCTAGAACATCTCCTTTGCCATTGTAGTAGTTGACAATGATGCTACTATGCCAAACATTGTGTAGGCCACCGTTTCTTATGACTTGGTTTACAATATGAGTAGTCATGGCATGACCCACCACCCCAGATTATTTCAGCATTTGTTGTGAAAAAAGGCTATATTTTTCCTGAAAATACTTATTTTGTATATTTCCTGAAGTCTTTGATGACACATGACAGAGTGGATTTAATGTCTAATACCAAATTCTTGAAGGGAATGATCAGATAATAATATATAAATACATCTATATATTAATAGTGGAAGTTCAGAGAAGATCTTCACCATTTGTATTTTTTCTCTCATTCTCTCATTCTAGAAACATGTGTAAAATATATATAATTTTTTCAACTTCGATATCCATTCATTATATATATAGAGAGTTTTATATATATATATATATATATATGCATGTGTCTGTGTGCATTGATTCATATTTATATATATATATATATATATATATATATATATATATATATATATGCATGTGTGTGTGTGCATTGATTCATATTTGGTGGATGGGTGCTACACGAGAATGCTGAGGATGGCTCTGAACATTAATCAGTATACACTGAGGATGAAAAACTCAGAGCTGTATGGGAGCATCCCAAAAGTCAGCTCAAAACTGACACAGAGGAGACTGAGGTTGGCTGGACATGCTCACCGACATCCAGAGTTGACATTGCACTCAGTGCTCCTTTGGGAGCCCCTACATGGACACACTAGAATAGGAAGACCAAGGTTAACATATGTTGATGCCCTAAGGACAGACACTGGTCTGTTGGAGATGCAGGATATGGCAGCGATAATGAGGGACAGAGACCGCTGGAGAGAACTCGTCCATGGATCTCGGGAATTTTACCCGCCTTAGATAGATAGATATATATATATATAAATATATATATATGATATATATAAATATATATATATATATATATATATATATATATATAAGTATGTGTGTATACGTACATACATATATATATATATATATATATAAATATATATATATATATATATATATATGAAATACGTCCCTTCACGCACAAGGCGCCAAGGGACGCATGTATTGTCCAACCAAGTGCCAATGTGGTTCAATGGCGGGTTAATAAATTAACGAGCCAGAACAAATATAAACAAGGTTTAGTAAATAATGAAAAAGTTTCAAAATAAATTTTAAAAAATTGACTTTACCTACTATAGTTACCTTTACCGATCGGTTTCGAATCCCAAAAATAAAACGGAGACCATACGGCCTTCGTTGCAAAGAAAGATTCTCGTCAGAAGGTTCTTTTCATTCAAAGAATATACAATTCCTGAATTTAAATCACAAACTAGCGCTATCAAAAACTGTTCCTGGGATGAGAGTGGATGATGTAGAACAGGTTTATCAAGGGCCGTAGCAAAGATAGAGGCAAAAGGAGGTAGGTCAAACTAGCCACCGCTATTGCTAGCAGCAGTCGGAATGACCCGGTTTGTTCTCAACGTTAGTGGAGGTAGTAGTAATATGAAATACGTCCCTTCACGCACAAGGCGCCATGGGACGCATGTATTGTCCAACCAAGTGCCAATGTGGTTCAATGGCGGGTTAATAAATTAACGAGCCAGAACAAATATAAACAAGGTTTAGTAAATAATGAAAAAGTTTCAAAATAAATTTTTAAAAATTGACTTTACCTACTATAGTTACCTTTACCGATCGGTTTCGAATCCCAAAAATAAAACGGAGACCATACGGCCTTCGTTGCAAAGAAAGATTCTCGTCAGAAGGTTCTTTTCATTCAAAGAATATAAAATTCATGAATTTAAATCACAAACTAGCGCTATCAAAAACTGTTCCTGGGATGAGAGTGGATGATGTAGAACAGGTTTATCAAGGGCCGTAGCAAAGATAGAGGCAAAAGGAGGTAGGTCAAACTAGCCACCGCTATTGCTAGCAGCAGTCGGAATGACCCGGTTTGTTCTCAACGTTAGTGGAGGTAGTAGTAATATGAAATATGTCCCTTCACGCACAAGGCGCCAAGGGACGCATGTATTGTCCAACCAAGTGCCAATGTGGTTCAATGGTGGGTTAATAAATTAACGAGCCAGAACAAATATAAACAAGGTTTAGTAAATAATGAAAAAGTTTCAAAATAAATTTTAAAAAATTGACTTTACCTACTATAGTTACCTTTACTGATCGGTTTCGAATCCCAAAAATAAAACGGAGACCATATGGCCTTCGTTGCAAAGAAAGATTCTCGTCAGAAGGTTCTTTTCATTCAAAGAATATAAAATTCCTGAATTTAAATCACAAACTAGCGCTATCAAAAACTGTTCCTGGGATGAGAGTGGATGATGTAAAACAGGTTTATCAAGGGCCGTAGCAAAGATAGAGGCAAAAGGGTTGAGAACAAACCGGGTCATTCCGACTGCTGCTAGCAATAGCGGTGGCAAGTTTGACCTACCTCCTTTTGCCTCTATCTTTGCTACGGCCCTTGATAAACCTGTTCTACATCATCCACTCTCATCCCAGGAACAGTTTTTGATAGCGCTAGTTTGTGATTTAAATTCAGGAATTTTATATTCTTTGAATGAAAAGAACCTTCTGACGAGAATCTTTCTTTGCAACGAAGGCCATATGGTCTCCGTTTTATTTTTGGGATTCGAAACCGATCGGTAAAGGTAACTATAGTAGGTAAAGTCAATTTTTTAAAATTTATTTTGAAACTTTTTCATTATTTACTAAACCTTGTTTATATTTGTTCTGGCTCGTTAATTTATTAACCCGCCATTGAACCACATTGGCACTTGGTTGGACAATACATGCGTCCCTTGGCGCCTTGTGCATGAAGGGACGTATTTCATATTACTACTACCTCCACTAACGTTGAGAACAAACCGAGTCATTCCGACTGCTGCTAGCAATAGCGGTGGCTAGTTTGACCTACCTCCTTTTGCCTCTATCTTTGCTACGGCCCTTGATAAACCTGTTCTACATCATCCACTCTCATCCCAGGAACAGTTTTTGATAGCGCTAGTTTGTGATTTAAATTCATGAATTTTATATTCTTTGAATGAAAAGAACCTTCTGACGAGAATCTTTCTTTGCAACGAAGGCCGTATGGTCTCCGTTTTATTTTTGGGATTCGAAACCGATCGGTAAAGGCAACTATAGGAGGTAAAGTCAATTTTTTAAAATTTATTTTGAAACTTTTTCATTATTTACTAAACCTTGTTTATATATATATAAATATATATATATATATATAAATATACATATATATATATATATTTACGAAGCCATAGAAATTCTATGCTCTCACGTTGCTGATGTCCTTGCTTTCTTGTAAACAACTTGTCACTTTCTGTTAGGATTTTTTTCTGTCAAGGACACAGAATGAAAGCACAAAAAGCATATTAATATTAATAATAATGATGATAATAGTGATAATAATAATAATAATAATAATAATAATAAAATGGTATCAAAAATTGTATAAATACAAAGTAACTGGCATAAATATATCTGATTAAATTAAGCGTAAAAGATATTGAACATATATTTCACTTTTCTTTTTATATTTCCTCCTTTAACTTACATTTTCCTTGAGGTAAAAGTGAACAAAACATGAGAATATGTATCTATGTACATGTGTAAATTTATATGTCTATAAATGCATGTATGTCTATGTTTTTTTTTCCCCTTCATATTTATGTGTTGTATTGGATATTATTTTGTGTTATTATACAGTCCTCTCATATCACACACACACACACACACACACACACACACACACACACACACACACACACACACACACACACACACACACACACACACACACATATATATGGGCTTCCTGATGATTTCTTCTGATTGAAACAGTTCTAGTCCTGTAAAAGCCATTTCTATATTAAATATTTATACTCTGTTATGTATTGAGTACCTTAATTACTGTGGTTACTCCCGATTGAACCCGGGATAAACTTATATATATATCGCTTTTTTTCCGATCATTGCCAGGGAACGTCTCCACGACCCAAAGTATCGTCTTCCTGTTTTCCTTCAGTTGCAACGTTTTTCAAAATATTTACTTCTGCGTTCACAGATTGATTTTTTTTACTTTCAGAAGATCCCGTTAAGGGTGGAAGCAGCGATACTTTTCTTAAACTTTAATCTGTTATTTTAATAAATATTTGCTCTATGGTTCTTATATATTTGATATATATTTATCCTTATTGAGCCCTCTTTGGATTTTAGTCTTCACATTTATTATTGATATATATATATATATAAATAGAAAAAAAGAAATTTTATTTCTCACTCTTAGTACAGCTGATACTTAAAGATAAGTATGTATACGTACATACATATATGTATACAGACGTACAGTAGTATGTATATACATACATACATGCACACATATATATATACGTATGTATGGGTTTACCGAACATTTATTATAATGCTTGGTTTGTTTGTAAACAAACAGCCTGAATTATTAGCCATACAGTGTTCGGCAACCATCGTTGCCCTTTTGTTCAACACTGACAAAGGAACGATGAACTAGTTTCTAGCTTATTAGCTGTCATCAGCACCATATACCTTCCTGTCAGTTGATTGAACGTTTGAAAGTATATAATTTCCTCATGCATATTAATGGCTGAGCAGCCTAATTTGCATATCGAGTGAGTTAGTCGGCCGGGCGTACCGAAAACGATAAATGGAAAAAATGAAATTTCATTTCTCACTCTTAGTATGGCTGATACTTAAAGATAAGTATGTATACATAAAATACATATATGTATACAGACGTACAGTAGCATGTATATATATACATACATGCACACATATATATATATGTACGTATGGGTTTACCAAACATTTATTATAATGCTCGGTTTGCTTGTAAACAAACAGCCTGAATTATTAGCCATACAGTGTTCGGCAACAATCGTTGCCCTTTTGTTCAACACTGACAACGGAACGATGAACTAGTTTCTAGCTTATTAGCTATCATCAGCACTGTATACCTTCCTGTCAGTTGATTGAACGTTTGAAAGTATATACTTTCTTTATGCATATTAATGGCTGAGCAGCCTAATTTACATATCGAGTGAGTTAGTTGGCTGGGCGTACCGAAAACGATAAATGGTAAAAATGAAATTTCATTTCTCACTCTTAGTACGGCTGATACTTAAATATAAGTATGTATACGTACATACATATATGTATACAGACATACAGTAGAATGTATATACATACATACATGCACACATATATATATGTACGTATGGGTTTACCGAACATTATAATGCTCGGTTTGTTTTCGGTACACCCGGCAGACTAACTCACTCGATATGCAAATTAGGCTGCTCACCCGTTAATATGCATAAGGAAAGTATATATTTTCAAACGTTCAGTCAACTGACAGGAAGGTATACAGTGCTGATGACAGCTAATAAGCTAGAAACTAGTTCATTGTCCCTTTGTCAGTGTTGAACAAAAGGGCAACAATGGTTGCCGAACACTGTACGGCTAATAATTTGGGCTGTTTGTTTACAAGCAAACCGAGCATTATAATAAATGTTTGGTAAACCCATATGTACATATATATATGTGTGCATGTATGTATGTATATACATACTACTGTACGTTTGTATACATATATGTATGTACGTATACATACTTATCTTTATATATATATATATACATATATATATATATACTAAATGAGGAGAATAAATGGGAAAAAGATAGTCTGCCCCAAATCGATCCAATGGAGGGACCAGCGGTGCAAGTTAGTGGTAGTATAATAAGTAAGGCAATCAAAGATATGAAGACAAGGAAGGCGGTTGGGCGTTCGGAGATAGTTGCTGAGATGTTGAAAGCATCTGGAATGATAGGACATACGATGGTCACCCAGAAAGTAAACCAAGTAATACAGAATGAGGTCATACCAAAGGATTGGCGTAACAGCCTCATCGTTATCTGCTACAAGGGTAAAGGAGATGCTCTAGAAAGGGGAAACTATAGAGGCATTAAGTTAGTTGACTAGGTCATGAAGGCCACAGAAAGAGTTATAGCACAACTAATCAGAGATTGAATTGATCTAGATGAAATGCAGTTTAGGTTTGTGTCAGGTAAAAGTCCAACAGACCCTCTTTTCCTTGTACGACAACTACAGTAGAAGTACCTAGCTAAAAGTAAACCCTTCTACTTAGCTTTTGTTGACTTGGAGAAAGCCTTTGACAGAGTTTCATACTCCATTATCTGGTGTGCCCATAGATAGCTAGGAGTAGACGAATGGCTTGTGAGAGCTATACAAGCCATGTATAAAGATACAGTCAGCAATGTTAGAATTAACAATGAATATAGTGAAGATTTTTGCGTAAAAGTCAGTGTTCACCAAGGCTCTGTCCTACCCCTTCCTATTTATTATTGCCCTTCAGGCTATAACAGAGAAGTTCAAGACCGGCTGACCATGGAACGTCTATATGCAGATGATCTAATCTCATAGCTGAATCTATGGCTGAACTAGAGAAGAAATTCCAAACATGGAAGAAAGGCCTAGAATCAAAAGGCCTAAAAGTTAACTTGTCTAAGACTAAAGTTCTAGTATGTAGAAAAGAAAATAGGGCACAGGTGCCCTCTGGGAAAGGCCATGGCCATGGTCAGTGTGTAGGAAAGGAGTAGGTAGAAATTCCATTCTATGTCCTAAATGCAAACTATGGGTACATAAAAGATATAGTGGAATCACAGGCAAGCTATCTAAGAACGTAGATTTTAGATGTGGCCAATGCTCAGGTGCAATAAGTAGCAAGTGCCCACAGAATACTAGCTCCTTCTACTGCCCAGATGGTTCTATAGAAATAGTGGACAGTTTCCATTACCTGGGTGACAAAATCAGCAGTGGAGGAGGGTGCTCTGAAAGTACAGTAGCCAGAGTTAGAACAGGATGGAAAAAGTTCAGAGAGCTTATACCGCTGTTGGCCACAAAAGGTTTCTCTCTGGAAATGAAAGGCAGATTGTATGATGCTTGTATACGAACAGCAATGTTACATGGCAGTGAGACTTGGGCATTGTGTGCAGAGGACATGCGCAGACTGGAAAGAAAGGAAGCATTCATGCTGCATTGGATGTGTAATAGTAATATACACGAACGGCAAAACATAAATGAACTATGTGAGAAATTAGGAATAAGAGGGATCAGATGTTGTTTATTTGAGAGAAGATTATGTTGGTATGGTCACGTGATGTGCATGAAAGACGACAGCTGTATAAAAATGTTACAGAGTAGGTAGACACAGAAAAACCTGGGACGACATGATAAATTCCAGCCTTGCACACTTGCACCCCTCTAAGACAATGTCACTGGATTGAGATCTCTGGCACCACCCAGTAATACAGAAAAGCCCCTTTGCCTACATGCAAAGTTGACCTACAGTCAGTAGGTCCCTCCAAACCAAACATACACCCCAACCCACTACCTCCTCCTCCCACTCCCATTAACACCACCCTTTCTCTATAAAGTTAATTGGTACCACAACATCCAGTCCAAACTAATAAGGTTGTGTAGGTGTCACAACAAAGAAACAGACAGTCCACGCTGTAATGTGGTCATGTAGGTAACACGGTAAAAAGCTCCCAGTCCACACTGTAAATGTGGTTGGTGTTAGGAAGGGCATCCAGTCGTAGAAAACCTGCCAGATAGTCCTATATGAGCAGGACATGGTCACCCGACAAATATTGCCTCAGTGGACAACTCCTGTCTAACCCATGCTAGCAATGGTAGATAGAAGTTAAACGATGATAATGATGATAATATATATATATATATATATATATATATATATATATATATATATATACACACACATATACATATATATATACCTGTTTTTTCTCTTTCTTCCTCTCTCCTCACTACTTTTCTCCTTTCTTTCTTCTTCTTGTTTCTTTTCTTTCCCTCCTGGCCTTTTGATCAATAAAAGCCTTGGGCGCAGCGCTGATCGCTTTTAGATGTCTGTCTAGCTCGACACCTCGATACAGAAGTGAACCTAAACATCGAGTGCTCACTCGGGTGAACCTACAGTAACTCCGCGTTACACTCCAGGATATATATATATGTATACAATTATAAAAAATGAAAGGAGCTGTGTGGTTACTGTAAACAACGTTTAAGATGGTAATATGGATGAAACAAGAGAAGAAAAGAAATCCTTCATCAGCTGTAAAACCGAGATCAAGATGTTTCGGCGCTTAATACAGGACATCTAAAAGCAATCAGCGGTGCACCCAAGGCCTTTTATCGATCAAAAGGCCAGGAGGGAATGAAAAGAAACAAGAAGAAAAAAAGGGGAAAAGTAGTGAGGAGAGTGGAAAAAAAAAAAAAAACAGCTAAATAGACCAAATGTTGGGGGGACACAGGTTATGGAACATGCAAGTGAGTAACCGAGTAAAAAATAGAATCGAATAAGTTATAGCATACTGATTAGACTTTAGTCTGGGGTGTGTGATAACAGAAGCCCAGTGGTACCGTACCATCTCAATCGAAGTGAAGGTAGAAAGAGTTGGAGCAACCGGAAGTGAGAGGCAGAGGGGAAAGGGAGATAATCCAAAAGAGTTTTACGACAGTTATAAAATGTGTCATAAACAATCGAAACCAGGAGTTTTACGACATGTGAGAAGCATGTCGTGAACGATCAGAGAGGAAGAGAGAGGAATGCAGAAGTGTAGTATAATAAAATAAAATAAGGATGAGTGGTTACTCCTTCATTACATAATGAAGAAGTAACCACTCGTCCTTGTTTTATTTTATTATATATATATATATATATATATATATATATAATTACAGTGAGTGCTGGGTGCTTTTTTTCCGTGGCACCTACACGTCCACTTTACAGTGTAGGATGGGTGCTTTTTTGCCATGGCACCTCCACGACCACTTTGCAGTGGGAGGGGATGGGGCATATTGTCTATATGCTTCAGCTTCAGCTTGTACCCGTGGGAAGTCGGGTCTTCTGTATTACTGCGTGACACCACAGGTCATGATCCTGTGTCATTGCCTTTGAGAGGTGCAATTGGGTAATGTCGGCTTTTATCACCTCATCCCAGGTATTCTTGGGACTCCCCACTCCACGGTCTCTCGACTTCTACTACTCTACACCTTTTTATGCGGCTGTCATCCTTCATACGCATCACATGTCCATACCAATGCAACCTCCTCTCCTGCACACAACATTTGATTTCTCTTATACTCAGTCTCTCTCTCAATTCGTTTAAGCCTTGCCGTTTGCATATATTACTATTACACATCCATCGGAGCATGCAAGCTTCGTTTCTTTCTAATCTATGCAAGTCTTCTACATTCAACGCCCAGGTCTCACTACCATGTAGCATTGCTATTCGTATGGAATAAAAAGAATAAAACATATAGATACTGAAAACACACCTCTGTTCAATAGTGAAGTTTTTAATAAGAAATGTTCATATTCCTTTATTAGTTCATTGTTTTTGGTTTGAAACCAAACCTGTCTTATAACCATGTGATTTTTCATTTCATGGCCTTCACAGCTTCAGTTTCAGAATAAAAATAGTCATTATAGTGACATATTATTCATATGTTTGGCAGTGGGTCTAAAATATCATGGGTGCGGAAGGAAATCATGGATGCCAGATTTAAAATTGTATATATATATGTATGTATGTAAACTTAAGAACAAACAATGAATGAAAAACAATTTTTTAAGACGAAACAGTAACACATTATTTTTATTTAAATGAAAATATAAACGTGGGAGACAGAAACTCCAGAATCATTGGCCATTGAGCTGGACTTTGGCAGTTTCAACCCCTACCAATGCTATTGCTAGTTCATCCTGCACAAGCCAAACACTGTCTGGTGTAGTAAGAGACAAGAGACAAAACATTAATTTATTGCAATTAAGCTACAACAAGTACACAGAATTTTGTGACTTCAAGGAAAAAGTATGGTGCCTCTTTTAACATGAGAGTCATGAATGAAAAAGAAAAAAAGAAAGGAAGAACAAAGCAAGTAGAAAGTAGGAGATCGTATTTTTATGTATGTACATATGTATAGAAAGGGTGGAGAAACTCAGGAGAGTCAATGACCATCCAATAATCTTTTTTGTTTTTGGAGTGAGTGCACTTTTTCATGCAATCAGCACTAGAGAGCTTCTGTCTTGTCTAATTGCTACATTTCTCACATATAAGCCATTAGTCAACTTGAAATACTAGAAGACATTTGTCCACTGTACCACATAGTGGGAGTGAACCTGAGACCATGTGATTATATAGCAAACTCCTTAATCACACAACACTGCCTATGCTTATGTTTGTTTATATTTAATTATACCTATGAAGAAAGGGACCATTTAATTGATCTATATCTTCCCCGTTTAACGGAAGTAATTTTCTTAATGATTTTTTAAAAAGAATTTTTATATTCTTAATACTGTTTTTCTTTTCTATATTTCTCTCTACATTTCATTATGGTTAATTTGACGTTGGCGGGGCAATATTTCCTGCAATAGTGGTAGACTACTTCCTCTTTAGGGAGGTTATGAATGAAATTATAAATCACTAAATTATTTAGAGTAATTACCTTAATAGCAGCAATTATTTGAACATTATTAATGCCAACAGTAGCAACAATACCAACAACAACAACACCAACAACAACAGCAACAACAACAACAACACCAACATCAACACCAACACCAACACCAACAACAACACCGACAATAACACAAAAAACAACAACACCAACAACAACATCAACACCAACAACAACAACACCGACAATAACATCAATAACACCAACAACAATAACAGCAACAACAACACCAACACCGACATCAACACCAACAATAACACTAACATCAACATCAACAACAACATCACCGACACAAACACCAACATCAACACCAACCAGAACACTAACATCAACAACACCAACAACAACACCAACACCAACACAAACACCAACATCAACAACACCAACATCAACATCAACACCAACAATAACACTAGCATCAACAACATCAACAATAACATCCTCAACAACATTATCAACACCACCACCACCACCACCAACAACAACAACAACAACAAGAACAACACCAACATCACCACCAACACCACCAACAACACAAATACCAACATTGCCAACAATACCAGCATCAATAACAACACCAACAATAACAATACCAACAACAGCACCATCACCAACAACAACAGCAACATCAACAACAACAACAGCAATATCAACAACAACAGCAACATCAACAACAACAGCAACACCAACACCAACAACAACAACACCACCACCACCAACAACAAGAACAACAACACCAACAACACCACCAACAACAACACCAACAACAACACCATCAACAACATTAACATCAACACCACCACCACCAACAACAACAAGAACAACAACACCAACACCAACACCAACAACAACACCATCAACAACATTAACATCAACACCACCACCAACAACAACAACAAGAACAACAACACCAACACCAACACCAACAACAACACCACCAACAACATTAACATCAACACCACCACCAACAACAACAAGAACAACAACACCAACAACAACACCAACAACACCACCAACAACATTAACATCAACACCACCACCAACAACAACAAGAACAACACCAACACCACCACCAACAACAACACCAACACCAACAACAACACCATCAACAACATTAACATCAACACCACCACCACCAACAACAACAAGAACACCAACACCACCACCAACAACAACACCAACACCAACAACAACAACATTAACATCAACACCACCAACAACAACAAGAGCAACAACACCAACACCACCACCAACAACAACACCAACAACACCATCAACACCACCAACAACACCACCAACAACAACACCAACAACACCACCAACAACAACAACATATATGCTGTAATGACAATTGTAAAAAAGAAGTAAAAAATAATTTTAAAATATATTAATGATATAGACACATGTTTAATGTCTACACCAATAACAGTGACATGATCATAATGTCTAGATATACACCAGAAATAACATCCCATATTTCTTTGAGTATAATATGACTTGACAACTTGTGTATTATACAACCCTTGCTTTTGAAGCTAAAAAATTATAATAAATTACATCCTTGTGTATAACACGACTCCAGAAACAACTATGTCTATTTAAATGATTTTGTAAGCTTCCATCAAAATCTCAATCTCATATATTTCACTAAAATACCTCGCATAAATCCTGACACACCCATCAAAATGTCCTAGTAGCTGTTACCACCACAATACCTTCCACACTGCCAAATGTCTCCCCTCTCATCCAAACCTCTGTTAAATAAATCCATGCTTGGCAACACCCCTCCCTGAGTAGAGAAGGCTCTACAGTTGTGTGAATGATGACAACCTCTCTAGTGTCAGTGCCATAATAAATGCAGCCAGTGCACCCTGAAAGGTAGTTCATGATCGAAAGGACACCTCAATGAAGAAACTTTGCCAAAAGTGTCAAGAGGATTTCTTTAGTTGTATCCGGTGCATGTAACGTTCTCTAGGCTTGGTGAACGCTATGCTAAATGCATTCAGTACACTATATAAAGTGGTTGGTTATTAGAAGGGCACCCAGTCTTGCCAAAAAAAAAAAAACGATGGAAGGACCTTTCCATTGTCTTCTAAGCATGATAACCTCCCTAGTGATTTACTTAATAAATGCACTCTGTACACTCTGCAGAATAATTGGAAGAGCATCCAGCGATAGAAAACATACCAAACAAAGGATTGGGATGACTCTTCAACTATAACAAAGATATGACATTCTATAGTGTTATTGCAATGATCAAATGTATGTGTTAGTGCATGGAATCGTGTTTTAGCACACACCCCTGTCCAGCTGGAGGTCAGAGTCTCTGCAATATGGCCAACCCATTCTAGTTAAGAAAACAGAGATTAAACGATGATGATAATGATAATGATGAGGATTCCGTGTCTCATGATGGTGATGAATATAAAACAACAGATCTTATGCAGTCTCTTTAAATAGTCCCTTTATTGATATGTTTAATCTTTGAAACCCACAGTGTTCAATTACACTGATTTTCGTCCTTGATTTTAGTTCAAAATTTTACATATTAAACACAAATTGTATCTCCCAACATTATCACACAAGTTAAATACAGCAGCCATATCTCCAGAGCTGTGTGTATCTGTGTATTTAGTACTCTAGGCTAACACTACAATGTGTACCTGGAGCACCTTATGCTAACACTATAATGTGTATCTGGGTACTTAGAACCCTAAGTTAACACTACAATGGGTGCCTGGATATCTAGAACACTGGCTAGCTCTATAATGTGTACCTGGATACTTGGCACTCTAGGCTAACACCACAATATGTACCAGGGTAGTTAGCATCCTAGGCTAACACTACAGTGTGTACCTGGGTATTTAACACTACAATGTGTACCGCATTCTCCCAGATAAAATAATTTCAACTTACAGTTTAACAAGCTAATAAACATACTTTTTAACACCTCTTGCTCTGACCACACTAAGAAAAATTATTAAATATGTATTTTCCACTATACAGTCCACAATCATACACACCAAATCATGCAAAAGGTCACAATACCATACATCTCTCTTAATCATTTGGATGTTTTCACAGTGTTGGTTTCATCGATCACTGGAAAATTAATTACACATAGATGTATAAAACTGTGATCCTTTAAGGTTCAATAATGTGCTTCTTTGAAGTCTTAGCCCTAGGCAATTGCCTGGTTAGCCTTAATGGCAGCATTGGCCTGGCATATTGCCATCCAAATAACCAACATCTCACAATGTGATCACTAGACCTGTACAAAATTTCTTGTTATTTGATCTGGCTCTCTTTGCTCAGAGTTCACCTGCTGAGTTCAACTTTGCTTTTCACTGTTTCAAGGGCCTCTAATTAAAGTACTAGTCTAATGACAGTAGACTGACCCCACCTTCTGCCAAGAGTTACAAACAGTATATATTATGAACAACGAAAAAAACAAAAACAAATAAAAAGCAATGGAAACATTGTTTCCTTGTTCCTACCTGTCGATCAGCTTCCCAGATTGTATGAGCAATGGAAATATCAATGAAAACATTGTTTTCTTAGTCCTATCTGATAGTGGACTACTTTCTTTTTTAATTATAAATGAAAAGGCATACACACTGTGTACAATCGTAGCTGACAGGTGTTATGCCATAATGCAAATGACTCATCCACCAAAGCAAATACTATGACACTAAAGATAAAGTTATATCTTTATAAATACAGAGTGTGTAACCGAGACTGCAACAACGTATATATATAAATATACACATTTTTAATATGTAGACATGTAAACATGCCAGAAAATACAAATTTCGCTATAAATTGAATAATGATTATTTTGATTTATGAGGACATTTTTATTTCCTGATACGTTTTGGAGGCACATGGCTTAGTGGTTAGAGCATTGGCCTTGCAATCAAAAGGTTGTGAGTTCAATTCTCAGACCGGGTGATGTGTTGTTTCCTTGAGCAAGACACTTTATTTCACATTGCTCCAGTTTACTCAGCTGTAGAAATGAGATGATGGGGACCGGGGTCCCTATCATTCCACTGCAAAGTGGTCGTGGAGGTGCCACGGCAAAAAAGCACCCAGCACTCACTGTAAATGAGGTTGGTGTTAGGAAGGGCATCCAGCTGTAGAAATCAAGCAAGAATCAGTTCCAATTCCACCCTTGCAAGCAGGGAAAAGCAGACATAAAATGAAATGATGATGATGATGATGATGATCTACATAATAAAAAATGTGTACATTTATATACACATTGTTGCAGTCTCAGTTACCCACTCTGTATTAATTACAAATAAAACTTTTTCATACACTTCAGCTGCTAGCACATTTATTAATATATAACTAAAGACAAAGGGTGGTGAGAGACCAGAGTCTACAATGTTTGGTAGTTGAATGGAAACAATATAGATCTGAGCCAACTGTTTAATTTGGTGCTCTTTAGTGCTGGTGCCATGATAAAATGCACCCAATCCACCTTAAAAAGTGATATCACTGGTGTCAGGATGAAATGCATCCAATTCAATGTGTGTATGTGCATGTGGATGTGGTTAATTAGGAAGGACATCTCGCTGTAGAAACCATACAAAATAATGAACATATGAACAAGAGAGGTTGCCCCAACATGTCAGGTCACAGATCATGAAAGTCTGTCCAACCCAAGCCAACATAGGATTATAGTGTCCAATTCCTCCAATTTTAGACTGTCACAACTTGTCCAACCCATGCCAGCATAGGAAGTAGGTGTTCAGTCCATTTGGTCACAGACCATGAAAACTTTTGCGACCCATGCCAACATGAGAAGCAGTTGTAAAATGATGATAAAGATGTTCATCACAATCCATAAGGTCTTGTATAAAATAGCAATGTCTGTGTAACTATCTAGCTTTAAGCTGGCTTCTACACAAGTGTAGTGTTGACATGATAACTAATATTTATAGAGAATTATTTCAGAATAATTGACATCTTTATGGCTACTAGTTGAAGTTGCATATCATTTTTGTTTTATCACTTTTTAAGACAAGTAGAAATTCATACAAGTAGCACTACACAAGCACGAACTAAAACAATAACAAGTGTTTTAAGGTCATTTTCTATACTAAAGCAGGGGTTAGCTTTTCAGGCCCTGTGACAAGCTTTTCTATTTTATTAGCTGCATCCACCACCACCACCAATCCCACTTTCAGCTTTCCTCAACACATGACCATACCATCTCATTCCATTTCTCTTCACATTTATTACTGACTATCAATTTCATTCAGTCACTTTCAACCCTCCTCAACACATGGCCCAACCATCTCATTTCATTTCACTTTAAAATATTACTGGTTCTATTCCTATCATTCTCTACATTCATTGTTTGTTTTCTTCTTTATCAGCAATACTCCACTCATCCACAGGACCATTCTCACTTCTATTTTCCCATCCTTCTATATTGCTCTACTGTCATAGCCCATGTCTTTCCAGCCTTATCTGTCACTCCATGTTCATCACACATATCTTGCTCCCATAAACCATGGCACGCTCAAACATGCAGCATACATCTATCCCTTCAGTTTCACCAATACTTCCCTCCTCATTAGCATATCACTCAATTCTTAGAACATCTTCTATGCACTTCTCACTCTAGATACTATAACTGAATATGATAATAAACACCTTCAAATTCACTGTTAAGTTTACAGATTCAATCACTTGCTCTGTGCCTTCAATGGAAACCTACTCATTTCTCCTCTCTCTATTCAACTGAACTAAGGGTCTGTACCTTTGCCAGTTAACCCCACTTTACTATCTGAATCTCCTCTCCACTTCTCACACTTACTGGATTTAACCCTTTTGTGAATATATCTGAGATATATTCTATTTCAATTTACTAACTTTTAACATTCTCTAAGGATTTAGTAGAACATATTATAATGTGGGGTTTTTAATTGAAATGTTTAAAGTATCTTTACTAATTAACAATTCATTGAGAACATTTGTAGCATTAAATTAAATCACTCAATGTTTAATGAGATGCAATCATAGTGCTGTTTTGTAGGTTAGAAGAGTATCTTTCTAGTGGGGTTTTCATGTAGTAAAGGTCGTTAAGAGTTTTTAAAGAAACATATGCAAGTAAGAGGCAGGTTCCCAGCTCCTCTGAGCACTTGATAGAGTACAATAATGTATGTAAGCAAGATGAAGCCTCTGATCCAGCATGGGTTCAGCACCTCTGCTTTTAGTACCAACTCGGTCTGATGACTCATACAAATCTTGCTATCAGGAAAAGCAGATGTTAAACGGTGATGATGAGGAGGATGTATATATATATACACACACACACACACACATACACATATATATAATATATATGAATATATATATATGATATATATATAAGTGTTGAAGTTTCCGTGGAAAAAGTAAAAGGAATGAAGAGTGCTCTATGTAAGTTACAGAGTTAAATATTTAATGTATAATAAACAACAGAGTATAATTACCTTATTACCCGAGGTTTCCCGAACAAGACGAACACAAGAGATGTCAGCATTCGTTCGTCAAATGAAGCAATATAACATAGTGAGATATTTGAAAATAGTTCATCAAGAAAGGCTAAAAAATATAAATAAAACTAATAAGACAAAAAATATGTAAAAATAAAAATAAAGAAATATAGTGAGATGATGTGTGTATATGTACATACATATGTACATGTGTGTATATGTACAACTGCATGTGTATAGTGAAAATATGTATGCATAAGTACATACATGAGGGCAAATATATTAGTGTATGTGTGACCACAAATACACACGTATATATATGTTAAAAATAGAAAATGTAAAATAATGAAGTTTGTGTACATGCAGACGCAAAGACTAAGGGCTGATATATATACACATACAAACGTAAAAGGACGCATGCACACAAACATATATACACGCAACCACGTATATGTATATAATATAATTTCTATTTTTAACATATATATACGTGTGAATTTGTGGTAATGAGGTAATTATACTGTGTTGTTTATTATACATTATATATATATATATATATATATAATATATATGAATATATATATATATATACAGTTTCGTGGCTACTATGCAAAAATCCTATATCATAGAGATGTAACATTTTTGTCACATCTCTATGATATAGGATTTTTGCCACGAAACTGTACAGTCGGGAATTTCAAGAAAAAATGGGTATTTATTTATGTCTAATATTTCTTCTTACTTTATAATATATTACATAGCTCTGATATAGAGTCAATTTAATTATTCCCATTATCTTGTCTCTCATAATCATAGAGCAACACTGGTTAAGGTCGACAACACACAATCTCACATACTTGTGAAAAATGTATGTGTATATATGCATGTATATGTATGTATACACATATATTTGTCTTCCTCTCATTATTTTATATATATATATATATACTTGTCTGTTGTGCTCATAATTTGTTGACATTATTATACAAGTTGGATGCCCTTCCTATCACCAGCACCACTTTACAGCATGGACTGGGTGCTTTTATTCATGCCACCAGTACTAGAGAGGTTGTCTTTCTGGACTCAGGGGCTCTGCATTGGTATATACCGCTGGGTAAAGAAGTGCCAAGAAATCCCAGTGGAAGGAAGACACAGTAGAGGAAGACCACGAAAATCATGGGCAGAGGTGGTGAGACCTGACCTGAGAACGCTGAAGCTCATGGAGGAGATGACAAAGGACCGTGACGAATGGAGAGATGATGTGCTGAAAAGGAGCAATCCTACCCTTACAAGCAAGGAAAAGCGGACATAAAATGATGATGATGATGATATATATATATATATATATATATACACACACACACACATATATATATATTTTTTTCCCATATCTTATGTTAACTATTTTTCCCATATCTTATGTTAATTATTTTTCGCATAACTTATGTTAACTATTTTCCCATTTTGACGCTATAGTCACTTATATATTATATTATGGAATACTGTTAGCTTCTCGCTACAACAATTTCACACTTTTCATTTATATATATATATATATATATGTATATGTATGTATGTATGTATGTATGTATGTATGTATGTATGTATGTATGTATGTATGTATGTATGTATGCATGTGTGTGTATGTATGTATGTATGTATATTAAAGCATGTCAAATCAGTCAACCTAACACCTGCTATTGAAGTTCTCTTTCTGTTCTTTCTAATAATATTAAGAATAAACTCTGCACAGATTGTTCCATGGCTGATTGCACTTCACACCTGGTACACTGAATGCAGGCACTAAATATTGCAGTAATTCACAACAAAACATGCAGTATTGATTGCATTATTAACATGTGTTGCATGTATGTATGTTTTACCATTGCACCTACAACAACAATTAATTAATTCAGCATCTAATATATTTAATTATATGTAAAACACCAGATAGGCTGGAAAGGGGATGTTTGCGTGTGTGTGTGTGGGGGGGGGGGTAGTGGTGTTAATAGCAATGCCAAAATGTTTCTTTAATTCCAAGCTGAAACAAGTTTTATGGAAACTGGGTGATAAGAGCATGTGTGTATATGTGTGTGTATATGTGTGAGAGAGACAGAGAGAGGAATTGAGTAAGTATGTATGAGAGAGAGGAAGAAGGAGAGAGATAGAGAGAGAGAGAGAGAGAGAGAGAGAGAGAGAGAGAGAGAGAGAGAGAGAGAGAGAGAGAGAGAGAGAGAGAGAGAGAGAGAGAGAGAGAAAGTGAGTGAAAGAGCAGTGTTGGTTGTGGCAATCCCAACATTTTTCTTTAATCCAAAGCAGCAACAAGTTTTTATAGAAAGTGTGTAGTAAGAGAGTATGTGTCTGTATGTGTGTGCAAGTAAGAGAGAGAGAGAAAGTGTGTGTGTGAGTGTATGAGTATGTCTATATTTATATCTGTGTCTGTGTTATGTACTGTAACATACCAGTTCACCACAGCCTGTACACAGTCAATGACTGAAACCCATAATAGAGTTAAAAAACCTATGATCTTCATAAACTTACATAATTATAAAAGTTTCTCAATAGATATTTTACTGAGTAGACAACGTTTGATCCTTTATGATCATATTTTTAATGGAATACACTCTATTTCAATGAATTAATGATGAATAATTTTGGGGGATTTACTACAATTAATAATTATTTGGTACCAAGATGGCAACATAATATGTGGTTCTTATATAAAATTATGTTGGAATTATGTTGCCTTCTCTATTCTTTGCACCGGGACTGTGGGGCTGCCAATGCAAGGGTCCCATTTGCATATAATGGGGAGAGCTAGAAAGACGGATCCAGTGAGTGAAAGAGGGAGAATATCAATACACACATGCACTTGATACGACTATAGCCACTGGCTCATGTATTCAGTTTATCTTCTTCCTCTATGTCTTCACAAATAGACCATGTTCTTATTTGCAAACAAACCATGTTAGAAAATTTAAATTTAAATTGGCACCTTTTAAAATGGATGGTTTTGTTTTATAGAACCAGAACTGATTTTGGTTGATTTTGGCTGGATTGATTGATATCAAAAGGGTTAAAAAAACAATAACAAAAATATGGTGCAAGAAATGTTGCCCAGCAACTTTCAAATGAATTAATAATTGTTTCTAATATAGGTACAAGGCCATCAATTTGGATGAATCAGAAAGGTAATTAAAAAGAAACCAAATTTTGACTGATACTTTATTTTATCATTCCCGGAAAGATGACTGGCAAAGGATGACAATGGGAGTTGAACTCAGAATGTAAAGAGTCGTAACTAAATTAGTGCAAGGCAATTTTGTCTGATGCTCAAACAATTCTGTTAATTTATAAATAGTAATAACAATAGTTACTCATTAAGGCACAAAGCCAGCAATTTTCTGGCAAGTGGAAAATTGTTGAAATCAAACCTAGTGCTTGACTTGTACTTTATTTTATCAACCCAAAAAGGCATAATGGGTAAATTTAATTTACCATAGCTTCAAGCACATCCTAACTTACATAATTCATTTAAATTCATGCAAATGACTAATTTGTGTTATACCATTATTATTTTTTTTTTTTTTCCTTTTCTTGTATACATTATAAAATCGTGCAATTGAATACTTCAATAAGCATACATGATTTCCTAAACATTCATGCTCATTATCATCATCATCATTATCAATTATGACCACTTTCTATGCTGGATGATTTGTCATAGTCTAAGCCCAGACAAGTCTAATTGACCAATGTTTCTCATTATATTCTATATTTGGTATGGTATCATGGCTCATTAGTATATGAATTACTGCCAATAGGTATATCAATAATGGAGTAGTTAAGTTCACTTCCCTATCATGAACTCCCAGCTTTTATATTACTGTCTGTCATCTTGAGCAAGTATATTTATCATACACTTAGGATTACCCAAGAAAAATTAGGTAGATGGAAACTGTTGAAATCTGTTGTATAGATTGTAACTGTTATTTAAAGGTCTTTCCTCGTCATATATTCTGTAACTCTGATTCTGCATTAAAGATACATGTGTTAGTGGAATGTTCAACCACTTGTTAATTCATGACTCAGACGTTCAGTTCTTTGAATGACTAAATGCTAATCATAAAAACTATGTGAGAAACCATCATTTTGTTTTTGTTAAAAGATATTATGAAACATGAAGTCCATTAAGACAATCATGAATCAATTACATGTAGATGAAGCCTCCCCAAAGTAAGGGCTACATGAAAATTACAGGGGCATGCAAGTAAGACTGAAAATTTGCTTTATTATTTGCTAGCTTTAGCGATTTTTCTTGCAAAAAATAAAACTTTGCAATTTTACATTTAAAACCACATCTCCAAATTAAAATGATAACTGTGCCAATAAATTCTGTCCTATCAAAATAATGACACAATGAATTTCTGTTACCAAAGAAGGTGTGGGGTTGTCACAACAAATTCTTTCTAAAAACAGAAGTAAATGTGATTTAAAAAAACTTGAGAAGGTTTGATTTAGACACTGTCGATAATAATAATAATAATTATTTCTTTTTTTATTTCTATTTTTATTATTTTTTTTATTCTTATTTTGATAATAATAATAACAATAATAATAATAATAATAATAATAATAATAAACATCTTGTTTTACTTTTCCTAATGATAGCTCTGCACTATTTGTCTAACTTATCAACAACAAGCAATTTTATTTCTTTCGTCTCTTGATAGTTTCAAAATGAAGAGAACATTTCAGTCTGTTTTCGAAATTAAAAGATCACTTATAAATAGAAATGGCTAACACAGAAAGTAAATTGCTTTTGTGTACTGATTTTTAAAGGAATTGTGTTGACGTAAATGGTGCATTGTTGAATTAAATTATACTTAGGGCCACACAAATGGATAGAAACATCGTGCTTAAACCATTTGAAAAAGTCTGAATATTATTGGAAGTCTATTGTTAATGAAATTCCAATTTGACTTTGGTTTTGTCTTCAATGAGACACAAGTCTCCTTAATAGAAGACAACTGAGCAACAAGACAAGAATCATGAATAAGAGGAATAATGTGTTGGGGTTGTTGTTGTTTTGCATATTGATTAGGAATATTAGCAACATATACAATGCCATTGTTATTCACATATAAGATATAGTTATATGCCTGTCATGATATATAGTAAGATATAATTATATGTCATCATCATCATCATCATCATCAGGTTTAGCGTCCGTGTTCCACGCTTGCATGGGTTTGGACGGGGGTTTTCCCACTTGAGGCAAGAGTGGTTGTCTTGCTCGCATAGGACTGTCTGGCGGGTTTTCTACAGTTGGATGCCCTTCCTAACACCAACCACATTTACAGTGTGGGGCTGGGAGGTTTTTACCGTGTTGCCTACACGGCCACATTACAGCGTGGACTGTCTGGCGGGTTTTCTACAGCTTGATGCCCTTCCTAACACCAACCACATTTACAGTGTGGGGCTGGGAGGTTTTTACCGTGTTGCCTACACGGCCACATTTACAGCGTGGACTGTGTGTTTTTTGTCGTGACACCTACACGATCTCATTTGTTTCGGCCTGGATGTTGTGGGACCAACATAACTTTACATTGAAAGGGGCGGTGTGGGTGGGGTGGAGGTGGTGGGACGGGGGTGTGTTTTGATAGAGATGCCTACTGACTGTAGTAGGTTTTTACTTTGTATTTAGGTAAGGCGGGTCTTCTCTATTACTGAGTACCGCCAAAGGTCTCGGTCCAGTGACATTGTCTTGGAGAGGTGTAAGCGTGTGAGGTCGGAATTTATCAGCTCGTCCCATGTTTTTCTGGGTCTGCCTACTCCGTGGCTACCGTCTATCTTTATTGCCCTGCACTTTGTTATACAGCTGTCGTCTTTCATGCGCATCACGTGACCGTACCAACGTAGCCTTCTCTCGAGTAAACAACATCTGATCCCTCTTATTTCTAATTTTTTCCTTAGTTCGTTTATGCTTTGCCGTTCACGTATATTACTATTGCACATCCAGCGGAGCATGCAAGCTTCGTTCCTCTCTAGTCTGCGTATATCCTCTGCACACAATGCCCAGGTCTCACTGCCATGCAGCATTGCTGTTCGTATGCAGGCATCGTATAACCTGCCTTTCATTTTTAGGGAGAACCCTCTAGCGGCTAATAGTGGTATAAGCTCTCTGAACTTTTTCCATCCAGTTCTGACTCTAGCTACAGTACTTTCAGAGCACCCTCCCCCACTGCTGATTTTGTCACCCAGATAACGGAAGCTGTCCACTATTTCTATAGAACCCTCTGCGCAGTTGAAGGAGCTAGTATTTTGTGGGCACTTGCTGCTACTTATTGCACCAGAGCACCGGCCACATGTAAAATCTATGTTCTTAGTTAGCTTACCTGTGATCCCACTACATCTTTTATGCACCCATACTTTGCATTTGGGACATAAAATGGAGTTTCTACCTACGCCTTTCCTACACACTGAGCATGGCCATTTCCCCGATGGGACCGCCGCCTTATTTTCTTTCCTACAAACTAGAACTTTAGTCTTAGCCAGGTTAATTTTAAGGCCTTTTGATTCTAGGCCGTGCTTCCACGTTTGGAATTTCTTCTCTAGTTCGGTCATTGATTCAGCTATGAGCGTTAGATCATCTGCGTATAGGAGTTCCCATGGGCAGCCGGTCTTGAACTCCTCTGTTATAGCCTGAAGGGCAATAATAAATAGTAGGGGGCTAAGTACAGAGCCCTGATGGACACCAACTTTCACGCTAAACTCTTCACTATATTCGTTGTTAATTCTAACCTTACTGACTGT
The DNA here is from genome assembly GCA_964016885.1 of Eledone cirrhosa. Classification (NCBI taxonomy): domain Eukaryota; kingdom Metazoa; phylum Mollusca; class Cephalopoda; order Octopoda; family Eledonidae; genus Eledone; species Eledone cirrhosa. The sequence continues at coordinate 254,725,118 of OZ024742.1, forward strand.
TTCTTTATACATGGCTTGTATAGCTCTCACAAGCCATTCGTCAACACCTAGTTTTCTAAGAGACCACCAGATAATGGAACGGGGGACTCTGTCGAAGGCTTTCTCCAAGTCGACAAAAGCTAAGTATAGGGGTTTACTTTTAGCTAGGTACTTCTCCTGTAGTTGTCGTACAATGAAAAGAGCGTCTGTGGTACTTTTGCCTGACACAAACCCGAACTGCATTTCATCTAGATCAATTCTCTCTCTGATTAGTTGCGCTATTACTTTTTCCGTGACCTTCATGACCTGGTCGATTAATTTAATGCCTCTATAGTTACTCCTATCTAGGGCATCTCCTTTTCCCTTATAGCAGTTAACGATGATGCTGCTACGCCATTCCTTCGGAACAACCCCATTCTGTACGACTTGGTTAACTATCCGGGTGACCATGGTGTGTCCCACCGAACCAGATGCCTTCAGCATCTCAGCAACTATTTCCGAAGGCCCAGCCGCCTTACCCGTCTTCATATCTTTGATTGCCTTACTTATTATACTACCTTCAACTAACACTGCTGGTCCCTCTATTGGATCGATCTGGGGGAGACTGTCTTTCTCCCATTTGTTCTCCTCATTTAGAAGCCTTTCGTAGTGACACTTCCAAGCTACCTTCTTATCAGCGTCGGTGATGGCAAGTATGCCATCATCGTTAAGTACACACTTCTCCCCGATAATATCACGGTTTTCCTTGACACATTGCCTGGCAATCCTGAACACCTCACGTTTTTGGTCCTCACGTTGTAGAACATGCTTGAACTTTCTTTCCTCTGCTTCCCTTCTTGCGAAGTACACTTGTCTCCTAGCTTCCCTCCTGGCCACTTGATAGTCTTCTCTACTTCCCCCATCCCGCCATACTTTCCAAGCCTGCTTTTTGGCCTTAATTGACTCCTCCACCTTACTGTTCCACCACCATGTTACTCTCCTCCTACCTACAGGCCTGCTCCAGCCACAGACTTCGTCTGCCGCCGTCAGCAGGTTTGCTCTCAGGAATTCCCACTGTTCCTCTATATTATACGACTCTAATTGCTCTTCCTTACTGTCGAAAGCGTCAAGTAATATGCTTTGAAATTTATTTCTGGCTATGGGGTCCTTTAGCTTCCATATTTTTCTCCTGAGGATAGTCCTCTTCCGCTGTCTAGTACGTCTCGTCCTGACTATGAGGTCGCTAATTATCAGTCTATGTTGGGAGGTGAATTCTTTTTGTATGTTATGTATGTTATATATATGGCATGTTATATAGCAAGATATATTTATATATATGTTATATGCTTATGTAATATAGCAAAATATAGTTATATGTATGTTATATGCATGTTATGTTATATAGCAAGATATAGTTAGATATTGTTATAATTTGGGAGGGTCATGCTGCCAATAAAAAAAAATGCACTTGTTGGTTTTCACTTCAATTTATTATAAATTTCTGGTTGGTTGGTACAATAACTGGATGGTTGTTTATATATTGTTAAATCGCTCTTTTTCTTTTGTCACACATTCGGTGACCTCGTCAGTGATCAATTACTTATTTTGTGTGTCTCATTTGTTCTGCCCCACACCATCTTGTTTTGTGTGTTGTGTGGTTAGATGTATGTTATTTATATATATATATATAGGAGAAAGGAAGAAAGGAGTTTCTATCGTCAGCTGTAAATGTATCCCGAACCGATGTTTCGGCGCTGAATTACAGGACATTGGTGTAGTTTGGGTGCGCCCGAGGCCTTTTATTAATCAAAAGGCCAGGCGGAAAAGGAGAGAGAAAGAGAGAAAAAAAAGAGAAAGAAAAGGAAAGAGAGGGAAAGGAGGAAGAACAGGAGGGAAGATGAGGAAAGAGGAAGAAGGTGAAAAATAGAAAAGGAATAGATGAAAAAAAAGTGTACAGATCCCATCGTGGGAAGACACAGGTGAAAGAAACATGCAAAAAGGTAACCGTGGAAAAATAGGGAAAGTAAGTTGTTGCCAACCTAGTAGACTTTAGCCTGGTGGTCAGCTACGACTCAGAGCTGGTATAATCGTGCTGCCTCTCACATAGACAGGAGATAGTGAGAGAAAGACATGGGCAACCAAAAGTGAGGAGGAGAAGGGAAAGGGAGATAATCCGGAAGGGTTTATTTTATGACGGTGGTAAAAACGTGCTGCAAAGATTGCGGACAGAGAGGCTACACACGTACATACACACATATACACACATACACATACATACATATACATACATACATACATACATACATACATACATACATACACATAAATTAATATATATACATATATATATATATATAGTGTGAAACAAAAAACCATATCATTTGTGGTGCATCTCTGTTTTTTCATATATTAAACTATATATACATATATACAGACATATACATATATATATATACTCACACATACATATATATATATATATATATAAATTATTAAAGAAATAATGAATAAACATAGAAACAGTTCCTTATATTAAAAAAAAATTCATCATTTTACGATCGTTTCTAGGATATATATGTGTTAGAGTTGGTATGCATATTCTATAGATCTATGTACAATATTTATACAAACTATCAGAGGGAATATACATACCTACACATATATATGCTGTCTTCAGAAATAATGATATTTGTTTATTGATAAGAACAAAGATTCAATACAATAGGTCTGTTTGGGAACAGGTTTTGAATTGACCAATCAGGAGATAGTGAGGGTCAAGATAGTAATATAGTAGTAAGAGAACCTTAAATTATGGGTAGAGGAAGGTAGATTTCAGTTTTGGATGGAAAAGAGTATTATGAATGAAGGATTATTTTAGGGAAGAAATAGGTCACATGCTGACCTCAGAAATAATTTTATTTGTTCATTGAATAAAACCAACAAAGATCTAATATATTCTGTCTGTTTGGTAAGAGGTTTAGAATTAACCAATAGAAAGTTAATAGTTGGCCAAATGGTAAAATAGTAGTGATTGAAGCTTATTTTAGGGGTGAAACTAGGTCAGGTGGTCAGTAAAAGGTATACAAGCAGTTGCTGTTATAAAATAGTAATGCCAATACAAATATCTAAGGTGACCAAAGTTTTAAGATAAGAATGTTAGTGAAAAAATACATCTATGAAAAGAATATAAAATTAATTTAATTGATGGTTATATTTATATTGATAAAATTATACTAATGCATATAGATATGATAAATAAGAGTTAGATGCAGTTGAAAAGTGCTGCTAAAGATGTGTGGAGATTAAAAGAATATAAAAATAATATATATATATATATATATATACCCACATATATATATATATATATATATATATATATACATATATACATACATATACACATACACACATATATATATATATACATATATACATACACACATATACACACACACATATATATATATATATATGTATATATATATATTTATATATATACACACATACATAGACACATACATACATACACACATATATACACACACATACACACTTATATATGCATATAATTATTGGGGGGGGGAATTAAATTTATTAGTGGGAAATAGTAAATATATATAGATTTCAAGGAACATAGAGTCATAACCTGAAGTTAAAGCATTATATATGTTTACTTAATGGTATCAGTATTAGGAAATGATATTTGTAAGGAGGAAAGCCAAATTATGTAGTTCATCAGTAGTAGAATATTAATTATAGGTTAACTAAATTAAAAATAGTTTATATTAATTTCCAAAGTGTATATTATTTAGGTTTATAATATTTAAAGCAGAATTATGTAGTTCATCAGTAGTAGAATATTAATTATAGGTTAACTAAATTAAAAATAATTATATATGTTTACTTAATGGTATCAGTTTTAGGAAATGATATTTGTAAGGAGGAAAGCCAAATTATGTAGTTCATCAGTAGTAGAATATTAATTATATGTTAACTAAATTAAAAATAGTTTATATATTAATTTCTAAAGTGTATATTAATTAGTTTTATAATATTTAAAGCAGAATTATCTAATTCTTCAGTAGTAGAATATTAATTATAGGTTAACTGAATTAAAAATAATTTATATATTAATTTCTAAAGTGTATATTAATTAGGTTTATAATATTTAAAGGTTTTTCTCAGTTTATGATTACACGATATTATTAATTCCTGTCGCTTATTTAATATGATATCCTTAGATTTCATTATTTCGAAAAGTTCTTGGGAACATAATCTACATTCATTTCTACTATTTTGATAAGGGGTGGCCCTTTTGAGCACACTCCAGGTCAGGTCATATTCTATATTCCTCTTTCTATAACTATTAATTATTTCAGCTAGAGATGTTGTATTAGCTAGTGCGGCATTTTTAAAACTATGTTTGTGGGTATTAAATCTTACCTTAAAATTGTTAGAGGTAGCTCCTATATATGAATAAGTAGAGTCCTTAGTGCTAACTTTACATTTATATATTATGTTATTAACAAGGCAATTTCCTTTTAATGGACAGTTTGCCTTGTTTCTACAGTTACAACTTTTCGTGAATCCTGTATCTGAGGAGATATTATGGTTAGTTTGATGTACTGGTGGTATACTCATGGTTTTTTTTACATTTATACGCATTATAGGCACTTATATTTTGTTTTTGTTTTTGGTTGTTGAGTAGGGGAATTTAACCGTTGATCTATTTAAGATTTGATGGTATTTGTGGTTTGGCGGGAAGTTTTTCTATAGGATATTAAAGAATATTTTAGGTATATTATCCTTAATTTGTAAATTAAATGGAGCATTATACCAAGTAACTCGTCTATTACGGTTTCTATGTTGTTTATTGTTTTTATAGGATGCATCCTGATGTTTATTAAGAGAATTATTGTTAATGACCTTAGCCTCTCAGAGATAGAAAAAAATAAAAAGCTTATTAGAACTTTCCTTAAAGACTATTATAGTCTAGATATTACATTTGAAAACACAAGTAAAGTAGTTAATTTCCTAGATATGACATTAGACTTATCTACGGGTATTTACCAACCTTACCATAAACCCAACCAAAATTTACACTACATACACTCACAATCTAATCACCCTAAATCTATCCTTAAAAACCTTGCATATAATATATCACTTAGAATTTCTAACCTTTCATCTAACCAAGATGTATTTGATAAAAATGCGACCTTTTATAACGAAGCTCTAGCTAGAAGTGGCCACAAAAATAGATTAGTATATATACCTTCTACCAATAACACTACAAACATACAACCTAATATTACCAACAAACACCAAATGAAACATACACACCTAAATACCACTCACACTATACCCCAAAACACCAACATAAAACCAAATTTCTCTAACTCTTCTAATATACAGTATAGTAACTCTCAAAAAACTACTCATCCTACAACTCTAATAAATGTTAATAATAAAACTCCTAATAAACAAGCTAAAACACCTAAATCAATAAATCTAACTAGAAATGTGTGTGGAGAGGTCATTAACAATAATTCTCTTAATAAACATCAGGATGCATCCTATAAAAACAATAAACAACATAGAAACCGTAATAGACGAGTTACTTGGTATAATGCTCCATTTAATTTACAAATTAAGGATAATATACCTAAAAAATTCTTTAATATCCTATAGAAAAACTTCCCGCCAAACCACAAATACCATCAAATCTTAAATAGATCAACGGTTAAATTCTCCTACTCAACAACCAAAAACATAAAACAAAATATAAGTGCCTATAATGCATATAAATGTAAAAAAACCATGAGTATACCACCAGTACATCAAACTAACCATAATATCTCCTCAGATATAGGATTCACGAAAAGTTGTAACTGTAGAAACAAGGCAAACTGTCCATTAAAAGGAAATTGCCTTGTTAATAACATAATATATAAATGTAAAGTTAGCACTAAGGACTCTACTTATTCATATATAGGAGCTACCTCTAACAAATTTAAGGTAAGATTTAATACCCACAAACATAGTTTTAAAAATGCCGCACTAGCTAATACAACATCTCTAGCTGAAATAATTAATAGTTATAGAAAGAGGAATATAGAATATGACCTGACCTGGAGTGTGCTCAAAAGGGCCACCCCTTATCAAAATAGTAGAAATGAATGTAGATTATGTTCCCAAGAACTTTTCGAAATAATGAAATCTAAGGATATCATATTAAATAAGCGACAGGAATTAATAATATCGTGTAATCATAAACTGAGAAACTGAGAAAAACCTTCAACTGAGAAAAACCTTTAAATATTATAAACCTAATTAATATACACTTTAGAAATTAATATATAAATTATTTTTAATTTAGTTAACCTATAATTAATATTCTACTACTGAAGAATTACATAATTCTGCTTTAAATATTATAAAACTAATTAATATACACTTTAGAAATTAATATATAAACTATTTTTAATTTAGTTAACCTATAATTAATATTCTACTACTGATGAACCACATAATTTGGCTTTCCTTCTTACAAATATCATTTCCTAAATCTGATACCATTAAGTAAACATATATAATTATTTTTAATTTAGTTAACCTATAATTAATATTCTACTACTGATGAACTACATAATTTGGCTTTCCTTACAAATATCATTTCCTAATACTGAAACCATTAAGTAAACATATATAATGCTTTAACTTCAGGTTATGACTCTATGTTCCTTGAAATCTATATATATTTACTATTTCCCACTAATAAATTTAATCCCCCCCCCCCAATAATTATATGCATATATAAGTGTGTATGTGTGTGTATATATGTGTGTATGTATGTATGTGTCTATGTATGTGTGTGTATATATATATATATACATATATATATATATATATATATATATATATATATATATGTGTGTGTGTATATGTGTGTATGTATATGTGTGTATGTGTGTATATGTGTGTATGTGTGTGTGTGTATATATATATATATATATACATGTATGTATATGTATGTGTATATAGGTGTATATATATGTGTGTATGTATATATGTATATATATATATATATATGTGTGTATGTGTATATGTATGTATATATGTATATATATATATATATATATATATATATATATGTGGGTATATATATATATATAGAGAGAGAATTGACCTAGATGAAATGCAGTTCGGGTTTGTGTCAGGCAAAAGTACCACAGACGCTCTTTTCATAGTACGACAACTACAGGAGAAGTACCTAGCTAAAGGTAAACCCCTCTACTTAGCTTTTGTCGACTTGGAGAAAGCCTTCGACAGAGTCCCCCGCTCCATTATCTGGTGGGCTCTTAGAAAACTAGGCGTTGACGAATGGCTTGTGAGGGCTATACAAGCCATGTATAAAGAAACAGTCAGCAAGGTTAGAATTAACAACGAATATAGTGAAGAGTTTAGCGTAAAAGTTGGCGTCCATCAGGGCTCTGTTCTCAGCCCCCTACTATTTATTATTGCCCTTCAGGCTATAACAGAGGAGTTCAAGACAGGCTGCCCATGGGAACTCCTATACGCAGACGACCTGACACTCATAGCGGAATCAATGGCCGAGCTAGAGAAGAAATTCCAAACATGGAAGCACGGCCTAGAGTCAAAAGGACTTAAAATTAACCTGGCTAAGACCAAAGTTCTAGTTTGTAGGAAAGAAAACAAGGCGGCGGTCCCTTCTGGGAAATGGTCGTGCTCGGTGTGTAGGAAAGGCGTAGGTAGAAACTCCATTTTGTGTCCTAAATGCAAAGTATGGGTGCATAAAAGATGTAGTGGGATCACAGGTAAGCTAACTAAGAACATAGATTTTACATGTGGCCGGTGTTCTGGTGCAATAAGTAGCAGCAAGTGCCCACACAATACTAGCTCTTTCAATTGCGCAGAGGGTTCTATAGAAATAGTGGACAGCTTCCGTTACCTGGGCGATAAAATCAGCAGTGGGGGAGGGTGCTCTGAAAGTACTGTAGCTAGAGTCAGAACTGGTTGGAAAAAGTTCAGAGAGCTTATACCACTATTAGCTGCTAAAGGGTTCTCCCTAAAAATGAAAGGCAGGTTGTACGATGCCTGCATACGAACAGCAATGTTGCATGGCAGTGAGACCTGGGCATTGTGTGCAGAGGATATACGCAGACTAGAGAGGAACGAAGCTTGCATGCTCCGCTGGATGTGTAACAGTAATATACGTGAACGGCAAAGCATAAACGAACTAAGGAAAAAATTAGAGATAAGAGGGATCAGATGTTGTTTACTCGAGAGAAGGCTACGTTGGTATGGACACGTGATGCGCATGAAAGTCGATAGCTGTATAACAAAGTGCAGGGCAATAAAGATAGACGGTAGCCACGGAATAGGCAGACCTAGAAAAACCTGGGACGAGCTGATAAACTCCGACCTCACACACTTACACCTCTCCAAGACAATGTCACTGGACCGAGACCTTTGGCGGTACTCAGTAACAGAGAAAACCCGCCTTGCCAGTAGGCATCTCTAACAAAATACACCCCGTCCCACCACCACCACCCCCACCCCATCCACACCACCCCGTCCTATGTAAAGTTATGTTGGTGCCGCGCCATCCGGGCCGAAACAAATGAGATCGTGTAGGTGTCACGACAAAAAACACACAGTCCACGCTGTAATGTGGCCGTGTAGGCAACACGGTAAAAACCTCCCAGACCCACACTGTAAATGTGGTTGGTGTTAGGAAGGGCATCCAACTGTAGAAAACCTGCCAGACAGTCCTATGCGAGCAAGACAATCACTCTTGCCTCAAGTGGGACTACCCCCGTCCAAACCCATGCAAGCGTGGAACACGGACGTTAAACGTTGATGATGATGATGATGATGATGATATATATATTATTTTTATATTCTTTTAATCTCCCCTCATCTTTAACAGCACTTTTCAACTGCATCTAACTCTTATTTATCATATCTATATGTATTAGTATAATTTTATCAATATAAATATAACCATCAATTAAATTAATTTTATATTCTTTTCATAGATGTATTTTTTCACTAACATTCTTATCTTAAAACTTTGGTCACCTTAGATATTTGTATTGGCATTACTATTTTATAACAGCAACTGCTTGTATACCTTTTACTGACCACCTGACCTAGTTTCACCCCTAAAATAAGCTTCAATCACTACTATTTTACCATTTGGCCAACTATTAACTTTCTATTGGTTAATTCTAAACCTCTTACCAAACAGACAGAATATATTAGATCTTTGTTGGTGTTATTCAATGAACAAATAAAATTATTTCTGAGGTCAGCATATGACCTATTTCTTCCCTAAAATAATCCTTCATTCATAATACTCTTTTCCATCCAAAACTGAAATCTACCTTCCTCTACCCATAATTTAAGGTTCTCTTACTACTATATTACTATCTTGACCCTCACTATCTCCTGATTGGTCAATTCAAAACCTGTTCCCAAACAGACCTATTGTATTGAATCTTTGTTCTTATCAATAAACAAATATCATTATTTCTGAAGACAGCATATATATGTGTAGGTATGTATATTCCCTCTGATAGTTTGTATAAATATTGTACATAGATCTATAGAATATGCATACCAACTCTAACACATATATATCCTAGAAACGATCGTAAAATGATGAATTTTTTTTTAATATAAGGAACTGTTTCTTTGTTTATTCATTATTTCTTTAATAATTTATCTTGACTCTGTTTTCCGTTTATTTTTCACCGAAAGTAGTTTTTGAATGCATCTTCTCTTTTCATGATATCCGGATCACATTGAGTTCTTCATACGGATTGGACACTACCGTAAACTTTTGGTAGATTTATCTACATATATATATATATATATATATATATATATATATATATATATATATACATACATATATGTATACATACATACACATACACAAATGCATATATTTATATATATATATACACACAAACATACACATGCATACACATATAAGCATATACATATAAACGCACATACACAGAAACATACGCATACATACGTACGGCAACTCATACAAATGTGTGTACAGACATACACTCATAAATATACACATATACACAGACACATATATACAATATAAAGATGAATTACTCTCTACATGCGGAAAGAGCAGATAGGTAAGAAGTACTTACATGACCATAGTGCCGTGTTTCGGGTCGAGAGGGGGTAGGAGTAGGGTGGGAAGGAGGTGGAGGGGGTATTTTGTGGAGTGTTTTTTTTAAAAAAAAAAGGGAAATCTTTTTTAGCCATCTGGCATTAACACTGGCTTAAGGTATTTGAAAGTTGAAAAGATTTTGTGCATGCAATTCGGGCAGTGTTCAAAGAGTTTGTTCAGTAGTGGGCCCTTGGCTAATAATATTTCGTAGCTCTCTGAGATACAAAGGTCGCAACACGTGTGTTCTCCCTCGTATGAGCGCGCTTTCTGGAGTATTTTCCATTTAAGCGTGAAGGGGATGGAGTTCCTTTTGAGGTTCCAAACATAGGAGGCGAGTGTTGTCTGATTTGATGCGTCCGGTCTTCTGAAAGAGTGGTTATGGGCATACCACCGGGTCATAAATTATTGGAAGTCAGGCCGATGTAAGTCTTTTTGTTGTTGCTATCATCGGTGCCTGAGATAACATCACATTTGTATACGATGTAATTTGTCAGGCACTTGTTTTCAAGTGAGCAGGCTTCCTTATTTAGGCAGTTGCACAAGGGCTCAGTCCGGGGATTGGATTCGGAGGTGGTTGGCTTATTTAATTTTTTAGAATTGAGATTGGCTATATTCCTAGCTAGGTTAGGTGTAGTGGAGTAGGAGAGTCTTATTGTGTTCTTATTGAAGATGGTGTAGTACCTATGTTGTGTGGGGAAGTGTGTGTTCAGCAAAGTCCTAGCTATAGGTATAGAGACCTCTCTATTGAACGAGGGGGGGGGGCGGTTGTACCAACTAATCTGCCTATGCCTATTCCTCCTATGTAGTCTTGCGGTGGTTTCTAGGTGGGTTATCTTTTCTTTAAATCCACTGTGGGCGAGGGCGTCATTGTAGTAGGAGGCGGAGGCATTAAATATATCTTCATTGGCCGAGAGACCGGAGATTCTAATTGAGACGCTCTTTACTAAGTTATCAGTGATGTTTTGGGGGTGGTTAGAATTAACATTAATATATCTAAGGGACTCGTTAGGTTTGTGGTACGGGTAATAGAGGGAAGTACCTAGGACGAGAGTGACATCTAAAAAGTTGGCCCTAGTCATATTAGATTCTATAGTTATACTAAATCCTAGATTACGGAAGAACGAGCTTAATTTTCTCCGGAACCCATCAGTGGTTCTGGGATTAACTTTGTGCAAGGCGAAGAGGCTGTCGGTTCGGTATAAACCTCCGGTGAGGCCAGTAAAGAGGTTCTTCAGGTGATGTAAAATGTACAGGCCCACGAGGTCGCTTATTTCAGCCGAATCACTCGCTCCCATGGTGACGTCAAAGAGGGTCTGAGACTTCTTGTTGATACAGTAAGATCTCTCGGGGTGTAGGAAGGTCTTACGGGCATGGAGAATTACATCTTGCTCAGCGTTGGTTATGGTGGTCACGAATGAAACAGTTCTAGTCCTGTAGAAGCTCTTCTATATTAAAACTATATATATATATATATATATATATATATATATATAACCAAAGATTAGTATGGTTCGTCGATTACTCAATGAATACAATTTACAATGGATTAGAAGCACTCATCAGTTAAAAGTTTTCCGGGAGTTTTTAATATTATTCAAAATATTAACGAATGAAAAGTATTCTCATAATCAAAATATATACTTTATTATATATATTTCAAAGGTACTGTGTTGTTTTTTCAGTACGTCCTCATGAGACAAAATATATGATATATTTCATATATTTTGTCTGATGAGGACGGACTGAAAAAACAACATAGTACCTTTGAAATATATATAATAAAGTATATATTTTGATTATGAGAATATTTTTCATTTGTTAATATTTTGAATAATATATATATATATATGGCTTTGTCTAGTTTATGTGTATATACCCTTTAAATTTTATATACTCCCGTAAGGTTGAGTAAAACTTTAGGCAGTATTCGGCTGCGCTTTCTAGCAACCAGCATACTCGCCGACAGGCACCAATCACAAACTTTCTTCCTTGTCCACTAGCCACGTGACGATTCTTAGTCATTTTGAACTCGTTTCTGGCGGGGATCATGTAAGAAAAATCTTTGTCAAATTGAGTTTATCTCCTGATGATTTCCAACCTCGTTGATTTATCCAAGATCGGATATATCCAAAAAGTAAATGAAACAGCTGGGGGTAGAGATATTTTGATGATTTTGGTATGTTTATGTACATTTTTTCTTCTAACTTTGATTTTGTACCTAATTATGTATGTTTAACTATATGTCTTGTCAATTTCTACAGGCTATCAGAAATACTAGGTAAATTTTCTCTAGCTGTGAGTCACGGATAAAAAGCTATATCATTTATCTATTGTTTCTTCATAAGTATATTTTAAACTTATAGCCTCGTTTAAATGATTTTTTGTGTGGTTGATTTATGCTGATTGGGAGAAGAAATAATGTATATATTTTATCTAATGATTCTATGGACTTACTTTATATATATATATATATTAGGTGTAAACATGATTGTGTGGTTAAAGAGTTTGCATTGCAACCCCGTGGTTCTGGATTTAGTCTTGCTGTGAAACACTTTGAGCATGGGTCTTCCACTTTTGTTTCAGGTTGACCAATGCCATGTGAGTGAAATTTGTTTGACAGAAACTGCAAAAGACAAAAGTTTGTGTTCGTGTGTGTGAGCGTGTGCACATGCTCATGTTCATGCATACCAGAGTTGGAAAAAATAAAAAACACTGGGATCAAATATGACAAACTAAAATCCTTGATGTTCTGTCACATGATTTGACATGAGAGCATATGGAATGTGTAGTAGAATATGCAAGATTAGTATGCTTTCTGCTGTGGTCAGAGCTAGAAGTTTCAAAACCAGGTGTGTCAGCTTGACCAACTATAGGTTACATTTTGGGGGGGGGGGGGCATTGTAGGGCTAGCCTAGGACACTAAATACGCAGGCATCAATCCTGACACTGGGCACAGTAGATATGTTCTTGCACTTATTAATCAGTGTTCAGCTATTTTGTGGATGAGTCTAAGAACACAAAGGTTAGTTGAGTACCTTCTGAGAGAAAAAAACAAAGTGTGGGAGTAAAGTTTATATTACTTTCTGACCAAGTGGTATTTCTGCAGCTGAGAGGATGTACCAATTGTCTTGGATCAGTCTAAACACTGAATCTTTCTCCTTATTTGGTTAGCTTAAGATGCTAAATACCGAGCCACGGGCCCTGAAATGAGCACTATCACCATTTCGATTTCCACTTCCAGTTTGCTACCTATGTATCATTAAATTATGTTGTTATAATACTTTGGCAATTCTTTGAATTTCAACATTATTACTGAATTCTCATTAACAATTATCAATGTGAATGTGTATTGCCTAGTGGTTAGGGTGTTAGACATATGATCATAAGGGTTGTCGGTTCAGTTTCTGGACTGGGTGGTCTGTTGTGTTCTTGAGCATGTTGCTTCATTTCACTTTGCTTTTCATAATAGGAGTGCATTTCCAAACATTAAAACACACAAGAAACCTCCTATGAAATGTAAGCTCGTAGGAGATCATCTAAATTTGCATTGATGAGAGCTGTAAATTTCATTAATTTCGTTTTAACAAGAATCATATAGTGTAGAAACTTACCATATTTTCCCATGTATTGTATTAGAAAGTTTGAACTAAAATTAAGAACAAAAATGTGGGGTCGCTTATACACAAGGCTGGAATGTATTCCTGTATATTAGTTTAAAAAACAAGAGTCGTATAATGCTCAAGTCATTTATACACAAAGAAATATAATAGTCACTTTTTCAGCATTCTATCTCTCTGCTTCCACATTTGTTTCCTTTTTCCTCAATAAAGAAAATTTAGAAAACAGAGTATTCTGAAAACATGGCTATGTGGTTAAGTAGTTTGCTTTGCAAACACATGGGTTTTTATTAAGTTTGGACTGGACAACTTTTTTTCTACTACATTAGGTTGACCAATGCCCTGTGACTGGAATTGGAAGAAAGAAACTGTATGGAAAATCATTGTGTGTGTGTGTGTGTGTGTGTGTGTGTGTGTGTGTGTGTGTGTGTGTGTGTGTGTGTGTGTGTGTGTGTGTGTGTGTGTGTGTGTGTGTGTGTGTGTGTGTGCGTGCGTGCGTGCGTGCGTGCGTGTGTGTGTGTGTGTGTGTGTGTGTGTGTGTGTGTGTGTGTGTGTGTGTGTGTGTGTGTGTGTGTGTGTGTGTGTGTGTGAGTGTGTGTGTGTGTGTGTGTGTCTGAGTTCTGAGTGTGCATTTGTGTGTGTGTTTGGATTATAGGTAGATTAATTGAGAAAATAGTCTTTGTATGAAGCAAGAAGCACAGAAGAAGTAAGTATTAAGAGAACATGTGAAATAAATTCTCTCGGTTGCTATTGAAAATCCCTAGAAGTTGTTGACAGCGTTTGTTACATATGAATGGATGCTCTAAAAGTTTGATAGCCAGGTTAATAAGAGGCTAGAAGGAGTTTAAAGAGTTGCTGACAACAAAGGGCTGCTTTTCTCAAAATAAAAATTAGAATGTAAGATGCCTGTGTATAAACTGCAATGCTACTTGGCAGTGAAACATGGGTCTTGACTGCAGAAGACTATCACAACAGCCGCTTCCTTTAAAATTCTGGTAGGCCAGTCACAACACCTTTGTAGCTGCTACCATCACAGTACTCCACATACTATTGAAAATCATCCCTCCCTCCTACTCATCATTTAGTTGAATCCAGCCACACTTGCCATATATCCATGACATCATCATGCCATTAGGATAGAGAGAGCTCTTTAGTTTAATCAATAACCACTATCTCTGGTGTTGGTACTCTGAAAGATGTATCCAGAACACCTTGTAAAGGGGTTGGCAATAGAAAGTGCATCTAACAGTAGAAACCATGACTAAAAAGGGCCTGGAGAACACTTAAGTTGTGTCAATGGCACAACAAATTCTCCAATATTAGTGATCTAAATCATAAATACATCCAATGCTCTCTGTAAAGTGGAAAAGTCACTCAGACATAGAAAACTTGCTGCAAAAAAAGGGTTGGGAGGATTCTTCAGTTGTGTCAAGGTCTTGGCAACCTCCTAAGTGTTGGAGTCATGATAAAATGTACCCAGCAAAGTACAGGAATATCTGTAAGCAAGATGCTGGCCCCAATTCCATCTGAGGACTAGGAAAAGGGCAGAAACATATATAAGCAAGATGTAGTCTCTTGGCTCATTTGAGCACTCAGTGGAGTGTGAGTAAGCAAGTGAAATGCATGCAGGCCTCCTGACCCATCTGAGTGTTCAGTACTTCAACTTGAGTACTGTGTGACTCTATGTCTTTGCTTATGTTTAATGTTATTTATATCTCATAATGCAGCAGTCTGACATAAAAGTGATTAATAAAAAATATGTACCAGATTGAAAAATTCTATACTGGGATTGATATGATCAACTAAATCCAAGCAGTATCCCAGAATCGGTGCAATTTAATACTCGAAACAAGTAAAATAAAACGAAAATAATTGTAGCTTTTTATATTTTTTATTTTGATGTTTTAAATCTCAACGTCCAATAAGGATTTAGCAGAAAATATCTAAAAACGGGATTGTTAATTCAAATGTTTATAGTATCTTTAGCAGTTAAGGGCAAAAAATTACTGGAAAATAAAGTAGACTTTAGTTTGTAATACAATACAGTAATTTTGCTGTTTTGTTCTATTCAAGAATATCTAACTAATAGAGTTTCATATAGTTTGTTAATTCAGATATTTATATCTTTACAAGTAGAGAGATCATTGCAAAAATCTGCATTAAACTAAAATAAAGACTTTAATTTTTAATGTGATGCAGTCATAATACTATTTTGTACTTTGCAAGAATGTTTTGCTAATGTAGTTTCATGTGGTGCAGTACATTAAGAGTTAATACAATTGTATTCATAATATGAAGAATTCTGTATTATTTCAGCTTCAGTACAAATAGAAGGGATAAAAAAACCCACTCAGTGCAAAGAAATGCAAAATAAGAGAATCAAACATCAACTGAAGCACGAACACTTCAAATTTTAAACTGCCAGAATAAGTCTTGAGTTTTTTACATACTGTATCAAGTGTCACAATTATCACGCAAATACATTTCAAAAGTATTTTTTTTCTATTTTGTAAACCAAAATAATGAAAACGCAGTAAAGTTCTAGATGAGCTGAGATGAAAAGTGTGTATAAGAGGAATCAGATGTAGTCTATAAGACTGTGCTGATATGGACATGTGATATGTATAGCTAATTAGAAGAAATACCAAGAAATACCAAGAAATTTGAGTGGAAGGAATATGCAGTAGAGAAAGGCGAAGGAAGACCTGGGTGGAGGTAATGCAAGCTGATCTCAAATCACTCAACCTCTCAGAGGAGATGACAAAAAAATGCGATGAGTGGAGGGATGCTTTGCTGAAAAAGACCTATCCAATACATACAAGCCAGAAAGAAAGATGGAAAACTACAGACAAAAATGTGAACTTTTCTCTATATATATGTTTGTAAAATATTTTTTCCCATATTCACATTAATATGCAATTGAATTGCATTTTACACTTCCGTCATATGAACAAACCTAGAAGCTGAAATAGGTATGAATAATACGGAAATTTCTATTTTGTAAATAAATGTTTTGCTGTTATTCTAAGAGAAAATCCCTTTAGCATTTTCTACTGTTTTATATATATATATATATATATATACACACACACATATATATATATTATATATATATATATACATATATATTATGATGTGTATAGTGATAAAAAAAATGGGAGGCTATGGCCATAGTAAGTAGAGCACTTAGTCCAAAGGACGAGTTCAGTATAAATGTATAAAGTTAGTTCCACAACAAATTAGAAAACCACACTCGAGGACATGCATTTCACAGAACAGATTTTCAACCCATGTATGACTGCCATATATGGGCTGAAAATCCATTTGGTGAAACACATGTCCTTGAGTATGGTTTGCTAATTTGTTGTGGAACTAATTTATCATCATCATCATCATTTCATTTTACGTCCGCTTTTTCCCTGCTTGCAAGGGTGGGACGGGAACTGATTCTGGCTTGATTTCTACAGCTGGATGCCCTTCCTAACACCAACCTCATTTACAGTGAGTGCTGGGTGCTTTTTTGCCATGGCACCTCGACGACCACTTTGCAGTGGAATGATATGGACCCCAGCCCCTATTTCATTTCATTTTTTTTTTTACGTCCACTTTCCCTTGCTTGCATTTCTACAGCTGAGTAAACTGGAGCAATGTGAAATAAAGTGTCTTGCTCAAGGAAACAACACATCGCCTGGTCTGAGAATTGAACTCACAACCTTTCGATTGCAAGGCTCTAACCACTAAGCCATGTGCCTCCATATATATATATAAAGTTATTAAACTTTATATATATATATATATATATAAACTTTATATATATATATAAAGTTATTAAACTTTAATCTGTTATTTTAATAAATATTTGCTCTAGGGTTCTTATATATTTGATATATATTTATCCTTATCGAGCCCTCTTTGGATTTTAGTCTTCACATTTATTATTATTACTATATATACGGGGTCGATAAAATAATGTACCAGTAATGCACTGGTTAATTGCTGGCCTTGTGCCAAGAGTGGAAACAATTATTTTTACTATATATATATATATAAATATATGTAGATACATTTAATGTATGTATGTGTATGTATACATATATATATAATCACCATCATCATCATCATCATCATCATCATCACCGTTTAACATCTAGTTTCTAAGCTTGCATGGGATAGACGGCTGTCATATGCTGAGTCCAGGCTGCTCAGGTGACTAGGCCCTGCTCATACGCTTTGTTCATATATATATATATTTATAAAGAATGATGTGCTCATGCATGGAGATGCTATAAAATAGCTTATCAAAAATGTTGAAAACCCTTTAAAGACAGAAAAAGCAGTTAACATTGGCTGCTATGAGGAATCAAACCACATATCTCCCAGATACCTACTAGAACACAACAACTCTTACCATCTTAAAATTGTTTTCACTTTATTTGATAGCATCTGCACACATGAGTACATCAATCTTTATATTAACTTAATCTTCTCAATGCTTTGTAAAAGTTCAAGAGATTGGCTATGAATACACAACATTTATTTACTGCATGTTTATTGATATCTGAAAGCTGTGATTCAGCTATCTAATTTAACACTTTAGCATTCACAGTACTCTATATATACTATTATATTTTCATGGTAAAGGCTTTACCTCGCATAATTATCTCACATAATATTGAATCTATGATATTTTGAAAGTATTTATTTTGAGAACAATACCTTAACATCAGTATGAGTGGCCAGTTACAGCCAATTTCAACAAAAAGAGGTAGAGAATTCTGTGCCGGTTTTGGCTGGTTTGAACATTAAAGGGTTAAGACAGCAAGAGTTGTCATGATCCCTTGGCTTAATGCTCTAAAATGCTTAGCTGGTATCTGGGCGATAAGGGGTTTGATTCCTCATAGCAACCAATGGCAAGTTCTTTTTTTTCTTTTAAAGAGTCTTCACCCTATTTTATTATAGTTATATGTAGTGTCAAATGTAAACACATATACACACAATACAGACACTTTAACAATTACAATTGTAATTACATTAAAAAATATGAAATAACAGACACAGCAGTTACTACTGTTGATTACAAGATACACCAAATTTATTGTTAGCTGCCTTGAACTTGACGAGACCTCATGTGTGTAATAACGTCAGACATTTTGGTATTGTCTGAAAGATAAACAACACAAGCAGATATTGCATCAATATGAGCTTTGCTAAAGTAGGCTGTGAAATCTTGGGTAGCAGGTAGCATGCAACTGGAATGGGAAATTATTTATAATAAGTGGTTACTGATTTATGATTTACTTACAAGGCTGTATTTCAGCGAAACTGGTCAAGCACAAAAACTATTCTTTTTGATGTAGAAAAATTGTTTTCGCTGTGTTCTATACATTTGTCATGTATATATAATAAATAAGAATATAGTAGATGCTTTTTTAAAGTTTTTATTATCATTTTTCCTATATATATATATATATATATATATATATATATATATATATATATATATATATATATATAAACTCATACACATGAAGTTAACTGATGAGAAATTGCAAGTGAATAATATTTAAGCTCAATGGGTTTATGTCATTACTGATAGAAATATAGAGAAGTGTCATTTAAGTAGAAGAAGAAAGGTGGCAGATTTAACACAGATCAGACAGAACAAATTGAGTTGACAGATAATAGTTCTTAAAACATTTAATTCTTTACAATTGTTTCAACAAATTTCTTAGTACTGTACATAGTGAGGGTAGGCATAACAGAACAAATAACAACAACAACTGCAACAATAATAATAATAGTGTTAATGATAAAAATAATAATAATAATACAAACACAAGGAAAAATACATATATATTAAATCTAGCAGGTATAGTGAGATATGAATCTCTTGAGAACTAATAAAGGAATGAAATTCAGCAAAAAGTCTGTGAAAGTCAGCACAGAAATGATATTCTGATGCTGACTACATCTTTATTTAAATTTTATTAGGGTATCAATAGTTATTGTGGCGTCATATAGAACGCCATCAAATATTGCAAAACTCATAACAGAGAATAGCAGTAAAAAACATACAAAGGGGAATGGTGGGTAACTTTCATTACAAATTTAGTAGAAATTAAATATTATTACTATCATGTGTATTTGTTGATTCAAGGAATTGATAAAAACACTTATATATACCCACTTATATATATATATATATATATATATATATATATATATATATATATATATATATAATACACATATATAAACATGTTTTGTCTGTTGTTTCTTACTCAGTTGGACAGCATTTGGCTTGTGTCAGATGATGTGACCTCGGGTGGACAAGCCCTACCGTTGGTAGGAGTCGAAACTGCCAAAATCCACCTCAGCGGCTGATGTC
Source organism: Eledone cirrhosa (assembly GCA_964016885.1). Lineage (NCBI taxonomy): Eukaryota > Metazoa > Mollusca > Cephalopoda > Octopoda > Eledonidae > Eledone > Eledone cirrhosa. The sequence continues at coordinate 254,745,306 of OZ024742.1, forward strand.
CCTGGAGTTCTGTTTTACATTTGTATTTTTATTTTTTAAAAATCATTTTTTTAAATTTTCCCTTTAAAAAATATTTTTCATCCATTGTCTTGTTAATTTTCTTCAGTTTATCAATACTAATGTGACGAACGTGTTATCTTTTCTCCCACCATTTATTGCAATGGTTTACACACTTTTTAACACAATATCTTACTTTCTACTTCATGCTTTTTTTTTTCCCTTTCCTTTTTCTATTTCATTCATGAAGAGGCACCACACTTTTTCCTTGGCGACCCATAACATTTTGTGTACTTCCTGTAGCTTAAATTCTATAAATTAATGTTTTGTCACTCGTCTCTTACTCCACTGACAGTGTTTGGCTTGTGTCAGATGCTGTAACCCCAGGTGGACTAGCAGTACCATTGGTAGGGGTTGAAACTGCTAATGCCCACCCCAATGGCTGATGACCCTGAAATTCTGTGTCTTTTGTTTGTATTTTTATTTATAAAAAAAAATTCCTAAGATTTCCTCTTAAAAAATTGTTTTTCATTCATTGTCTTCTCTCTTTGTTAATCTTGTTAAGTTTATATATATATATATATATATATTATGGAGGCACATGGCTTAGTGGTTAGAGCATTGGCCTTGCAATCGAAAGGTTGTGAGTTCAATTCTCAGACCGGGTGATGTGTTGTTTCCTTGAGCAAGACACTTTATTTCACATTGCTCCAGTTTACTCAGCTGTAGAAATGAGATGATAGGGACTGGGGTCCCTATCATTCCACTGCAAAGTGGTCGTGTAGGTGCCACGGCAAAAAAGCACCCAGCACTCACTGTAAATGAGGTTGGTGTTAGGAAGGGCATCCAGCTGTAGAAATCAAGCCAGACTCAGTTCCCGTCCCACCCTTGCAAGCAGGGAAAAAGCGGACGTAAAATGAAATGATATATATATATATATATATATATATATATATGTGCATGTGTGTGTGTATGTATGTATGTATATATATATATATATAGGTATACTTGTATTTGTGCATGTATATGCATGTATATGTTTATGTAGGAGTGTGTATGCATGTGTGTATATGTATGATGTATCCTTATTAGTAAGAATATGTTTACATACATGTGTTTATATTTATGATTTCTTTCCATACCTTATAATCTATTTGTAGGAGTATGTGTATGTATGTATGTGTGTGTATATATATATATATCATCATCATCATCACCGTTTTACGTCCGTTCTTCCACGCTAGCATGGAAGATTGTGGGCAGTAGCCGGTCGGCTGATTTTGTCTTGCTCATATGGGTACTGATTCTGGCTTGATTTCTACAGCCGGATGCCCTTCCTTTACACCAACCTCATTTACAGTGAGTGCTGGGTGCTTTTTTCCATGGCGCCTACACATCCACTTTACAGTGTGGGCTGGGTGCTTTTTTGCCGTGGCACCCCCACGACCACTTTGAAGAGGGAGGGGTTGGGGGCATATTGTCTATGTGCTTCAGCTTTGGCTTGTTACCGTGGGGGGCCGGGTCTTCTGTATTACTGCGTGACGCCAGAGGTCACGGTCATCTGTCATCGCCTTTGAGATGTGTAATTGGGTAAGGTCAGCTTTTATCACCTCATCCCAGGTCTTCTTTGGTCTTCCGACTCCGCGGCTTCCATCGATTTCTAGTGCTCTGCACCTTTTTATGCAGCTGTCATCCTTCATACACATCACATGTCCATACCAACGCAACCGCTTCTCCTGCACACAGCATTTGATTGCTCTTATACTCAGTCTCTCTCTCAATTCGTTTATGCTTTGCCGTTCGCGTATATTACTATTACACATCCATCGGAGCATGCAGGCTTTGTTTCTTTCTAATATACGCAAGTCTTCTACAGACAGCGCCCAGGTCTCACTACCATGTAACATTGATGTTCGTATACATGCATCATACAGTCTGCCTTTCATTTTGAGAGAAAAGCCTTTTGCAGCTAGCAGTGGCAGTAGCGCCCTGAACTTCATCCATCCCGTTCTTACCACAGTTATTTTACTTTCCGAACACCCACCTCCGCTGCTAATTCGGTCACCTAGGTAGCAGAAGCTCTCTACTGTTTCTACAGAGCCCTCCCAGAGTTTGGTGGTGCTTTTTTCCTGTGGCTGTATGCTGTTTTCTGTCCCAGCACAGCTGCTACCTGTAAAGCCTACATTCTTAGTTAAGCTTCCTGAAATCCCACTACATCTCTTGTGTACCCATTGTTTGCATATGTGGCAAAGGATGGAGTTCCTACTGAGCAAGGCGATTTCCCTGAGGGGATCTGGGTTCTGTTTTCTTGTCTACTTACAAGGACCTTAGTCTTTGTTAGGTTGACTTTGAGACCCTTTCTTTCTAGACCCTGCTTGCATGTTTGGAATTTCTTCTCTAGTTCTACTATAGATTCAGCTATAAGTGCGAGGTCATCTGCATACAGGAGTTCCCATGAGCATCCGGTCTTAAACTCTTCCGTTATTGCCTGCAAAACTATGATGAACAGGAGAGGGCTAAGAACAGAGCCCTGGTGGACACCGACCTGTATGCTAAATTCCTTGCTATAGTCATTGCTATATTTATATATATTGCTACATTTATATATATATATATATATATATATATATATATATAAATGTAATCTGAATTTATCGAATATTAATAATAACATTCGATTCGTTTACAATTATGCAAACAAGCCTCATTTTAAAGCCATGTCAGTAGAATAAGCCCCTCATTCTTGCTCTTGTGTTGGCTTGTAAACAGAACTGCAACCACTAATGACATGGCTTTAACAATTAGGCTTGTTTGCATAATTGCAAACGAAATCCCGCCGAGGTTAACTTTGCCTTTCATCCTTCCAGGGTCGATAGAATAAAGTACCAGTAATGCATTGGATAGTGCCAAAAGTAGAAACAATTATTAATATTTGAAAAACTCAGATTACATTTATTGTATTCCGCCATGTAGAGCGAAAATTTATATATATATATATGATTATTTCTTTGTATCTGTGTTATTCTGTGTACATGTAGCATTTTACTATTAAATGTGTGTATATGTGTATATGTGTATATATCATCATCATCATCATCATCATCATATATGTAAGTGGGAATTTTATGTGTATTTATTTATTCCTTGAATCAACAATTATATGAGATAGTAATAATATGTAATTTCTATTAAATTTGTAATAAACATTCCACCTTCCTTTGAAACATTTTTTTCAGTTATTCTCTGATATGAATTTTGAGGTATTTGATAGTGTTCTGTATGTCGTCATAATAACAACTTATCCACTAATAAAACTTAAGTAAAGATGTATTCGTCATCAGAGTAGCATATCCTCATTTCTGTACTGACTTTATACACACACACACACACACACACACACATATATATATATATATATATATATTGTGGTAAAATCGGGAGGTTATATCCAAAATTGGTAGAGTACTCAGTCCAAAATACAAGTTTGGTATAGAGTTAATTTCACAACAAATTAGCAGACCATATTCAAGGACACATGTCTTCGAATATGATTTTCTAATTTGTTGTGGAACTAACTCTCCCTTTTTCTCTCTCCCCCCCCCCCCCCCTCTCTCTCTATATATATATATATATGTATATATATACGAGTGAGACGACCTATCTTGCCTCAGGTGGGACAATTCCCGTCTAAACCCATGCTAGCATGGAAGATAGACGTTAAACGATGATGATGATGATGATGAGGATGATGATGATATATATATATGTGGTATATAAATGTTGAGGGTTGGTGAAATAACTTACTGCCACTAGAGGAATTGAAGATTCAAGACCTTAACGGTATGTCGCATATCCAATCTCTGATATATTTTATCTGATGAAAATGTACTGAAACACCATTGTACCTTTGAAATATGTATAATATAATATATACTTTGGTTATGATAATATTTCTCATTAATTAATATTTTGAATAATATTATAGACACTGTCGAGTGATTCTAATCTATTGTAAAATTGAATTTGTTGAATAATCAACGAACCGTATACACTTTTGGTTATATATATATATAATATTATAATATATATATATCTATTAAAATAACAGATTAAAGTTTGAGCAAAGAATTGGTGCTTTCACGCTCAACAGGATCTTCTGAAACTCATAAGATCCCATTAAGGGTGAAAGCAGCGATTCTTTGCTTAAACTTTAATCTGTTCTTTTAATAAATATTTGCTCTATGGTTCTTATATATTTGATATATATTTATCCTTATCGAGCCCTCTTTGGATTTTAATCTTTACATTTACTATTATTATTATATATGTATATATATATATCATCATCATCATCATCATCATCAACGTTTAACGTCCGTGTTCCACGCTTGCATGGGTTTGGACGGGGGTAGTCCCACTTGAGGCAAGAGTGATTGTCTTGCTCGCATAGGACTGTCTGGCAGGTTTTCTACAGTTGGATGCCCTTCCTAACACCAACCACATTTACAGTGTGGGTCTGGGAGGTTTTTACCGTGTTGCCTACACGGCCACATTACAGCGTGGACTGTGTGTTTTTTTGTCGTGACACCTACACGATCTCATTTGTTTCGGCCTCGATGGCGCGGCACCAACATAACTTTACATAGAACGGGGTGGTGTGGATGGGGTGGGGGTGGGGGTGGTGGGACGGGGTGTATTTTGTTAGAGATGCCTACTGGCTGGAGTAGGTTTTACTATATATTTAGGTAAGGCGGGTCTTCTCTGTTACTGAGTACCGCCAAAGGTCTCGGTCCAGTGACATTGTCTTGGAGAGGTGTAAGTGTGTGATGTCGGAGTTTATCAGCTCGTCCCAGGTTTTTCTAGGTCTGCCTATTCCGTGACTACCGTCTATCTTTATTGCCCTGCACTTTGTTATACAGCTATCGACTTTCATGCGCATCACGTGTCCATACCAACGTAGCCTTCTCTCGAGTAAACAACATCTGATCCCTCTTATCTCTAATTTTTTCCTTAGTTCGTTTATGCTTTGCCGTTCACGTATATTACTGTTACACATCCAGCGGAGCATGCAAGCTTCGTTCCTCTCTAGTCTGCGTATATCCTCTGCACACAATGCCCAGGTCTCACTGCCATGCAGCATTGCTGTTCGTATGCAGGCATCGTACAACCTGCCTTTCATTTTTAGTGAGAACCCTTTAGCAGCTAATAGTGGTATAAGCTCTCTGAACTTTTTCCACCCAGTTCTGACTCTAGCTACAGTACTTTCAGAGCACCCTCCCCCACTGCTGATTTTATCGCCCAGGTAACGGAAGCTGTCCACTATTTCTATAGAACCCTCTGCGCAATTGAAAGAGCTAGTAGTTTGTGGGCACTTGCTGCTACTTATTGCACCAGAGCACCAGCCACATGTAAAATCTATGTTCTTAGTTAGCTTAATATATATATATATATATATATATATATATATATATATATATATATATGTATATATATATATATATATATATATATATATATATATATATATATATATATATATATTTATTAAAATAACAGATTAAAGTTTAAGCAAAGAATCGCTGCTTTCACCTTATCGAGCCCTCTTTGGATTTTAGTCTTCAATTTTATTATTATTACTATATATATATATATATATATATATATATATATATATACGATATTAATAAATGGAAACTATATTTATAAAACCATATTTATATAGTTTCCATTTATTAATATCGTATTTTTACTCCAAATATTTGTTGAGTGCTTTATATCAGTTATAAAAATATTTGCTTGTTGTATCCCAACAATTTAAATAGAACTTTACATATATATATATATATATATATATATATATATATATATATATATATATATATATATATATATTATATTTACATATATATATATATGTATGTAAAAGGTAAACAGAAATAACAACATAATCAGTACAGTATATGGAAGGGATATATTAGATTAACGCTTGATGTAGCAGGAAGAGGGTCTTAACGTTTCAGACGCCAGTCCTTCATCAGAAGAAAGAATGAGAAATAAGATAGATTGAGGGGACGAGCGGGTTGGAATTGGAAAAAGTATCTTTTGATAGAATGGAGCTGGTGGAGAAAAGATTTGAGATTGGGCACATTGAGGGTACTAGGGTGGGAGTGAAAAATAGATGGGTGAGAAGAAGAAGGTGGTGTCAGAAGATTATAGTAGAGGAAAAGTGGTTGGGAGTTGTGGAATATTTAAATGCAAGAAGCAAAGAAAATTTCAATGATACAAAACATTTCCTGGTAGAAGTTCAGGTGCACTCCAGGTTGGTATCCAGTTTCGGGGGGAAAATCCAATTAGAAAATCTAACGAATGTTGAGAGGTCCACATAAGCATATATATATATATATATATATATATATATATATATATATATATAAAGTGGAGGCATCTGGCCTAGTAGTAAGGGTGTTGGACTTATGATCATAATGTTGTGGGTTCGATTCCTGGATTGCATGTTATGTTCTTGAGCAAAACACTTCATTTCACATTGCTCCAGTATACTCAGCTGAAAATGAATACCAGCAATGGTTGGGGGTTTAACCCTGTGACGGACTGGCGTCCTGTCCCGGGGGAGTATTCTCAGGCGCTTGACACCATGAAACCGGGAGAAGCACCAGCCTAATGAGCCTTCTGGCTTAAGACAGACTTTAGACTTTTATATATATATATATAAAAGGCACATGGCTTAGTGGTTAGAGCATTGGCCTTGCAATCGAAAGGTTTTGAGTTCAATTCTCAGACCGGGTGATGTGTTGTTTCCTTGAGCAAGACACTTTATTTCACATTGCTCCAGTTTACTCAGCTGTAGAAATGAGATGATAAGGACTGAGGCCCATATCATTCTACTGCAAAGTGGTCGTGGAGGTCCCACGGCAAAAAAGCACCCAGCACTCACTGTAAATGAGGTTGGTGTTAGGAAGGGCATCCAGCTGTAGAAATCAGCCAGAATCAGTTCCTGTCCCACCCTTGCAAGCAGGGAAAAAGCGGACGTAAAATGAAATGAAATGATGATGATGATATGTATGATGCTAAAGTTCTATTTTTCTCTTTAGTTTACTTTCTTCATCCTTTCTCCATTATTTTTTTTTTAGTTTTTGCAATTCTCCAAAATTTCTGCTCCATCAATTTCATTTCTGCTTTTCTCTTCTCCACACTCACATTTTCACCTGCATCACCTCTCAAACCAGTAAAATGCTTTTGCATGATTTGTCCTTCTCTCTCTGCTGTTTGGTTAATCGTAAACACAACATACCAGCAGAAGAGTTTTTTCCTGTTGCTTGATCCAACATTTTAATATGGTACTCTCAGTTAAATTATGCACAATAATTGTGCCGGCTTGAGAGCTGATGAGGGTGAATTTGTGTGTGTGGAAACTTGTCTTGTTCACTGCCTTTCTTTATTTCCTTCTTCCAGTCACTTCTATACTCCAACACACTACTCTTTGTCCTTCTCTTTAAATCATTTCTATATGCATCATCCTGTCACTCACCTTGTGGATTGTCTCTCTGTTGACCACTGGCTACTGGTCTCTGTCCTTTGACGCATGTTTGCCCATCGCTGTCTTTGACAGCATTTAGTTGTTTTAACAGCTGGTTTAGTGATGAGTTTTCTCATTTAAATATATATGTGTGTGTGTGTATGTGTGTGTGTGTGCATGTGTGTGTGTGTACGTCTGTATGTATGTGTATGCATATATGCACACACCCACATACATATATATCATCATCATCATCATCATCATTTTATGTCCGCTTTTGCCTGTTTGCAAGGGTGGGACAGGAACTGATTCTGGCTTCATTTCTACAGCTGGATGCCCTTCCTAACACCAACCTCATTTACAGTGAGTACTGGGTGCTTTTTTGCCATTGCACCTACACGACCACTTTGCAGTGGAATGATAGGGACCCCAGTCCTATCATCTCATTTCAACAGCTGAGTAAACTGGAGCAATGTGAAATAAAGTGTCTTGCTCAAGGAAACAACACATCACCCGGTCTGAGAATTGAACTCACAACCTTTCGATTGCAAGCACAATTCTCTAACCACTAAGCCATGTGCCTCCATATATATATATATTTGTCTGTTTGTTCTTCACACTTATAATTTTTTATTAAGATATCATCATCATCATCATCATCAACGTTTAACGTCCGTGTTCCACGCTTGCATGGGTTTGGACGGGGGTAGTCCCACTTGAGGCAAGAGTGATTGTCTTGCTCGCATAGGACTGTCTGGCAGGTTTTCTACAGTTGGATGCCCTTCCTAACACCAACCACATTTACAGTGTGGGTCTGGGAGGTTTTTACCGTGTTGCCTACACGGCCACATTACAGCGTGGACTGTGTGTTTTTTTGTAGTGACACCTACACGATCTCATTTGTTTCGGCCTCGATGGCGCGGCACCAACATAACTTTACATAGAACGGGGTGGTGTGGATGGGGTGGGGGTGGTGGTGGTGGGACGGGGTGTATTTTGTTAGAGATGCCTACTGGATGGAGTAGGTTTTACTATATATTTAGGTAAGGCGGGTCTTCTCTGTTACTGAGTACCGCCAAAGGTCTCGGTCCAGTGACATTGTCTTGGAGAGGTGTAAGTGTGTGATGTCGGAGTTTATCAGCTCGTCCCAGGTTTTTCTAGGTCTGCCTATTCCGTGACTACCATCTATCTTTATTGCCCTGCACTTTGTTATACAGCTATCGACTTTCATGCGCATCACGTGTCCATACCAACGTAGCCTTCTCTCGAGTAAACAACATCTGATCCCTTTTATCTCTAATTTTTTCCTTAGTTCGTTTATGCTTTGCCGTTCACGTATATTACTGTTACACATCCAGCGGAGCATGCAAGCTTCGTTCCTCTCTAGTCTGCGTATATCCTCTGCACACAATGCCCAGGTCTCACTGCCATGACGCATTGCTGTTCGTATGCAGGCATCGTACAACCTGCCTTTCATTTTTAGGGAGAACCCTTTAGCAGCTAATAGTGGTATAAGCTCTCTGAACTTTTTCCAACCAGTTCTGACTCTAGCTACAGTACTTTCAGAGCACCCTCCCCCACTGCTGATTTTATCGCCCAGGTAACGGAAGCTGTCCACTATTTCTATAGAACCCTCTGCGCAATTGAAAGAGCTAGTATTTTGTGGGCACTTGCTGCTACTTATTGCACCAGAGCACCGGCCACATGTAAAATCTATGTTCTTAGTTAGCTTACCTGTGATCCCACTACATCTTTTATGCACCCATACTTTGCATTTAGGACATAAAATGGAGTTTCTACCTACGCCTTTCCTACACACCGAGCACGACCATTTCCCAGAAGGGACCGCCGCCTTGTTTTCTTTCCTACAAACTAGTACTTTGGTCTTAGCCAGGTTAATTTTAAGTCCTTTTGACTCTAGGCCGTGCTTCCATGTTTGGAATTTCTTCTCTAGCTCGGCCATTGATTCTGCTATGAGTGTCAGGTCGTCTGCGTATAGGAGTTCCCATGGGCAGCCTGTCTTGAACTCCTCTGTTATAGCCTGAAGGGCAATAATAAATAGTAGTGGGCTGAGAACAGAGCCCTGATGGACGCCAACTTTTACGCTAAACTCTTCACTATATTCGTTGTTAATTCTAACCTTGCTGACTGTTTCTTTATACATGGCTTGTATAGCCCTCACAAGCCATTCGTCAACGCCTAGTTTTCTAAGAGCCCACCAGATAATGGAGCGGGGGACTCTGTCGAAGGCTTTCTCCAAGTCGACAAAAGCTAAGTAGAGGGGTTTACCTTTAGCTAGGTACTTCTCCTGTAGCTGTCGTACTATGAAAAGAGCGTCTGTGGTACTTTTGCCTGACACAAACCCGAACTGCATTTCATCTAGGTCAATTCTCTCTCTGATTAGTTGCGCTATTACTTTTTCCGTGACCTTCATGACCTGGTCGATTAATTTAATGCCTCTATAGTTACTCCTATCTAGGGCGTCTCCTTTACCCTTATAACAGTTAACGATGATGATGCTATGCCAGTCCTTCGGAACAACCCCGTTCTGTACGACTTGGTTAACTATGCGGGTGACCATGGTGTGTCCCACCGTGCCAGATGCCTTCAGCATCTCAGCAACTATTTCCGAAGGCCCAGCCGCCTTACCCGTCTTCATATCCTTGATTGCCTTACTTATTATACTCCCCTCGACTAACACTGCTGGTCCCTCTATTGGGTCGATATGGGGGAGACTGTCTTTCTCCCATTTATTCTCCTCATTTAGTAGCCTTTCATAGTGACACTTCCAAGCTACCTTCTTATCAGCGTCGGTGATGGCAAGTGTGCCATCGTCGTTTAGTACACACTTCTCCCCGACAATATCACGGTTTTCCTTGACGCATTGCCTAGCAATCCTGTACACCTCACGTTTTTGGTCATCGCGTTGTAGAACATGCTTGAACTTTCTTTCCTCAGCTTCCCTTCTTGCTAAGTACACTTGTCTCCTAGCTTCCCTCCTGGCCACTTGATAGTCTTCTCTACTTCCCCCATCCCGCCATACTTTCCAAGCCTGCTTTTTGGCCTTAATGTTCCACCACCACCTTACTGTTCCACCACCATGTTACTCTCCTCCTGCCTACAGGCCTGCTCCAGCCACAGACTTCGTCTGTCGCCAACAGCAGGTTTGCTTTCAGAAATTTCCACTCATATATATTAATATATATATATATATATATATATATATATATATATATATATATATATATATATACACATACATATATGTGTATATATATATATATATATGTATGTTTGCATTCATCTTAGAATTTATGTTTAAATATTAAATAAGACAAAATAAAATAAATATGAATTAATATGACTAACACATAAATTCGTACAATGAGCATGAAAATACCGTTTTAACAGAACCATTCCAAAGATTCTGATTCATATTTATTACATGAAAACCAGGAATGATTATTACCAAAGTCAACAGAATATTGAAGAAGAATATTAAAACCAGCCAGACAGCCTGAGTGTTTTTATAGAAAAGGAAAGCAGAATGTTGCGATTAAATGCTATATAGGACAATAATATTTATTGATACATTTATATTAAAATGAAAGACAATTGTCGTAATAAATTTTACACTAAATATTAAAAAAACTTCAATACTAAATGGAATATTAAAGAATTAGAATATATATCATATAAACTTCTGTTCTGTTTTATTTTTTTTCATTAAATATAGAAAACAGATATTTGTAAAAAGTAACAGCAAATATATAAAATAAGTATATGTGTAGAAATGGAAAATATTTATTTCACTGGCTGTAGTATACAGGAATTCTTTACTAAATATTTATATTTCATGTCACTACAGTTTCATGTCAAAATATTTGAGCATTTCATATCTTAAGAGAAACACCATTATTTGTTTTTCTTATCTTATATTTGATTTGATGTCACAATGTGTCCTTGAGCAAGACAATTTATTTCACTTTATTCCTGACTATTCAGCTAACAAAAAGGAGTTGCGATAAGATTGGTGCCAAGTGGTATAGGTCTTTTCCTTTCCCTTCGATGTCATATGCCAGGTGTACAATACATATATAGTATATTGATTGTTTCTAAATGAGTTGCAATGACATTGGAATCAAACTGTATTGGTCTTTGCTTTTCCTTTATACAACATCATATACAGTGTATATATAATGTATATATTTTGTATATATGAGTAGCCATGGCTATTTATGTCAAAGGGCATCAACCTAACCATAAACCTAACTCTTGAATAATATTGGTGATGTGTTGAGGGGTGACTGGCATACATCTGCTGGTGTTCTACAAAAAACCTTCTGCAGATTTGCTCCTTGGAGAGAAAGATTCCAGGTGCAAACCCATGGCCAGAATGTAATCGGTGCATTTTATCATAGCACTGGCATTATCAATTTATAAAGTGTATTAAGCAATGCATTTTGCCATGACACCAGTACTACCATTTTACATCATGGTCCAGGGTTTTTTTTTGAGACACCTGAATTACCACTTCACAGCATTGGGAATGATATTTTATTGTGGCACCATCATAAACATTTTGAGGAGTGTGCTGAATGTATTTTATCATGGCACCAATACTAGCACTTTACAGAATGTACTAAGTGTGTTTTGTCATGGCACCAGCTCTACCATTTTAAAGAGTGCACTGGGTGCATTTTATAATGGCACTCGCACTACTACTTTCCAGAGTATGCTGGGTGTAGTTTATCATGGCAAAGGTACTGCCCTCTCACTGACCTACACCATAACATACACAACAAACATAGTTTCAGAAATATAAATATTAATCTGAATATATTCCTATATACATTGCCAGCCTTATATACAAGAAGCATATCGATATTAAAAGTAACATTTCATCTAATGGATATATTGATTCCTCAGATAAGCAAAAGTATCCAGATTTATAGCGGAAGTGAAACAAAACTCCTTTATACAGCTATGCTTTTCACGTACATCCTCTGCTTTTCATTGAATATATCAGATTATGTTCATATGTTCATACTTATTTCAGCTTAAAACGTCACGTACATTATTGCTGGAGAATTAATAAGAGAAGCGTAAAATATATTTATGTGTTCACCATTTTTGTTTCTCCTGTGCTTTCAGTAACTCGATGAAGATTAGTCAATGGACAGCTCATTTAGTTAGAATCAAGAACGTATATTAAGTATCTGATTATTATACTTTTACAGCCTTGCCAGGAAAAATACTTTACACAAGTTATTCTTTAAGATTCAGTAATTTTATTTAAAAAGATTTCTAGTTATTGCGGCCGTCTAGAAATTCTATTGAAAATGCATTATCATTAAGTATGTCTGTGTGAAAGTGCATTAGTATGTGTTTAGGGTGTTGTACTCATGATCATAAGAATGTGGACTCGATTCTTGCGCTGGATGGTACATTATGTTCTTCAGCAAGATTCTTCATTTCACATTACTTTTCAGAAAAGGACTGTGACCCTCATCATTAAAACATCTCCAAAAAATCTCCTATGACATACATAGATGTGAGCAACAGAGGGCTGAGCCCCCCCCCCCCAATAATTAAAACACTGGAGAAACTTCCTATGCAATGAAACCTCAGAAGAGGCCAGTTAAATCTGCATAAGTGTATCCTGTAAAAACCCCTATCATTAAAGCACTCAAGAATTCTCAGATGGGATAGGTCCTAGGGAGAGAAAAAAGGCCAGCAAAGGTGTGAGCTGTAAGAATATAATAGGTCTGGGTCCCCTGTAACTAAAACACACATGAAACACCCTATAAGATGCAACCTTGGAGGAGGCCAGTTGAACATACATATGTGTGAGTTTCAAATTATATTTTCCTTTCATTCATGGCTTTTGGGTTGCGGAACTTGCTCCACAACCATGTAGCTTCAGGTTTAGTACCATTGTGGGACACTTAAGGCAAGGGAGATCGTGATCGCACAGGACCATGATGGCTGGTGCTATGCAGTAATATAGAAGACCAGCCCTCCCATATGCAGGAGCTGAGGCATACGTCTAGTATATACCACCTTCCCTCCCATCACCCCTCCCAAACACCTCCCCCATTGTAATTACACCAACCCTATATCTACCTCCCCAATTCCCCATGCATCTTCACCACCCAAGTCCCCAATCCACATCATAAAGTGGTCATCCTTAAGCCATGACAAAAAGTGCCCAGTCCACACATTAAAGTGATCATGTTGGTGTCACAACAGGAAACACCCAGCCAACACTGCAAAATTGTTGTGTAGTTGTCACGAGAAAAAGCACCTAGTCCACACATTAAAGCAGTCATGTAGGAGTCATGATAAAATGCGCCCAGCCCACACTGTAAAAGGTTGCGTAAGTGTCATGAAAGAAAGCACCCTGTACACACTGTAAATGTGGTTGGGGTTAGGCAGGGCATCCAGCCATAGAAACCAAGCTAAAATCAGTTGTGTGTGAGCAAAACATGATTCCCCGACCTGGATATCTCACAACGAGACAGCATTCCTACTCATGCTAGTGTGGAAAATATATGTTAAATAATGATGATGATATATATATATACATATATACATATATATATATATATATATATATATATATATATATATATATATATATATATATATATATATATATATATATATATATATTGATATATATATATATATATATTGATATATATATATATATATATATTGATATTGATATTGACTACAATTAGTATTCTCATTAGGTTTCCAATGAAGATGTATTTATGTTGTTTACCCTCAGGGATTTCCTTTCCTCATTATTTTCCCATTGCTGAAACCTCATTCACATATATACATACATATACATATATACACACACTCATATATACACATACATACACTCATACACACTCTGATATATATATATATATATATATATATATATATATATATATATATAATTTCCACAATAATATGAAATACATTAGGTTTGTCAAATTGATATGAAAATTAATGGATGCACTTTGATTATATTCCACATTTGTCATTGTAATTTTTATACTTTTGCCCATTTGTTAGTAACATTATTCATCATTATTAATATATATGTCTGTGTAATAGATATACATTCACACATACATGCACATATATGTATAATATATATATGTACATAAATATACATTTAAATATGATATCTATATATACATATGATAGTAGGCTAAAAGGAAGGATTGGTGCTAGAACTGTGAAATTTTGCATGCATTAATTTAAGCTCTTCCTAATAACTGCATTGTTTTTTCGAGGGACTATATTGAAAAATAAACCTCATTTCGTCGTTCCATGAGAGTATCTTGTTCAGCTTATGAACTTTTCAGCTGAACCTTGTATACATACATACTTACAGACACACTCACATACACATATATATTTGTATTCTATATAGAGAAACATGCCAAAGTTGGCTGCCAAATCAACTTTCTCAAACAGTGTCTCAAAATCAACCTAATACACATATATGTAAACATTCACTAAGCCAGATATCTACACACACAACCACTTGCTAACCATATGAAAAAAAGTAGCTTTTATATGAAAAGAATTTACAACTGGATAAATAATGTATGCCCTTATTTGGCCAAACCACACCCCTGATGATACAGCCAGTTAACTACGAAGCCCTTTGGCAATCAGCCTGGAACTAGCTGTTGAAACAGCAAGAGCTCAGCCGTTGGGTTCCGACTCTCTATAATACACACACACACACACACACACACACACACACATATATATATATATAAAATAGAGGTGTGACACACGAGTTGTGATATATTAGTAAAAAGGAAAAGAAAATACTGGCAAATTTTTCCCAGTGGAAAATAGTTTAATTAGGAATAAGTATAAATTAGTAATAAGTATTAGTTAGTATTCAGTTTTAGTTTTAAGTTTTTACCAATTGCGCATTTCTAATGCTTTTCAAAAATAATTTTGAGATAGAGCGCTCATGATTTTTGCTCTAACCTGATCAGTTTTGGAAATTCTTCCTGTTTTATGTGAAAAAAATGGCTTCAGAGGTATTAAGATTTAGTTGGTTGTTGAATGTCACGTGAATAAGCACTATAAAATTCGTGCCAATTCGTGTTGCAAAAGTTCTTGTAGTCAAAACAATTTTGATTGGTCGATAGAAGTCAGGTAAATGTTTAAATTGATTTTAGCGCGAACTGGTTTCACGCCAAATGTAGGTTTCTTGAAGAGTGTTCTTTTCAACTTGATTGAGTTGCAGTCATGTTGAGAGGTCAACAGTTCAGGTGTCTATTAAGACAAATATGTGTGTGTGTGTGTGTGTGTGTGTGTGTAGTAAAGTGGTTCATTGTTGTGATAATGGAAATGAATCGGTCAGTAGGAATATGTGTGTAAAAATGGCGTACTTTATTCGATATTTTCAGTCGTTGACCTCTCAACATGACTGCAACTCACACACATACACACACATTCCTACTGACCGATTCATTTCCATTATCACAACAATGAACCACTTTTGGCGCGAAACCAACTCGCGCTAAAATCAATTTAAACATTCACGTGACTTCTACCGACCAATCAAAATTGTTTTGACTACAAGAATTTTTGCAACACGAATTGGTGCAAATTTTATAGTGCTTATTCACATGACATTCAACAACCAACCAAATCTTAATACCTCCCAAGCCACATTTTTCACACAAAACAGGAAGAATTTCCAAAACTGATCAGATTAGAGCAAAAATCACGAGCGCTCTATCTCAAAATTGTTTTTGAAAAGAATTAGAAATGTGCGACCAGTAAAAACTTAAAACTAATACTTATTACTAATTTATACTTATTCCTAATTAAAATGTTTTCACTGGGGAAATTTGTCACCATTTTCTTTCCTTTTTACTAATATATATATATATATATATATATATATATATATATATATATATATATATATATATATATATATATATATTATATATATTATATATATTATATATATTATACATATATATATTAGCAGAAGACGTGACAGAGTGTCTGTTGTAAACACTAAATCCCTCCCGCATGAAGAATGCCCCTCTCAACATAGACTCATAATTAGTGACCTCATAATCAGGACGAGACGTACTTGACAACAGAAGAGGATTATCCTCAGGAGAAAAATATGGAAGCGAAAGGACCCCACAGCCAGTAATAAATTTAAAAGCATATAACTTGATGCTTTCGACAGTAAGGAAGAGCAATTAGAGTCGTACAATATAGAGGGACAGTGGGAATTCCTGAAAGCAAACCTGCTGATGGCAGCATATGAAGTCTGTGGCTGGAGCAGGCCTATAGGCAGGAGAAGAGTAATGTGGTGGTGGAACAGTAAGGTGGAGGAGTCAATTAAGGCCAAAAAGCAGGCTTGGAAAGTATGGCGGGATGGGGGAAGTAGAGAAGACTATCAAGTGGCCAGGAGGGAAGCTAGGAGACAAGTGTAATTCGCAAGAAGGGAGGCAGAGGAAAGAAAGTTCAAGCATGTTCTACAACGTGAGGACCAAAAACGTGAGGTGTTCAGGATTGCTAGTCAATGTGTCAAGGAAAACCGTGATATTGTCGGGGAGAAGTGTGTCCTTAATGATGATGGTGTACTTGCCATCACTGACGCTGATAAGAAGGTAGCTTGGAAGTGTCACTACGAAAGGCTACTAAATGAGGAGAATAAATGGGAGAAAGACAGTCTCCCCCACATCGATCCAATAGAGGGACCAGCAGTGTTAGTCGAAGGTAGTATAATAAGTAAGGCAATCAAAGATATGAAGACAGGTAAGGCGGCTGGGCCTTCGGAAATAGTTGCTGAAATGCTGAAAGCTTCTGGAATGGTGGGACACACTATGGTCACCCGGATAGTAAACCAAGTCATACAGAATGGGGTTGTTCCGAAGGACTGCCGTAGCAGCATCATCATTAACTGCTACAAGGGTAAAGGAGATGCCCTAGATAGGGGTAACTATAGAGGCATTAAATTAATCGACCAGGTCATGAAGGTCACAGAAAAAGTAATAGCGCAACTAATCAGAGAGCGAATTGATCTAGATGAAATGCAGTTCGGGTTTGTGTCAGGTAAAAGTACCACAGACGGTCTTTTCATTGTACGACAACTACAGGAGAAGTACCTAGTTAAAAGTAAACCCCTATACTGAGATTTTGTCGACTTGGAGAAAGCCTTTGACAGAGTCCCCCATTCCATTATCTGGTGGGCTCTTAGAAAACTAGGTGTTGATGAATGGCTTGTGAGAGCTATACAAGCCATGTATAAAGAAACAGTCAGCAAGGTTAGAATTAACAACGAATATAGTGAAGAGTTTAGCGTAAAAGTTGGTGTTCATCAGGGCTCCGTTCTTAGCCCCCTACTATTTATTATTGCCCTTCAGGCTATAACAGTGGAGTTCACGACCGGCTGCCCATGGGAACTCCTATACGCAGATGATCTAACGATCATAGCTGAATCAATGGCTGAACTAGAGTCAGAACTGGATGGAAAAAAGTTCAGAGAGCTTATACCACTATTAGCCGCTAAAGGGTTCTCTCTAAAAATGAAAGGCAAGTTGTATGATGCCTGCATACAAACAGCAATGTTACATGGCAGTGAGACCTGGGTATTGTGTGCAGAGGATATACGCAGACTGGAGAGGAACGAAGCTTGCATGCTCCGCTGGATGTGTAATAGTAATATACGTGAACGGCAAAGCATAAACGAACTAAGGGAAAAATTAGAAATAAGTGGGATCAGATGTTGTTTACTCGAGAGAAGACTACGTTGGTATGGTCACGTGATGCGCATGAAAGACGACAGCTGTATAAAAAAGTTCAGGGCAATAAAAATAGACGGTAGCCACGGAGTAGGCAGACCCAGAAAAACTCGGGACGATTTGATAAATTCCGACCTCACACACTTACACATCTCCAAGACAATGTCACTGGACCGAGATCTTTGGCGCTACACAGTAATACCGAAGACCCGCCTTACCTAAGTACAAAGTGAAACCTACTACAGTCAGTAGGCACCTCTAACAAAAATACAGCACCGTCCCACTACCTCTACCCCATCTACATCACCCCTTTCAATGTAAAGTAATGTTGGTACCACAACATCCAGTCCGAAACAAATGATGTCGTGTAGGTGTCGCGACAAAAAAAAACACACAGTCCACGCTGTAATGTGGCCGTGTAGGTAACACGCTAAAAACCTCCCAGTCCACACTGTAAATGTGGTTGGTGTTAGGAAGGGCATCCAGCCGTAGAAAACCCGCCAGACAGTCATATGCGAGCAAGACAACCACTCTTGCCTCAAGTGGGAAAACTCCCGTCCAAACCCATGCAAGCATAGAAGATGGACATTAAATGATGATGATGATGATGCTAATGATATATATATCTTTACACTTGGACTAGATATATATGATATACTCTATTTTCCCATATCTCTAGATATATCTCTATGATACATGTTGTTATGTTGTAATAGCTAATAATACTGTTTCTGGATATTTTGTGAGGCTGTCTATGATTATTACACAGATGTGTCGCACTGTAATATCTTGGATTGCCGAAAGTGGTTTTATTAATAGATTATGAGAAAGTAGCATTGGAGGAAAAGGAGGAGGAAAAGGATAAAGAGAAGAGGAGAGTAGGAGGATGAGGGAGAAGAGGCAGAAGGGGAGAATGCAGAGGAGGGGGAGGGGAAGATAGTGTGGAGGGGTAGGATGGGGGGATGGGGAGGATGGAGAGGATGAGGGTAAGGAGAATGAGGAGGAGGAGGACGACAACAAGGATGATGATTATGACAACAACAGCAACAACAAGCTAAGATGCTAAATAAAGTTAGAGAGAAGGGAGATAGCTGGGTGAAAGATTGGACACTGATAAACAAATCACAAGTTGCAGAGAGAGTGAGAGATAATAGAAGGGAATTGCAGTTCATTGAATTGATAGAACATTGAACTACTGCCTGTAGACAACTGTAAAATACAAGATTAATCAGTATCAGCTGATTACAATTACTCTATTTGTATGAGTATCTATTATATAACTTGTGTATTATATGCCTTGTGCATAAAACAACCACTGTTTCTGAGGCTAAAAATGGGAATAAATTGTATCTTTACACCTTGTGTAAATATTTTATAAATACGTTGCATGTTATCCATCAAAATAGTGATCTCATGTATGTTGCAATACAATATGTAAAACAACATGTCTTATGTAACCTGACTGTTAATAACCAATAAAAACAGTGTTCAATTACAATGATAGCCAATATATCAAATACTATTTTAAAATAATTGTTATCAACATATATTTGCAATTTTGCCACTTGAAATGAGTATTTTAAGTTTAATAAAACAATTCTGCAAAGGTGTATCCATTTTTTGCAATTGGTTTTAGTTCAAAATGTTCGTATATAGACATGAACATACAGTGGATAACTATAGTGACTAACTATAGAGAGGGATGTTTTATATACACACAAACAAGCAGTTGATAGCTTGACTGGCTATAGAGTGAGATGTTAATCATACACAAGAACATAAAGTAGGTAACTTGTAGAATGCTTGACTGACTATAGAGAAAAGTTTCATATGCCAAAGAACATACAGTTAATAGCTTGACTAACGATAGAGAAGGATGTTTATATACAAAAGAACATAAAGTAGTTAGCTTGATTGACTATAGAGTTGGATGTCTAATACATTTCATTGTTTTGTTGTCCCATGATGTACACATGTTATTGTTAGCTATTTTGTAATAGATACAATGAAAAAAAAAGGGAATTTACAGTTCACAGATATGTAGGTCCAGCTGACCTCCTATAAAGTTGTATACCATAGGAATTTTTTCAGGTGTTTTAACATTTGGGGAGCCAGTCCTAGAACAAAAGGTAACATGGTATGATGTCTTGCTTAAGAATAAAATACAATATCCAGTCCAGGGATCGAGCCTACAGCCTTAACATCATGAGAATATCATCTTAACCATTAGAAAATGCAAATAGTATGGATTACACTTAGAGACAAACATAAATTTATACCATATGGAAGATATATTAAGTTTCAGTCACCAAATAATGTTTATATCAATTACTACTAATGCTCCACTTGGAGCCAGTGTCTGGATATTTATATATATATATATATTAATAAAAGGAATTCCAACTTTATCTGATTAACTCGTTTTATTTACGATCCTTTAAAATTATAATGATATTATAATGAAATAGTATGGTAGAATATTAAATGTTAATTAAACAAGTACTTTCATGCTTTTGCAATCTTCAGGTTCATTGTCAGTGGTGACAGTCAAGTTTGCAGTTTTCAACTGTAATGAGATGGCTGAAATCTGTGCTTATACACAGTAAAAAGCGGCTATAGAATGCTAGGTTTTGCAAACTGTATTTCGCCCAATCAGTGTGTGGTTTCACTATATTACTAAAGGTGATTGGTTTAGGCATCATGGTTGGTTGAGCATGTCTAACGACTTCTATTTCACCGTATCCAAAGTATCAATTGTTTTGCTATTTTTAGAAATGATGAAAATAGCATTTTCTAGGGTTTTTATGAAAAATCTTCAGTAATCATCACTATCAACATCACTTTTATTATTATTATTGTTGTTGTTGTTAGTGATGGTAGTCGACATGGTCGTAGGCATAGTCATAGTAGGAGTAATACCCCTAAGCATTATTATTGTTCATTTAGCTTGGGTTGGAATTTATCAATAAAATTCTTTTCTTTAGGAAAGAGACTAAGGAAAGAGACTACATCACCAATTTTGAGCCAAAACCCATAAGTCAAAAGAAATCCAACTGGTAGTAAAAGAATAAAAAAGTGAGTACATTAAATTACTACACTACTTAAAATTTAGACCTATTATAGTTGGTCCAACATGCCCTACCCATGGTCTAAGCAATTTTGTTGACATTATTTTGAAACCATTATGTATTCACATATCCAGTTTCATCCAGGAAATACTGGGTGGAATCCAGTTTCACCCAGTTAAATACTGGGTGGAAAAACATAGAGAAGTGATTCCCACCAGATTCACAGTGTCATTTATATTAGACGCAGTCAGACTTATTCAGGAAAACCACACATTCTTCAATGGAAAGAAATACATCCAAATTAGAGGCACAGCGATGGGAACAAAGTTTGCTCCCGTTTATGCGAACTCCGTAATGGGATACTTAGAACAACAACTCTACCAAGAAATAGAGGAAAAAATATAGCACTGAATTTAGAAAGTACATTGAAAAGTCTTGAAAGAGATACCTTGATGACTGTTTCACCATCTGGACAGAATCTCTAGATACGCTGGATGAGTTCAATATCCTCCTAAATAAGCTAAACCCATCTCTCCAATTTACAAAAGAGATGAGTAGTACCAAATTACCATTCCAAAAAACGACACCACCATTACCACAGATATATGCTATAAACACACAGACACCCATCAATATCTGAATTTTAAGTCGTGCCATTCACCTCATACAAAATGCAATATTCCATACTGCCTAGCCAGAAGAATTTGTACCATTCTAGAAGATACAAATACCAGGAACAAACGGCTAACAGAACTGAGAGAATTTTTGCTCAAACAAAAATACCCATCTCTACTTATAGAAAATGGCATACACCAGGCTAAAAATACCTATACAACAACTTAGGACAACCCAAGGAAAAAGAAACCAAGAACTGGTCATATTATTTATAATGACACACAACCCATGTCACCAGAATATCTTCAACACTGCCAAAGCAAACCTACCGATCATTGCACAAAGTAATGAATTAAAAGGTTTAATCACAGACCGAGCTTTGACTCTTACTAAAAGGCAGCCGAAAAATTTGAAGCAATTACTAACAAAGGCAAAATTTGACCTTAACAACAAAGACCAATCATTCACTGTATCTAAATGCAATGATAGTCGATGTGGCACATGTCAGTTCATACATACTGGTCAATATATGCATACAAAAACTGGAAAAATATTCACAAATGCAAATATGAACTGCAAAAGCAGAAATCTAATTTACTGCATTAAATGCCCGAATTGTGAAGAACTATGTGTCAGTCAAACTGGAAATGCACTATCGGAACGTGCACGGGTGCACCAACAGCAATTCAGAGACCCAAAAGTCCGTCAGATACCCCTGAGTAACCATCTAGTAACATGTGGTCAGAAAATATTTATATTTTCATTCTACAAATTACACAGCCCAAGTGAAATCAAGAAAAGAATTTTATTGATCAATTCCAACCCAAGCTAAATGAACAATAATAATGCTTAGGGGTATTACTCCTACTATGACTACGCCTACGACCATGTCTACTACCACCACTAACAACAACAACAACAATAATAATAATAAAAGTGATGTTGATAGTGATGATTACTGAAGATTTTTTATAAAAACTCTAGAAAATGCTATTTTCATCATTTCTAAAAATAGCAATACGATTGATGCTTTGGATAGGGTTGAATAGAAGTCGTTAGACATGCTCAACCAACCATGATGCCTAAACCAATCACCTTTAGTAATATAGTGAAACCACACACCGATTGGTCGAAATACAGTTTGCAAAACCTAGCATTCTGTAGCCGCTTTTTACTGTGTATAAGGCACACATTTTAGCCATCTCATTACAGTCGAAAATTGCAAACTTGACTGTCACCACTGACAATGAACCTGAAGATTGCAAAAGCATGAAAGTACTTGTTTAATTAACATTTAATATTCTACCATACTATTTCATTATAATATCATTATAATTTTAAAGGACTGTAAATAAAACGAGTTAATCAGACAAAGTTGGAATTCCTTTTATTAATGTAATCTTCTATACACAATCATACACACCCGTGTATATTTATTTACACACACACACACATATATATATATATATATATATATATATATATATATACATCAACTACAAACCTACCCAATTTAAACTCAATGGATATGCCTTCAACCTTGATGTTGCCTCTCTCTATACGACAGTATCCACTCACACACTGGTCAACCTAGAGACTGACTGCATTATGTGTACAGCTTTGGCCTCATCTCACCAGACATACATCAACTTATAGCCGTCATTGTAGAAAATACAAACTTCATTTTCCAGCACCACACATACAAACAAACAATATGCCTACCCCTGGGTTCCAGTCTTTCAGGCCTTCTGGCCATCACCTATATGAACCAGCTAGAACACTGAGCGCTCAACATTTGCCGCTCTTTTACCTTCTTCACACATACATAGATGATAGGTTCATCCTTACATCATCCTGTGAAGTGGCCCATATAATATCCACAATGTTCTCAAACATGGATAACAACATATGATTCACCATAGAACACCCTGATAAAAATGGTCCCCTGACCCTGCTGGACTTCCAGCTTAGAATAACAAAAGGTGATATCATGAGGTATTCGCTTTTCTTTTAGCTGTTGCCAGGTCCTTTTTGCCAGTGCTGTGGTTTTAATGTTGGGATGCCTAAATGAGGAAAGATGGAAGTAGAATATTTGTTTAAAATGGTCCTGGACCATACCTACATAACTTTGTTTATACTAAATAAGCTCTCTTGCAACAGATTGAGCACTGTTTTCCTTCATCTTTCATCTATGGATTTCTAGCAACACAACACATATCATCATATATGCAATAAATAGGATTTCTAGCAACACAACATATATGTATATACAATAAATATGAATACAAGGGCTAGATTTCCACAATTTCTTTATTAGATAATTTGCTGTCACAAGCAGTTTCTGACATGATTTTTTCCAGACATTTTAGTTAATACATTTTTTAGTAGTGATATGTAGAATGGACTTATTTTCAATGTTTTGCCTTGTCACTAGCTAATTGTCCTCTTGTTTCATGTTCAGACAGTTGCTGTGATGATTTTTCCAGTTGCTGTGGTATATTCTGAACATTACAGTTAACATGTTTAATATAGCAAAAACTAGACATCTTTTGTGTGTCTACATGCAGAATAAATGGCTGAAGACCTGATGTTGTTTGTTTGTTCCATTTGTATTATTTCATTCCATTTCCAAGCTGATCAAATATCTTTTTGTGAAGTTGCATAGCTTAGTCGTTAGAGAGTTGGATTCTCAATCATGAGTTTGTGAGCTTGATTCTCGGACAAGGAGATGCGTTGATTCCTTGAGCAAGGCACATTATTTGACATTGCTCCAGTTCACTCAGCTGTAGAAATGAATTGCGATGTCACTGGTGCCAAGCTGTATCGATCTTTGCCTTTTCCTTGGACAACATCAGATTTCTGGTCTTCTAAAGAAACATTTTGCCTGGGCTTGTACTTCAGAAGGGATCTTTTCAGGTGCAAAACTAATAGACATTCAGGACTGAAGGGAAACTTTACCCATTGCCATTATATATATATATATGTGTGTGCATGTTGTGTGTTGACCCTCCATCAGTTCTAATAACAAATGTTTCAGTTATATTGGATCAAGAATTCCATTCCAAAGACTTTAACATATATTTAGCATAGCATGGTACATAGCAAAGCTGGCTCTTTGAATTACATCTATAGCTCATTTTTTTCACTTGAAGCAAATGAAGCAACTTGAAATAAAGGACAAAACATGCTGCTGAGAATCAAACTCACAAACTTACAATTATAAGCTAAACACCTTAACCACTAAGTCACATGCCATCATGCACACACACACACATAATTACATACATATTTATATATATATATATATATATGGATGTATATATATATAGATATATGTCATCAACATCATTTTCACTATTTAAGAGACATTAAATGATAAAGAATGTATATATATATATATATATATACAACAGAATAAATAGGAAAGTGATATTAAGTGAGAGTGAAGTGTATAATGTAAGGATGAAATGAAATGAAATGGAGCAAATATTTGTAAGAAAAAGAGATATATGTAAATATATGTAAATTGAATCATATCACACATTTGAGAATTTCAAGAGTTTTCAGTTCCTTTTTTTATTATCATTTTTCTTCTTCCATTTATTTGATTTTCTTACAGTCTGAATTCAAATAGAAAGAAGACTTGTTATGAGCTAAAACTAACAAATATTTATTCTTCTAAAATTTCTATTGGCTTTATTTATTTATTATTGTTGTGGTTGTTATTGATTTACACTGTAAATATGATGTTTATTGGATCTTCTACTACATATTGTGTCTCAACAAGGACCTTAGACAGACAGTAATTTCCGGAGTATATATGTATTATTTAACAGGTCAGTGTTTTGTATGAAGTCGGTTTGTCTGTGTCATCTTAACTGAGCAGTGAAAACACAGCTCTGGCTTTCAACAATCGGCAGTTTGTTAGCTAGTGTCACCTAAGATGAGCAGTGAAAACACATCTCTGACCCTCATTAGTCAGCAGTCTATTAGTCAGTAGCCATGAGACTGGGCAGTGAAAACAACACACCTCTGGGCCCACAGAAGTCTGTTACTGTCTCCGTAATTGAGCAATAAAATCACACCTCTATCCCCCAGCAGTCTGTTAGTCAATGTAACCATAGCTGGGCAGTGAAATTTACCTCTGATCCTCAACAATCTGTTTGTCAGTGTCCCCTTAGCTAAGCAGTGAAAACACATTTCTGGCAGTCAGCAGTCAGTTAGTTAGTGCCACCTTAACTAAGAAGTGAAAGCACCTCATGCCTGCAGCTGTCAGCAATCTATTTTACACTGTCACCTTTCCTGAACAGTGAAAACACACCTCTGTCACTCAATTGTTTTTTTAGTCAGTGTCACCTTAGATGAGCAGTGGAAACAAACCTCTGGCTTTCAGCAGTCCATCTTGTGCCAAATTATTATTAGCAATCTTATTTTTATTGCAAGACATCACTACCGTAAGCTTTGTAATATGTGTTCAGAGTCTAGTATACCTATTTTCTGTATGCTGCATATATTTGCAAGGGGTTTTGGTTATATATCTATCTGTGTTTTTTTATCATTTAAGTGTCCCTGTTATTAAATGGATTATTTTAGTTTTCATCATCCATATATATTCTAATGTGAGACTTCTATGCATATGGTGGTACTGATTACCTGACATGCCAAGATATGGCAGGATTTTGGAGTTTGGCTGGAATCCAATCAGTAAATAAAGTATTCTGGCAGATCATTTGCTGAGTTTGTAAAAAGAAAGCCTCCTCGACACCTGATATCAGGAACTTATATGTGATTCTTCTCTCTGAAGAGAGGTGCATCCTCTCAAAATGAAGAGAATACTTTGCTAGACTCCTAAATTTGATCACAACAGCATCTTCTGGTGTACATAGGTGCATCTAGGAGTGATGACTAATTTTTTGGAGACTGAAGTGGCCAGGGGAATTAAAGTGCTTAAATGTGGCAAGATGTCTGGGAGGATGAAATTTAGACTGGGATGTTAATAGCCTTAAATAGAGAAAGTATGTTTTGGTTGACTCATGTGAACCAAGGGAACTGCATCTCTGAAAAGGCACTTGAGCAATGGCAATCAAGTATTATAATCCTAATTTTCTGAAAAGATGACAAAGTGAGATTGCTCTAATTAAAGAAGAATATCCTTGTTAAGCAACCCTGGGGAGTCAAAACCAATGGGTGTAGAATCACTTGGCAGATACTTACAAATGACATGGTGTTACTTAACTTGCAAGTAGGTGATCTCCACCATGCATTTGATAGGCTTGCTGCCAAGTGTTGTATGGTAGGAATGAATTTCAGTGTTGCCAAAACTGAACCCTTCATTCTCTCAAGAAAGCTTGTCCAGTGTGCTCTGCATGTGAGTGGAATTCTACTGCAGTGAGTTCAAGTATCTCAGAGCCATTTTCATGAGTGATATTGGACAGGAAACTGTGATAAATGCAAGAATTGCTGGTACGGATGCAGCAATATGCTAACTTCAGCACTCTTCCATCATAGGAAGGGCGATAGCTGTAAAATACATATTTGCTATTTTCAATTCAGTGTTCATGCTTACTTTTACTTATCGCCATGTATCTTGCATAATGATAAAAAAAATACGATTAGGAACACAAGCAGCTGAAATGGAGTTACTCCAAAGGGTCTTTGGAGTAATGTTACTTGATAGGGTGCATAGGTAAGCTGCTACTTCATACCATTGAGAGATTACAGCACCAGTACTGTAGACATATGGTTAGAATGTCTTAAATGCTGGGCAGATTTTATTTCCAAAGCCAACTAGCTAAAGATCCAGGAGTGAACCATGAGTAAGATGGTTGGATAACATCCATAAGCTTCATTGTACTTGCTTGTCGGTCCAACCGGATTATTTTGATGCATTGCTTCTGATAGGACACTCTGTGATATGTGTCTGAGGACACTTCCTCCATGACCCTGACAGGAATAAGTTGGCAAAGAAGAAGAAACAAACAATGAAAATATAACTGAATATAAAAAGAGGCATATACTGTATTTTCTCCTGTATAATACAAGAAATTTGGAACTAAAATTATGGGCAATATGGTGGGACATTTTTGTATAATAGTACATGTTTTCATAAATTTTCTTTTCAAATGGCAAGACTGCAAATATATATTGATAATAATTGTTTACAAATGATGATATATCGGCATTATTTTTTTATTAGGCAGTGGAGTGGCAGTATTAGACACCATGCTTTGCAGCATAGAGTTATGACCCTTTGCATTCTGAGTTCAAATCCTGCTGAGGTTAGCTTTGTCTTTCATCCTTGAGGGATCAATAAAATAAAATACCAGTAATGCACTGGGGTCAATTTAATCGACTTTCCCCTCCCCCAAAATTGCTGGCCTTGTGCCTATAGTAGAAATCATTATTTTTTTATCTGGGAATCAGCATTATTGAATGTTGTTTGTCTTCAAGACTGGAAGTTGGTAAGATAAATTTCAATAAAGGGGAGTAAATTCTGCCTACTGCTACATTACACACTATCATCTAGTTGTTTTATTTCCTTTAACAACATGAGAAGCTGAATATCATAGTGAAATATGTGTGACATCAAGATTTTGATAGCTAACATGGTTCAATTCAAGTTTATAAAATATTTAGATAGACATGGCTGTATGCCAGGGTTATATTATACACAAGGATCTATTCCCATTTGTTTTTTAACTTCAGAAACAGTTGTCATGTTTATACTCAGGTTGTATAATATCTAAAGAAATACAGTACCCAGTAACAGAAAAAATGCCATAAATTATAAATTGTAAAAAATAAAAAAGAGAGGAGAAAACAAAATATTTCCATACGTTATCTATGTGCAAAATGTCAAACAACATAAAAAAAAGTTTTCATGGCTATACATACTGTATATACAACAGCGTGGCATTTTTTTAAACATCAGCATAAAATGCAGAAATGCAAAAAGTAAAATATAATATATTATATTTGCGAGAAGATAATGTAAAGTGACAGATTTGCTGGGAGGCAAATTGCTTGAAAGACATTTGCCAATATTCATAAGATTCAAAATGTGTTAATTCTCTTTGCAACTGTGACTAGAAATGGTTGTTTTTTTGTTTTTTTAAACATAACAAGCAGTCAAACTATAGAATAAATATAGAAAGTAGATGTTTGATTCAAGAGTTAATTGCGTTAATATGTGATTTGACCGTAACTATTCACATTTGTCTGTTGTAATTTTGGCAGATATAGATGCTACTCCATATTGCATTATATTGTATACCTTTTAAGGGTAGGGGGTTGGCAGAATCATTAAAGTAGCAGACAAAATGTTACTTTTGTTCCACTAGAATCAGTTTTTCTTTTTCTCTGGCAAGCCTCGATATTTGTTATTTCTTCTTTCTCAATCTGTTCTTTTGCTGCATTACCAGACATAAGAACACTTGTTTTAGCTAGAATCAGTTTTTCTATTTATGCTTTTATTTCAGAGCTTCTGAACCATTGCTGTTTTTCACTTTGCTTTCTTCTTCACTGGCAAGCCTTGTTACTTATTATTTCTTCATTCTCAGTCTGTTCTTTTGCCACATTACTAGGCCTAAGAACTATTGTGGCATATAGTTATATTCCTTTACATTCTAAGTTCAAATTCTACTGATGTCAGCTTGTCTTCCATCCTTACAGGATCGATAAAATAAAGTAGCAGTGATGCACTGGGGATGACTTAATCAACTTTCCCTTCCCCACAAATTGTTGGCCTTCTGCCTTTACCAGAAATCATTATTTAGAGAATTAGCAAAATCATTACAGCATTGGACAAAATACTTTGCAGCATTTGTTCTGGTTCTTAATGCTCTGATTTCAAATCCTGCCAAGGTTGACTTTGGCCTTTGTCTTTCTGGGAGTTCAGAAAATATAGTACCAGAAAATTACTGAGGTCAACATAATCATTTACACTCTACAACAAATTGCTGCCTTTGTGCCTAAATTAGAAACTATTATTATTATATCTTCTTATATCTTTTTGACGCATAGAGTTACAGCCCTTGCCATTCTGAGTTCAAATCCCGCCGAGGTTAACTTTGCCTTTCATCCTTATGGGGTCGATAAAATAAAGTACCAGTAATGTACTGGGTAATTGCTGGCCTTGTGCCAATAGTAGAAACAATTATTATTATATCTTCTTATCTTCAAATCCCAAAGTGAGAACAGAAGAAAATAGAAAAAAAAAAATACAAAAAGAAAAACTTTAATAGAAGGTAAAGTTACAGGTGTGACTAAGGAGATCAATTCAGAATCACTTGATTCTGAATGCAGTCCTGCTGCATAGCATCTAGGTTGACCAATGCCTTGTATAAATATATATATATATATACGAGGGTAGAAGTACCACATTGGTTTGATAAATTTAACCTGAAGCAAATGGAAGATATAGAATATATATACAGACCGTCTCGATAACTATTTCATCTCTCGGACAGATTAGAGATTTAATATGTTTCGAACTGAAAATTGTGTTTGTAACAGATAATCCGTAGGCTATCCTCAGCGAGAGACAAGATTAAATGGAACAAGCACATACAACTAAAAGCCACACGAATGAATATCTCACCTCATGTGCTGGACGTTAGAAGTGGTCTGAGTGGATATGCTAAAAACAATAGCCTTAATACACCCAACTTATAAGCTCACTGTGTTTATTTCTACATATATTATTATATAATGCTCAGTATTTATACTTTGAGCTAGTTAATTACAGGGTATCAATATGAGTTAGTAATTCTGTATTTTATTTGTATATATATATATGTGTGTGTGTGTGTGTGTGTGTGTGTATAAGTAGAGAGAGAGGGGAGAGAGAGAGAGAAAGAGAGAGAGAGTAAGTCGTTTTCAGATACGGAAACTGATAAAGGTAGGTGAGGAAGTTTTAACAGCTCAAAAATACAGGATTTATTACATTAAAATGTACATAAGGCTACATCAATTTAAAAAAAAGTATGAATTCCTAATATGAATGTTTATGTATACACATAGAGCAAATATTACATTGAAAATAAGACCAAATACTGCTAATTATACCATATCTTAATTAACATATGTTTCATCCATCTTACTGAATATATATTAATTATTGATTAATTAATTATAAAATCTACTACTTGCAATCTTCAGAATTAATTAGACATAAGCAACATTTTTACCTCAACAAGAACATTCTGTATAA
The DNA here is from genome assembly GCA_964016885.1 of Eledone cirrhosa. Taxonomy (NCBI): domain Eukaryota; kingdom Metazoa; phylum Mollusca; class Cephalopoda; order Octopoda; family Eledonidae; genus Eledone; species Eledone cirrhosa. Next base: position 254,776,533 of record OZ024742.1, read on the forward strand.
AACATACCCTAATGGTAAAGTTTGTATACAGAATGCTCTTGTTGAGGTAAAAATGTTACTTATATGTCTTATTAATTCTGAAGATTCCAGTTAGTAGATTATATAATTAATTAATCAATAATTAATATATATTCAATAAGATGGATGAAACATATGTTGATTAAAATATGATATAATTAGCAGTATTTGGTCTTATTTTCAATATATATATATATTAGGCTGGTTGCCAGGTTTTCATATCATCATCATCATCATCATCATCATCACCGTTTTACGTCCGTTATTCCATGCTAGCATGGGTTAGACAGGTTGTCCTGTTGTTGGCAGTGTCTGGTCGGCTGATCATGTCTTGCTCATACAGGAACTGATTTTGGCTTGGTTTCTACAGCTGGATACTCTTTCTAACACCAACCTCATTTACAGTGAGGGCTGGGTGCTTTTTTCTGTCGCCTACACGTCCACTTTACAGTGTGGGCTGGGTGCTTTTTTGCCGTGGCACCTCCATGACCACTTTGCAGTGGGATGGGATTGGGCATATTGTCTATATGCTTCAGCTTGTACCCATGGGAGGTTGGGTACTCTGTATTACAGATTGACGCCAGAGGTCACGGTTGTGTGTCATCGCATTTGAGAGGTGTAATTGGGTAAGATCGGCTTTTATCACCTCATCCCAGGTCTTCTTGGGTCTCCCCACTCCGTGGTTTCCAATGACTTCTAGTGCTCTGCACCTTTTTATGCAGCTGTCATCCTTCATACGCATCACATGTCCATACCAACGCAACCGCCTCTCCTGCACACAGCATTTGATTCCTCTTATGCTCAGTCTCTCTCTCAATTCATTTATGCTTTGCCGTTCGCGTATATTACTATTACACATCCATCGGAGCATGCAGGCTTCGTTTCTTTCTAATCTACGTAAGTCTTCCACCTTCAGCGCCCAGGTCTCACTACCATGTAACATTGCTGTTCGTATACACGCATCATACAATCTGCCTTTCATTTTGAGGGAAAAGCC
>OZ024742.1:254782547-254785618 GCA_964016885.1 Eledone cirrhosa
AGATCGTAAAGGGACGTAACTATGCTGGAAAGCATGGCGCCCGACCCTCTACCGATACTGCCAATCCACCACCCTTATATACGTAATATACGTAATAATAATAATAATAATATATATATATATATATATATATATATATATATATATATATATATATATATATATATATATATATATATATATATATATATATATATATATATATATATATATATATATATATATATATATATATATATATATATATATATATATATATATATATATATATATATATATATATATATATATATATATATATATATATATATATATATATATATAAATATATATATATATATATATATATATATATATATATATATATATATGAAATACGTCCCTTCACGCACAAGGCGCCAAGGTACGCATGTATTGTCCAACCAAGTGCCAATGTGGTTCAAGGCTCGTTAATTTATTAACCCGCCATTGAACCACATTGGCACTTGGTTGGACAATACATGCGTAGCTTGGCGCCTTGTGCGTGAAGGGACGTATTTCATATTACTACTACCTCCACTAACGTTGAGAACAAACCGGGTCATTCCGACTGCTGCTAGCAATAGCGGTGGCTAGTTTGACCTACCTCCTTTTGCCTCTATCTTTGCTACGGCCCTTGATAAACGTGTTCTACATCATCCACTCTCATCCCAGGAGCAGTTTTTGATAGCGCTAGTTTGTGATTTAAATTCAGGAATTTTATATTCTTTGAATGAAAAGAACCTTCTGACGAGAATCTTTCTTTGCAACGAAGGCCGTAAGGTCTCCGTTTTATTTTTGGGATTCGAAACCGATCGGTAAAGGTAACTATAGTAGGTAAAGTCAATTTTTTTAAATTTATTTTGAAACTTTTTCATTATTTACTAAACCTTGTTTATATTTGTTCTGGCTCGTTAATTTATTAACCCGCCATTGAACCACATTGGCACTTGGTTGGACAATACATGCGTACCTTGGCGCCTTGTGCGTGAAGGGACGTATTTCATATTACTACTACCTCCACTAACGTTGAGAACAAACCGGGTCATTCCGACTGCTGCTAGCAATAGCGGTGGCTAGTTTGACCTACCTCCTTTTGCCTCTATCTTTGCTATGGCCCTTGATAAACCTGTTCTACATCATCCACTCTCATCCCAGGAACAGTTTTTCATAGCGCTAGTTTGTGATTTAAATTCAGGAATTTTATATTCTTTGAATGAAAAGAACCTTCTGACGAGAATCTTTCTTTGCAACGAAGGCCGTATGGTCTCCGTTTTATTTTTGGGATTCGAAACCGATCGGTAAAGGTAACTATAGTAGGTAAAGTCAATTTTTTAAAATTTATTTTGAAACTTTTTCATTATTTACTAAACCTTGTTTATATATATATATATATATATATATATATATATATATATATATATATATATATATATATATATATATATATATATATATTGTTATACTTGGGGAGGGTCATATTTGCGTAACATTGCCAGAATTAATAACAGAACACACTCACTGTTTGGTTGGTTTTCGCTTCTCGCTGTCTTTTATTATATCTGCGATCTAACTTACTCGGTCCTCAATGTTGCCATTGACTGACCGGCGGTCAAAAATAATACAGATACAATATAGACACAAACACATATATATATATATATAGTTTACATAATTTACATAAATCTTTCGTTGCACATCTGCAACATCGTCAGTGGTGTTATATTCATTGTTCCTCCTGTTGTGTTGTATGTCTACGCCATTTTTTCATATATATATATATATATATATATACACACGTGTATACAGATACAGACACATATACATATGGCAAACTCACACACGCATATGTGCACATACACACACTCACATGTTAATAGATTTTACTCTTATTGGAACGCTCTCACACACACACACGCACACATGTTAATAGTTATACGTCATGTATCTTTGACAGTATCAAAAGACAGCGTCTTTCACTCTCTCTCTCTCCCTCCCGCTATCTCCCTCTTGTAGTATGTCTCTTTCTTTTACTCTCACTCTCTCTCTCTCTTTGTAACTTACATTCTATCGAAAAACGCTGTTACGAATGGGAGGAGTAAGAGGAGAAAAAAGCGACTTCGTCACTTCGCCTCACCGTTTCTTTCTCTCCCCTCTCACTCCCTCATTATGTAGAGACATTGGTCACTTCACTAATTCGATCCCTAGAACAGAAGAATTTTAATTTTTTTTTTGCTCAAAACATTTCCGGGGTCATATTTATTACACCTGTAAAGTTTGAAAAACAACCGTTTGGTACTTTTTGAGTTTCAGGGAAACAGACACACAGACATCCTCTGTTTTATATATATAGATATATACTATATATATATATATATAGAGAAAATTGAGGTTGGTAATGGCACATGGAATATATAAGAGACAGAATACTTTTTTGTGAAAAAACATAATTTTATAAGGTAAGGAAATAATAAAGGGTATAAAAAATGACCGGTTTCGATGGGTCTGCAAAAGCCATCTTTTCAAATGTTGATTAATATTAAGAAAAATTAATAATACGAAGAGTTAAAATTTGAGACTTGAAAATTCAAGTATAAAATTCATTGTGGGATTTCATAGCAGTTTTCATCTAGGTAGCAACAACAAGTTGACTGCTGTGTCCCTTTCTGGTAGTGAATGAGAAGTTATTTGGGGTGTGGGTTATTTTATAAAGGTCAGATTTAGCAATAGCCAGCTGCTGGTCAGTGAGGGGGTGGAAGCAATATACACACACATATATCTTCCTATGATGGGTAGATATATATATATATATATATATATATATATATATATATATATATATATATATATATATGTGTGAAAAAATGGGGAGAAGAATACTGCAGGTTGCACATCGATAACATGTTATAAAATGAGTCCCTCATCAGTGATTTGCCAACGATCATAGATATTTCATTGCATTAAAAATCATATACCTCACGTTGGTGCAATAATAACTAAATTAAGTTATTAGGACAATTAAAACGCGTAAAGCGAGTGAGACAAGTAAACAA
>OZ024742.1:254785818-254790818 GCA_964016885.1 Eledone cirrhosa
AAAGTCAACCTCGGCGGGATTTGAACTCAGATCATAAAGGGATGTAACTAAATAGTATACGTAATAATAATTGTTTCTACTTTAGGCACAAGGCCAGCAATTACCCAGTGCATTACTGGTACTTTATTTTATCGACCCCGTAAGGATGAAAGGCAAAGTCAACCTCGGCGGGATTTGAACTCAGATCGTAAAGGGACGTAACTATGCTGGAAAGCATGGCGCCCGACCCTCTACCGATACTGCCAATCCACCACCCTTATATACGTAATATACGTAATAATAATAATAATATATATATATATATATATATATATATATATATATATATATATATATATATATATATATATATATATATATATATATATATATATATATATATATATATATATATATATATATATATATATATATATATATATATATATATATATATATATATATATATATATATATATATATATATATATATATATATATATATATATATATATATATATGAAATACGTCCCTTCACGCACAAGGCGCCAAGGTACGCATGTATTGTCCAACCAAGTGCCAATGTGGTTCAAGGCTCGTTAATTTATTAACCCGCCATTGAACCACATTGGCACTTGGTTGGACAATACATGCGTAGCTTGGCGCCTTGTGCGTGAAGGGACGTATTTCATATTACTACTACCTCCACTAACGTTGAGAACAAACCGGGTCATTCCGACTGCTGCTAGCAATAGCGGTGGCTAGTTTGACCTACCTCCTTTTGCATCTATCTTTGCTACGGCCCTTGATAAACGTGTTCTACATCATCCACTCTCATCCCAGGAGCAGTTTTTGATAGCGCTAGTTTGTGATTTAAATTCAGGAATTTTATATTCTTTGAATGAAAAGAACCTTCTGACGAGAATCTTTCTTTGCAACGAAGGCCGTAAGGTCTCCGTTTTATTTTTGGGATTCGAAACCGATCGGTAAAGGTAACTATAGTAGGTAAAGTCAATTTTTTTAAATTTATTTTGAAACTTTTTCATTATTTACTAAACCTTGTTTATATTTGTTCTGGCTCGTTAATTTATTAACCCGCCATTGAACCACATTGGCACTTGGTTGGACAATACATGCGTACCTTGGCGCCTTGTGCGTGAAGGGACGTATTTCATATTACTACTACCTCCACTAACGTTGAGAACAAACCGGGTCATTCCGACTGCTGCTAGCAATAGCGGTGGCTAGTTTGACCTACCTCCTTTTGCCTCTATCTTTGCTATGGCCCTTGATAAACCTGTTCTACATCATCCACTCTCATCCCAGGAACAGTTTTTCATAGCGCTAGTTTGTGATTTAAATTCAGGAATTTTATATTCTTTGAATGAAAAGAACCTTCTGACGAGAATCTTTCTTTGCAACGAAGGCCGTATGGTCTCCGTTTTATTTTTGGGATTCGAAACCGATCGGTAAAGGTAACTATAGTAGGTAAAGTCAATTTTTTAAAATTTATTTTGAAACTTTTTCATTATTTACTAAACCTTGTTTATATATATATATATATATATATATTGTTATACTTGGGGAGGGTCATATTTGCGTAATATTGCCAGAATTAATAACAGAACACACTCACTGTTTGGTTGGTTTTCGCTTCTCGCTGTCTTTTATTATATCTGCGATCTAACTTACTCGGTCCTCAATGTTGCCATTGACTGACCGGCGGTCAAAAATAATACAGATACAATATAGACACAAACACATATATATATATATATAGTTTACATAATTTACATAAATCTTTCGTTGCACATCTGCAACATCGTCAGTGGTGTTATATTCATTGTTCCTCCTGTTGTGTTGTATGTCTACGCCATTTTTTCATATATATATATATATATATATACACACACGTGTATACAGATACAGACACATATACATATGGCAAACTCACACACGCATATGTGCACATACACACACTCACATGTTAATAGATTTTACTCTTATTGGAACGCTCTCACACACACACACGCACACATGTTAATAGTTATACGTCATGTATCTTTGACAGTATCAAAAGACAGCGTCTTTCACTCTCTCTCTCTCCCTCCCGCTATCTCCCTCTTGTAGTATGTCTCTTTCTTTTACTCTCACTCTCTCTCTCTCTTTGTAACTTACATTCTATCGAAAAACGCTGTTACGAATGGGAGGAGTAAGAGGAGAAAAAAGCGACTTCGTCACTTCGCCTCACCGTTTCTTTCTCTCCCCTCTCACTCCCTCATTATGTAGAGACATTGGTCACTTCACTAATTTGATCCCTAGAACAGAAGAATTTTAATTTTTTTTTTGCTCAAAACATTTCCGGGGTCATATTTATTACACCTGTAAAGTTTGAAAAACAACCGTTTGGTACTTTTTGAGTTTCAGGGAAACAGACACACAGACATCCTCTGTTTTATATATAGATATATACTATATATATATATATATATATATATATATATATATATATATATATGTGTGAAAAAATAGGGAGAAGAATACTGCAGGTTGCACATCGATAACATGTTATAAAATGAGTCCCTCATCAGTGATTTGCCAACGATCATAGATATTTCATTGCATTAAAAATCATATACCTCACGTTGGTGCAATAATAACTAAATTAAGTTATTAGGACAATTAAAACGCGTAAAGCGAGTGAGACAAGTAAACAACAAAGAGGAAAGCTAACCGTAGATAGGAAGAGACACAAGCTACATAGTTATTCTATCAATATAAGCTGGGTGAATATATGAGCGAGTAGAAATTAGACCTTTCGAGATGAATCCAATGTAAGAAAGAAGGAAACTGTTTTCGTCGCGAACGGGGTGAAGTGAGAAGGGGAGAAACAGTGAGTGAGTGAGTGGAAGTGTGAGGATGAGGTCAGTAGAGAGAAAGTGTTAACTGACATGACAGAGGGGACGAAATAGAGTAAGAGAAACAGAGAGAACGAGTGAGCAGTAAGAGAGAGAGAGAGAAAAACAGAATCGCAGTTTAGGTAAATATATGTGAAAAAATTGGGAGAAGAATACTGCAGGTTGCACATGGATAGCATGTTATAAAATGAGTCCCTCATCAGTGATTTGCCAACGATCATAGATATTTCATTGCATTAAAAACCATATACCTCACGTTGGTGCAATAATAACTAAATTAAGTTATTAGGACAATTAAAACGCGTAAAGCGAGTGAGACAAGTAAACAACAAAGAGGAAAGCTAACCGTAGATAGGAAGAGACACAAGCTACGTAGTTATTCTATCAGTATAAGCTGGGTAAATATATGAGCGAGTAGAAATTAGACCTTTCGAGATGAATCCAATCTAAGAAAGAAGGAAAAAAAAATATATATATACTATATATATATATATATATATATATTATATATATATATACTATATATATATATATATATATATATATATATATATATATATATATATATATATATATATATATATATATACTATATATATTATATATATATATATATATACTATATATATTATATATATATATATATATATATATATATATATATATATATATATATAGATATATATATATACTATATATATATATATATATATATATATATATATATATATATATATATATATATATATATATATACTATATATATTATATATATATATATATATACTATATATATTATATATATATATATATATATATATATATATATATATATATATATATATATATATATATATATATAGATATATATATATTATATATATATATACTATATATATATATATATATATATATATATATATATATATATATATATATATATATATATATATAATATATATATAATATATATATATATATATATATATATATATATATATATATATATATATATATATATATATATATATATATATATATATATATATTATATATATATTATATATATATATATATATATATATATATATATATATTATATATATATATATATATATATATATATATATATATATATATATATATATATATATATATATATATATATATATATATATATATCTAAGGCGGGTAAAATTCCCGAGATCCATGGACGAGTTTTCTCCAGCGGTCTCTGTCCCTCATTATCGCTGCCATGTCCTGCATCTCCAACAGACCAGTGTCTGTCCTAAGGGCATCAACATACGTTACGATTAGACCTATCTTCCCACACTCACACACACACACCCACATACCTACACCTTCATGCATTCTCCCACACACATATACAGGCACGTATATAAAATAAAAAATAAAAAATAAAAAATAAAAAATAAAAAATAAAAAAAAAACCCTAAACAAACCCCTCTTAAAGGGAGACTACTCTTTATCCACCTAATTTTAATTCTTTGATATTAGAGTTAGAACAGATACTCTATACTATTTCCGGTCAGCATGGCTTGACTAGAGATTTAAGACGCTAGTTTGAGACCTTTACTTCCCTCCGAAGAAGAGATATTATCTCGAAAATTAAGGACATTTAAATAAATTCAAGGTGAAAGACGAATTATCATCAATATCTTTCACTATTGCATTATTTTTTCTATGTCCATACCTGCATTGTTTTGGCCTTATTACACATATTCAAACGTTTATACCTCATTACACAATGCTTCAAGTGAACTATAACCTCCTCCTTTCATTACGCCTAAGCCAGGCCCAGTTCACAACTGTAAAGAAACTCTTCCAGCTATCTGAAAAGCGCGCCAAAGCCGGCTGCCAAATAAACTTCCTAAAACGATGCCTGAATAACAACATCATCCCCAAAACCATCAAAAATTTACACCTACCAACATGCTTCAAATCACCAGGCCTCAAACGATCACTCAGTTACATACAAAAATTCTGCCTAAGAAAACTCATACAACACCTACACCGCATGCTACAACATCACATACGGACTATTTCCAGCCTTGTACCACAACTCGCTGAAACCCCAGAACC
>OZ024742.1:254800818-254818318 GCA_964016885.1 Eledone cirrhosa
ATATCCCATGAATCTAATGTATGATGTTAGGATTCTTGAGACAAAATGTTGGGAAAGATAATGTTCCATTCCTCAGCACTTATGATACAGGAGTACCAAATATATTTGTCACCATTGAGGCAAACCTGCCAATCCTGTTACATTCGTCATCATCATCACCATTTTACGTCAGTTCGTCCACGCTAGCATGGGTTAGATGGGTTGTCCTGTTGTGGGCAGTGTCCAGTCGGCAGACCTTGTCTTGCTCATATGGGAACTGATTCTGGCTTGATTTCTACAGCTGGATGCCCTTCATAACACCAACCTCATTTACAGTGAGTGCTGGGTGCTTTTTTTCCGTGGTGCCTCCAGTTTGCAGTGTGGGCTGGGTGCTTTTTTGCTGTAGCACCTCCACGACCACTTAGCAGTGGAATCATAGGGACACCCTATCATCTCATTTCTACAGCTGAGTAAACTGGAGCAATGTGAAATAAATTGTCTTGCTCAAGGAAACAACACATCATCCAGTCCGAGAATTGAACTCACAATCTTTCGATTGCAAGCCCAATGCTCTAACCATTAAGCTATGTGCCTTCATACACATAAATTAACTGGAAAACAGAAAATCTGATTTACTGTATTATCTATCTTGACTACAAAGAGAATTATATTGGTGAGATCAGGAACCCTTTATATGAATGAGTCAGAGTGCACAAACAACAGATACGAAAACTGCAACTTAGGAAAATCCCATTCAATGAACATTTAGAAATTTGCAGTAACAGCAAATTCAAAATATTCTTTATTTATAAGTGTTCAAAAGATGATTTAAGATACCGACGAGAATTGGAGAAGTATTTTATAAAAAAATACACTCTGAAACTAACCATAACAGCTCTATTTTAAGAGATGTGAAGATGCACATGGGGTACTTCAGATTTGACCACCCTTTTAACAACAACTAAATTTATTCCTTGATAAGTTGAGTGGAAGACAAATACGCTAGATTAAAATTATTATTAAGGTTCTATTATTATATATTCTTTTGCACAAGTGATAAATCATTTAGTATTACTTCTGACAATTATACTATATCTATATATTATTCTGTGTACTACCAAAGACCTTGATAAGAATGTCTTTTCTAATGGTTGGTATTTTTGGTTTATCAAATGTTTTACAATGTTTAGTCATTTTAATTCTTGTGATCAAGTATTTGGTAGAGACTCTAGCTTTTAGAGCAATGTTTAAACATTTTTTTATTTCAAAGTATATTTATTTATTTTGATTTTAAAAATTAACAAAAAGAAATATAATAATACAATGCTTACAGAACGAAAGCACAAACAAATGTAATATAAAGGAAAGGGAAAGGGGAAACAGAAAAAAAAGAAAGGAAAAGAAAGAGAAAAGAAAAAAAAACACAGAAGCGGTTAGCACACACATCTGGGACGACATACAACAAAAGGCAGGTGAAAGAGGTAGACAATCAAGCCACTACCAGAGTAAAAGATGACAGTATCTAGAGGAGCACTGGGAAACCTCTCTGATGATTTTTGAGGCAAGCCAGCATGCTCGAAGTGCTTCCTTGAGTGATGGTGAGGCGAATGCGCTGGAACAACCAAGCACCCTCACGAGCTTCACCAGATACCTCTATTAGGTGAGCCGCCAGTGAAGGTAGGAATCTCGCAGTCAGTATCTCGACTCCCCCAAACGTCTCGAATGATACAGGTTGGAAAATGTAGTTGGTTGATAGATCACGGTATTTTAGGATTTTTTTCCATTTGGTTGTGGAAGCTGTGGCTCCCGCTCTAACCGCAGCATTCAGGATGTGGGAAGATGCAAAAGATTCAGTAACTGTGATGTCCCAGACAAGACATCTGCCTCTGGACCAGGGGCACAGGGTAAGGCCATCAGGTCTTTTCCCATCAATTCTGGACAACCCAGATTGAGGGGATGTTTGCCAAAGCTCTCTTGAGAATAAGGTTTAGCTCCATGGGAGCGACTGGCATTCAGGCAGCAAGAAAGACCATGAAGGCCTGTGGAGTTAAGGAGTTTGCTACATCGACACCTCAGACCCGTACAGACACCAACTCCCACTCTGAGGGCAATGGATATGCGAAGTTCGTCCAACCTGAGTAGGCCACCAATGTTAGCCACGGGTAGGGTGTCAACCCAGTCACCTGAGTTTTGAGCTTATGATATAATCCAGGCACATGCCAGGCGATGTGAGTATGATGGGGAGGAATGTTTATAGAAAAAATGTGCAGATCAAATCAAATCAATTTAGGATAAGAAATGTTATAGGATCTGTGGTGAGATGATTACATAAAATATATTGAGGATATTAACAGGAAGTGGTCACAAGTGACACGCATACACATACACCGATGCATACACATGTAAACATCTGAGTGTTTTTGTTATGCTGGAAGTGTGTGGTGAGAGGGGGTTACTATTTGTATCAACCCCTAAAAAATGTACATCAATTTGGAAACAAAATATATATACACATATTCATCTATATATAGGATACATCCGAATAATTAATTGCCATTCTGAAAGTATGGATTTATAACGGCGGCGAAGATTCGAAACCGAATCTGAGCTTTCCCGCTTCTGGGAAAAGCCGTGGTAAGTTTTTTACCTTTTTGGCTTGCTCCTTGTGTTCTCGCTACAATGATTTCATTTGGTCATTCAACTTCCCGTCTGGGAGGGGAGTCCTGTAGCGCTCTCTAGACAGGAAGTAGCTGGAGTTACTTCCCGTTGAGGTTGCAAAGACTTCTTTGTGACTTCCGTCCGGAGAACTATAAAGGAGAGAGCTGGAAGCTATCTCTCTCTCTTCTCAACTTCTGGATGCTGGCCTTCGGCCAGGCGCGTTCCTCCGAAGGAATACTCTCCCCATTCCTGACTGCAAAAAGTTAAACAACTTACCACGGCTTTTCCCAGAAGCGGGAAAGCTCAGATTCGGTTTCGAATCTTCGCCGCCGTTATAGATTCATTTCATGTGTCATTGAGTGTTGTGCTATCATGCAAATACCTCGATAAATTTCGAATGCATATATATATACATTCTAAATTATGTATATATATATATATGTATGTCTCTTTCTCTTAATTTCGAGTATTATTTTGTTGACCGGACACCTTCCTGGTGGCAAGGTTGTAAAAGAAAAGAAATTGTCATCCCTTGAATCGCAAGAATGTTTTGCAAATTTAGAAGGTGCCAGCTATCGCAGCCATTTGTAGACTATGAATTAGGGAGCTGCGCTTTTTGTCCGCAAATCCAAGTTCAGTCATACTTTGGTCCAAGCGGGTTGGTATATAACCCGTAGCTCCAATAATGATGGGTATGAAGCTAAAGGTGTATCTTGGATACTGGATTTGTAAACTCCTCATCAATGGTCCGTAGATGTCCTCCTCCTGTATTTTTCTGACAACGTTTACATCAAGTGGGCAGCTGATCTCCACAACAGAACACGTTTTCAATGTGTGGTCCCAAACAACAATATCAGGCCGGTTGTGCTTTAATTTGGTGGCAATTTTTATTTTCAGGTTCCACCAGTATTCCTTAGTGCCATCTGTCTCAATATATTCTTCCTCGTTTGTTGTTAATTTTGTTTTCCGAAGTGCGTTCCAGATGGTTCTAGCCATCCCATCGTGTCTCATGGGGAGGTAGTAGCGAGATGACATTCTTTCGCAGCTGGCAACAATGTGGCTTACATCCTCGATCTTTGTTTTACATAGCCTACATTTATTGTCAGCTGCAGGCCTTCCCCTTTTGTGCAGCAGATATTTGGTAGGAAGTTCTTGTTCCTGTATTGCATAGAGATATCCCTCAAGGTGTGACGTCATAAACTTGTCGGAACTCCATGCCAGGCTTTTTGAGTGGTTTATCCCCTCTATGGTCTCTGTTTTACGTATGTATGTATGTATGTATGTACGTATGTATGTATGTATGTATGTATGTATGTATGTATGTATGTTTTCTCTTTCTCTTAATTTCGAGTATATATTTTTGACCGGCCACCTTCCTGGTGGCAAGGTTGTAAAAGAAAAGAAATTGTCATCCCTTGAATCGCAAGAATGTTTTGCAAATTTTGAAGGTGCCAGCTATCGCAGCCATTTGTAGACTATGAATTAGGGAGCTGCGCTTTTTGTCCGCAAATCCAAGTTCAGTCATACTTTGGTCCAAGCGGGTTGGTATATAACCCGTAGCACCAATAATGATGGGTATGAAGCTAAAGGTGTATCTTGGATACTGGATTTGTAAACTCCTCATCAATGGTCCGTAGATGTCCTCCTTCTCCTGTATTTTTCTGACAACGTTTACATCAAGTGGGCAGCTGATCTCCACAACAGAACACGTTTTCAATGTGTGGTCCCAAACTACAATATCAGGCCGGTTGTGCTTTAATTTGGTGGCAATTTTTATTTTCAGGTTCCACCAGTATTCCTTAGTGCCATCTGTCTCAATATATTCTTCCTCGTTTGTTGTTAATTTTGTTTTCCGAAGTGCGTTCCAGATGGTTCTAGCTATCCCATCGTGTCTCATGGGGAGGTAGTAGCGAGATGACATTCTTTCGCAGCTGGCAACAATGTGGCTTACATCCTCGATCTTTGTTTTACATAGCCTACATTTATTGTCAGCTGCTGGCCCTCCTCTTTTGTGCAGCATATATTTGGTAGGGAGTTCTTGTTCCTGTATTGCATAGAGATATCCCTCAAGGTGTGATGTCATAAACTTGTCGGAACTCCATGCCAGGCTTTTTGAGTGGTTTATCCCCTCTATGGTCTGTGTTATACGCCTCAAGTATCCATGCACAACTTTTTCTGTAAATTGGTCAATTTTTTTATCTTGTTTGAACATTGAATACGATCTTCCGATTTCTCTGGGTGAGAGATTTATATCAGGCTTTATTCCATATCTCTCCTCCAGATCAGTCGCTATTCTAATGATATTTCTTTTTTCATGCTCATAAACCTGGGCAAGATGGTTGCCAACCTTTTTCCTCTGTTGAAGGTGTTGCTTCAGTGTTACTATACGGGTCTCATATATTGTTAATATTGATTTTAGACCCCGGCCACCTTCCTTGCGTGAGAAGTATAGCCTATCCACATCACCATTGATGTTAAAGTTCCCAGTAACACTGAGAAGTTTTCGAGTTCTAACATCCATCTCACTTAGTTCTTGCAATGACCAGTTCAGTAGGCCAAATGTTGGCGTTAGAATTGGCACAGCATAAGTATTGTGGGCAATGTATTTGTTGTATGCTGACAGTTCTGATGGCCATATTTTCTTTACTCTTCTGAGGTATTCAGTTCTGGTTCTCTCCTTATTTATGGGTCCATCATATCTGATATTCTCATCCTGTCCAAGATATCTGTAGTTGTCACCTGACTGCAGAGGTTGTATTGTCAGGTCGTTCATCTCTAGATTTCTAGAGGAGGGCACAGCTCTTCTACGTTTTACTGCCAAATATGAACACTTGGACTCACGATGTGTGTATGTATGTATGTATGTATGTATGTATGTATGTATGTATGTATGTATGTATGTATTTATGTATGTATGTATGTATGTATGTATGTATGTATGTATGTATGTATGTATGTCAGGTCGCTCTTGAGTGCTTCTGGTAACATGTAACCCAGTACAACCTGTCTCATGATCGGGTCATGGGCGACTAAACCGGCAACCCCACCAAGCTTGCTTGGTGAGGAGGGTGATATTTGGACACCCTGTGGGATGAAATACAAGACCCGGCAAAGAGTGAAGGAACTCAGCAGAGTCAACGGCCATCCAAATAGTACTTTTTCTTTTTACCTGGGAGTGAAAGACCCACAGTTGTTGTTACAACACCTTTCTACGAGAGGGAAACTAAAAAAAAAAAAACCTGCGGTTTCGGAAGTATCCAATGATGTTGACTAGTTCTCCCTTTTGGGTAGTATTTTCGATGCTCAGAGAGTGGGATTGGTCGAGTGCTAAGCCTTTCTCCATTTAAAAAATCTTCAAAGCACAGATATTGCTTGTTCAGAATCTGTTACAGGTTCGTGTGGCTGGCTGTAGCCTAAAAGAGCACAGAACTCTATAATCTGACAAGCGAATGCAATACACTTATCAGAGTTTGCAGCCATCATATATGTATGTATATGTGTGTATATATATATATGAAGCGAAGCAAAGTTAGTAGTTATCGTTAGAAGAAATAACTCGAATAACTAGTTTACTTTTGATATAATATTTACTTCAGTCAAAAAGAACAACAAATAAGTTACCACGAGTTGCAAAGGTTGACGATGTTATTTTGTTGTTGACGTGAAAACAATGAGCGACCAGATAATGTTTGTTGGTGGTTACAGTCCGTGGTAGTAGACCTCGTCGTGATTGAATTCTCTCTCTCTTCCACCGGCTATTTATATCCCCACCTTTCTGTCCCCTACCCCGAGGGATCGCCCACGCATCAACTTTTTAACGCCAAAAGGGTGGTGAGCTAGAATTTGACCTTTAGGCGTCACCCAGAGTTCGCTACATTAGTTCCCGCCTAGATCGATGCGGGAGCGGCGATCGATAATTGAAAAGTTAGCGAAAGAGAAAGAGCAAAAAATACTCTGTTTCTCTCCTTCCGCACACTAGTTGTTGTTCATGTTCATAAAGTCTCCATCACAATTTGATTTTTTTAACATCTCCAGATATAGATTTTTTTTGATTTTAAAAAATTTTAACTGTTGCATTTTTTTACATTTTTTTTGTTATATGTTCTTTATAAGATAAGACCAGTAAACAATTAAATGAAAAGGAACAAATTATCGATGAGATGAGGAATGTTACTTGCCATATTGAGCATAACGAGATGGCCTGTACACACGTCGGCCGGATCTAGTGCTTGTTGTTGGCATAGAGTTCAGATTATCGGTGAATGGGAGCACTGGTGTTGGGTTAACTTGAGCTGATAATGAGGGTTCATCCAAATCCACATGAGCTTTTGTTAAACGGTCGAGACTGACAGCCTCCCTCCTTCCATTAATGTCCAAAATGAAATGCTTGGGTGTACTTTTGAGTACTTGGTATGGCCCCGAGTATGGTGGTTACAAAGGAGCCTTGATAGTGTCCCTTCTGACAAAAACGTGTGTCCATTGCTGTAGGTCGGATGGAACTTGCGTAGTGATGCTTTGATGGCGCGGGGCAACCAATGGTAGGTTTGCCATGTAGGTCCGCAGGCGATGGATATAGTTCATTGGATCTGCGGGGTATTTAGACTCAGGAGCAATCAATCATTTGCCCGGGTAATACCAATGTCGTGCCATAAACCAGCCCAGCCGGCGTAAAACCAAGTCCTTCTTTTACGGTGGAGCGAATTCCAAGAAGGATGAAGGGTAAAATCTCCAACCAGTTACTGTTGTTGACGTAGGCTCTGAGAGCCGATTTTAATTGCTGATGGAAACGTTCCACCATACCATTAGCTGCAGGGTGATAGGCTGTTGTACGTATTCTACTACAACTTAGGAGGCGTGTCAATTCTTGGAAAATGTTTGATTCGAACTGGCCGCCACTGTCCGTTGTTATGGTAGAAGGTGTGCCATAATGTGAAATCCAATGCTGTACTAACTCCTTGGCAATAGAATGTGGTGTCAGAAAGAGGAATGGCCTCAGGCCACCGGGAGAATCTGTCCACACGGGTCAAAAGGTGCGTGCAACCCTGAGAAGGAGGCAGTGGTCCGACGATATCGATGTGCACGCGTTGGAAACGTGCATCCGGTTTTGCGAAGGTTCCCAGAGGGGTTCTGACATGATGGTGAATCTTCGCCTTCTGACATTGGATGCAACATCTGGCTCATTCCCTGACATCTTTGTTCACACCAACCCAAACAAACCGGGCTGTTAATAACTTCAGGGTAGAGTTGGTTCCAGGATGCGATAGGTTGTGCAGCTCAGAAAAAAACCAAACGTCGATGCTGTAGGGGCACATAGGTCGCGCGTGACCCGTCGACACATCACACCAGATACCACCAGAAGAAAAGGGTAGAGGGAGGAGTTCGAAAGATAAGGAAGAAGAAGTTGGAGTATTTCGGAGTTTGAGGAGCTCCCCATCCGTCTGTTGAGCGGCGGCGATGTCTAGGAGGCTGATCGTAAAGGAGGTGTGCAGTGCACTCAAGTGTGCGCGAGAAAGGGCGTCGGCTGCAGAGTTGTCTGAATCTTTAATGTCGCAAATATCCGTAGTATACTGGGATATAAAATCTAGGTGGCGCACTTCTCTAGGTGAGTGGCGGTCAGGCTTGGAATACAGAGCGTACGTGAGAGGTTTATGGTCGGTGTAAATAGAGAACGCCGAACCTTCTAACATGTGCCGGAAATTTCTCACACTGAGGTACGCTGCCAAAAGTTCCCGATCGAATGTGCTGTACTTTGTTTCGGCCGGTTTGAGTCGCCTAGAGAAGAAAGAAATTGGCTGCCACGCATCGTCTACGCATTTTTGGAAGACGCCACCGACCCCAACATCCGATGCATCGACGAACAGACCAAGCGGTGCGTCCGGTTTGGGATGAACCAACATTGTGTCCTCTGCTAAGTCCCGCTTTACTCTCAGAAAAGCGGCCGCTTGTGCGTCATCGAAAGTGATAAGCTGGTTGTTCCGTTTGCACTGCCGTAGGATGTCTGTTAGCGGCTGGAGAGACTCTGCACAGCAAGGAATGAACCGGCGGTAAAAATTTATGAGGCCAAGGAACTCACGTACTTTCCGCAGTGACGTAGGAGTGGAAAACTCCAAAATTGACTTAACTTTGTCGTGTAGGGGGCAGATTCCTCGCTCATCGATGTGGTGTCTCAGAAACTCAAGGGAAGAAACACCGAAAAGGCATTTACTGGGGTTGATGATGACACCAAACTGAGAAAAACGCTCGAAAAGCAGCTGTAGATGCCTTTCGTGCTCCTCATGGGATGTGCTGGCTACCAGCATATCGTCAATATACGCGTAGACACAGAGTAAACCACGTACTATTGTGTCGATGAAACGCTGGAAGGTCGATGCAGCATTGCGTAAACCAAATGGCATTCTAAGAAACTCGAAAAGGCCGAAAGGAGTTGTAATGGCCGTTTTTGGAATGTCGCCAGGTTCAATAGGAATCTGGTTGTACGCCCGCACGAGGTCGATTTTTGAAAAGACCCTAGCACCGTGTAGGTTAGCAGAGAAATCCTGTATGTGAGGCACCAGATACCTATCGGGTTTGGTTCGCGTGTTAAGAAAGCGATAGTCTCTACACGGTTGCAAATCGCCCACAGATTTCTTGGGAACCATGTGAAGGGGAGAAGACCAACTGCTACTGGATGGACGAACAATACCCAGTTCCAGCATATGATCGAACTCTGCTTTAGCAATCTTAGCGCAGTCAGGTGTGAGTCGCCTTGGTTTAGAAGATACCGGAAGGCCCTCAGTCACGAGACGATGCGGAACACTGTGGGTCACCATCCGACTGTTAAAAATCGGGCGTGAGATGTCAGGGTGCCTGCGTAGGATAGCATCGTATCTGCCGGACTGCACTGGGTTAAAAAAAACTGGGCTGAGGGAGGGTGCCTTGGTGTTTATGTCGCGAACATTGGAGCCCGTGGGGGAATCAATCAGTCTGCTGTGTTTAACGTCCATCAGGAGACCGAAATGGTGTAAGTTTCTTACTGCATGAAACCAGGGATGATGGTATAATGCTAACCTCCTCAGCTCTGGTGTCCACCAGAAAACGAACACCGGTTGTTCAGTCGCTAATGTGGAACAAGCGGCTAGGTTTGAAGAGCCAACTGTAGTTGTCGCCGTTACTGCCCAGCCCCGTCGTTTCCCGGCACTCACGGAAACCCCTCCTAAAAGAACAGGGCAATAGGCATTTACGGGCCCTTTCGCCGAATTTACGGTGATAATAGCACATGGGATCGGTCGCCAGGGGACGAATCGGATCTTGTGTGCGCTGATGGGAAGCGCATTGAGTTGAGCTGGCACTGCTGCGTGGTTGTAGCTGCAGTTTAGCCATAAGAGCGTTCAAGTGCTCGGCCTGTTCTTCCACCCGAGCCTCGAGCGCTGCTACCTTCGAAACAGAAGAGGAAGAAGGAGAAGAATTAGAAAATGAGGAAGAAAGAGATGAAGAAAAAGAGCTTGCTATGGGATTTGTGTGTGTCCTGGGTCACGAGTGACAATGATGCTGCCACCAAAGTGATCCTATCGACTGAATGCGCCAGCTCCTCGATTGGGGTAGATATTTCACTGGCCGCCAAAATACTGCGAGTGGCTGGTGGCAGCCTTTGTAAGAACAGCTGCTTTAAGATGGCCGGCTCTATGGTGTTTTCTCCCAATAGTTGCAGTAAGCGTCTTAGGAACTGTGACGGTTTCTTGTCGCCTAACTCCTCTGAATAAAGCAGTTGATTAATTCGTTGCTGCTGCGAGACGGACATCCGCTTTATAAGCTCGGATCTATATGTAGCATAAGAATATGTGCCTGGTGGTGCTGTAAGCAAATACCAGATCTGCTGCAGGGTCTCAGGAAGAAGCACCCCGACAACATGGGAAATTTTGGTCCTGTCTGCCGAAATATGGTGCGTCTCAATTGGGCCTCGATGAATCTGAACCAAATGATAGGATCATGAGGCAAGAATGTCGGTATCCGCAGGGATATAGCTGCTTGTACGGACGATGATGCTGGTGATTGTTCCATATTGTTGCGTGATTATCGTTGGTAATTATAGATGGCTCAGAAAACTGTGTTCTAAAGTCGGGTCACCAATTGAAGCGAAGCAAAGTTAGTAGTTATCGTTAGAAGAAATAACTCGAATAACTAGTTTACTTTTGATATAATATTTACTCCACCTCAGTCAAAAAGAACAACAAATAAGTTACCACGAGTTGCAAAGGTTGACGATGTTATTTTGTTGTTGATGTGAAAACAATGAGCGACAGATAATGTTTGTTGGTGGTTACAGTCCGTGGTAGTAGACCTCGTCGTGATTGAATTCTCTCTCTCTTCCACCGGCTATTTATATCCCCAGCTTTCTGTCCCCTGCCTCGAGGGATCGCCCACGCATCAACTTGTTAACACCAAAAGGGCGGTGACCCAGAATTTGACCTTTAGGTGTCACCCAGGGTTCGAGGTGTGGACAGGTTCGCTACACACACACACACACAAACACACACACACACACACACACACACACACACACACAAACATATATATATGTGTGTGTGTGTGTGTGTGTGTGTGTGTGTGTGTGTGTAGCGAAATCTGTCCACGCCTTGAACCCTTGGTGACACCTAAAATCCAAATTGTAGGTCACCACCCTTTTCGGCGTTGACAGGTGCATGCGTGGGCGATCCTTCGAGGCGGGAGACAGAAAGCGACAGGTATATAAAGCCTTTATCATTCCACGTTTTACACAGAGAGATCGGAGCCGTGCTCTATAGATAAGCTATGTAAAGACTCACTGCTACCTACAGACCACCGAGGGCTACAGACAACTACAGACCATTACTCTCTCTGGTCTCAGACTATACCAGCCTCATGAACCAATAACAAAATAACATCGTCAACCTTCGCGACTCGTGGTAACGTGTTTATTGTTGTTTTTGACTGAAGTGAAGTAAACCTTTTTATATATAAAGTAAATCAGCTATTACATTAAACAACACTACTAATAACCTTCGATACACTGGTGACCCAGACGCGGGAACGAACATGTTCCTTCTTTTAAAAAATACGAAGTGGTATTTTAAAAAAGAAAACCACACGCAGCCTTTTGATCTGATCATGACTTCCATTGCCAACATCAACAACTTTCTCAACAGCAGCTTTCTCAGCAAACTATAATTACCAAGCTTCTCATCTATATGGTACGATATGATAAAACTTCACTTCAAATTATTCACCAAACTTCGATTCTACGGAATATTTACAGTGACTTCGCTTCGAATTTCGATTCATTACCAAACACTTCAGCACGTGCTTCGTAATCTCCAACAACAACAACATACAATATTACTAGCTTCCTAGCAATAAAACGATCACACAACGAAGAGAAAACTGAACTTTTTGTAAAAAACAATTATTATTTTTTTTTTTTTACAAACCACGTTCGAACATTTATTTCTTTTAAACTGTATATATATGAACATTCATTTTTGTATCATTGTATATATGTCTGCATACGCACATTTTTTTAAAAACTGTATTACATGCCTGCATACGCACACACATTTAATTTCTCACACAACAACATGTTTTTGTCTATGGTATGTTCTGGATTCGGTTGGGTTTCTGCGAGATGTATGTGTGTGTGTGTGTGTATGTATATGAGTACAATCTATAAGAGGGTGAGATTTTGAGGTCAGTCACAGATGGGATTGATTATCCCATCTGTGACTATGTATGCACTGTGGTGAAAAGAGTCTTAATTTATATTATTTACATTTCTATGATACAATTTTTATTCCACAATATATGACACAATGTATAACCTTATTCACTCAGTCAATATTGAGTTCTCCTCAAAATTTGTGTGGGTGGATATTATGGTGATCACCACCATAGTGCTGTAGTTGGTGGTGGCTTTTATGGGCTTCGATTTTTGTTATGGTTCGTGTGGAATTATGGGCGATGTATTGTGAGATGATATGCTCGGTGATAGTTTTAAACTGCACCGGGAGCGTAGGGCGGCCAATGCGTGGGTTCCCATTTGCGAGAGATATAGAGAGCTTAGACCATATCCACTGGCTCATGTATAGATTGTGGAGGAACTTGGCTCAGTGGTAAGAATGTTTGACCTACGATCATAACCTTGTGGGTTCGATTCCTGAGTATTTGTTGCGTTCTTGAACAAAACACTTCATTTCACGTAGCTCCAGTATACTCAGCTGAAAATGAGTACCAGCAATAGCTGGGTGTTTAACCCTGCGATGGACTGGTGTCCTGCTCAGTGGGATTCTTTTATTCTCAGCCGGCCAAATGAACCTGCTAGCTTAAGACAGACTTTAGACATATATAGCTTAAGACTACCAACCAAGTAGGCCAGAGAGAGATTTGAACTCAGAACGTAAAGTGCCGAAACAATTCCCACAAAATATTTCTTCCGATGCTGTAACAATTCCGTCTGCCTCTCCACGCCACCGACATCTATGTATTAATTTGAACAATGTCAGTATTCCGTGTGTCATAATTCTCGATTATCATTCGCCCACCTCAACTACGCCAAACTTAAATTAATATGCATAATGCCAATGCGGGAGTGTTTGGATACACTATGTATATGTGTCAGTGTAGAGACTTGTGTGTGTGTGGAAATCAGAGGGGAAGCAATAACTATTAACATGTGTGCGTGTGTATGTACGTGCGCGTATGTTTATGTGTGTCTTAACACACCACTCCTCACTGATTAACCTCGATGTCACGTGATTGATTCTTTTGAATTTGCCACCGACCGAGTAGGCAGTGATTTTTTCAATGTCTTGGAACTTAGTCCACGCTTTGCTTTTTTTCCATCCACTGAATTATTTTTGTATAAGTTCCCTGTGTCCACGCATTGCCTGGGAGCTTAGCTGAGAATAGACTTCCGTGATGACGAAAGGATTTCTCCGTGCGTTTCTTCGGAAACCATGTTTATTCCCTTTCAGAAACTAATTAGTTGGAGTGAAATTTTAGTAAGTTAATTTTTATAATTTTCTTATTTTACGTCTTTCATATTATTGTTCTGCATCCCCTTGCATTGAACCGCAAAGTTACTAAGACAAATCCTATATATTTGCTAGCATAGGTATACATCTGTATATATATGGTAGTAGATATACTAATTCTTTACATATATATATATATATATATATATATATATATATATATATATATATATATATATATATATATATATATATATAAAGATTTACATATACACAAACTAAACAAAGTCGCAGATATATATGTATATATGTGGCTCAATGAAGAATTAATAAATTAAATATTCAGAACAATATATCATAAAGTATGTCCATAGAATCATTTGATAATATATATACACCATTTCTTCTCCGAATTAGCATAATTAACCACATACAAAATCAATTAGACCAGGCTATAAGAATATATATCTATATAAAAAAAAGATATATATATATATATATATATATGTATATACAGTATATAATAATTTAAATGCGTAAAAGGCATTGCGGCACCTTAGTATTACTCTACGCCTGATGACATAAGCCTAAGTCTTGAACAGCTGCTTAATGCATTCTGCACTGCCGTATAAAGTCAGCAGCTACTGTCACACCTAGAACTTGAAACCTCAAGTAGCTCAATACAGATAGAGTGCCTTTTTTTTCCCTTCCCACGAAAATGTTCGCCAAACACACCCCCACACATATATAACAATAATAATAATTGTTTCTACGTTAGGCACAAGGCCAGCAAATACCCAGTTTATTACTGGTACTTTATATAACAATAATAATAATGTATATATATATATATATAATTGGTGTTGGATGCTTAAAGCGTCCGTATACGGTAGGCCGTATGAGCACTCGATGCTCTCATAGAGTAGAGTATGATATCACATAAAAAAGAGAATCTGCTGGTCGCCAGAGAAACGATTGTAATATGTCCAATAAATTCCGTTCGTCGCAACACTGATTCTCTTTTTTTCTGTTAAATATATATATATTGTTATACTTTGGGAGGGTTATGTTGCCAATAAGAAACACACGCACCAGTTGCTTTCACTTCAATTTATTATAATAAATTTATAAATTTAGGAATTTATAAATTTCCGGTTGGTTGGTTGGTTCCACAACCAGATGATAGTTCATATATTGTCAAAGTTCTTTCGTCACACATTCTGTGACCTCTTCAGTGACTGGGGATTCTTTTCTTTGTTTTTCTGCCCCTCTTTTGTTCTGTCCTACGCCATCTTGTTTTTTTTTGTTTTGTGTGCTCAGTCTGCGCATGCGCCACATCCGGGTGTCTGTGTGTGTTTATATTCGTTTATTTATTTGTTTATTTACATGTTACTGGTTGGGTGTTTGTTCTATGTGCGTGTGTGTTTTCATTTTGTCCTTAATTGTAAGTTGTGATGTTGCTGTTCCACTCATGTTTAATATTTAATTTTGGTTGTAATTCTTTTATGTTTATTGCCTCTATGATTTGTCTAAACATTGCGTCTTTTCTGTGTGTAGATTCTATTTTTATTTCTATGTTCTCTAATTCACCCTTATGTTCTATTTTAGCATGTTGGTAGAGTACAGATGATTCTTTACTATCTTGAAGGTCTCGCCAGTGTTCATTTATCCGTTCCCTTACACTATGAGCTGTCTCACCTATGGACACTATATTTTTATCTCTACATTGTCTTTCAGTACATCTTATGCTATATACTACATTTCTAGTTTTACAGTTAATATGGGGGCTTAATTTACAGGTTATACATTTCTTATCTATACAGGGTTGAAAAGGGTATGTCTTGCTAATAAGTGTTTTTATGGAGGTACCTGGTCTTTCTACTATCTTAATATTGAGTTTATGTTTATCTAGGGCCCTTCTAAATTTGTAAGCTAATTCACCTCTAGGTATATATATATATATATATATGGAGAGAGAGAGAGAAAGAGCGATTTCGAACTGAAAACTGCCAGTTATCATTTGTTTCAGTCCGATTTACAGTAAATCACATAGAACAGCAACAACATATGTCTTAATATGTCACCTAATAGTATTAAGTATGTTATAATATGTTGAAAGCTGATTTAATGGCAAAATATCCGAACTATTTCGACAGTATTGAAAATATCAATGATAGGAGATATACGAAAATATCAAGTTGTATTGGTTTCTAAGTGACATCTCAGTACAGGGCTGTCAATTAACAGTCACCATCCCGTAATGATTTAGCAGATAACGTGTTTGTTAATCCACATTTCTGTAGCATCATTTCTACTAGACAGTTCGCAGTGAAAATTTGTAGTATTAGAGTAAACACCTTAGGTTTTAATGTAATGCTGTCATTGTGCTGTTTTGTACTTTTAAAGAAAGCCTTGCTAATGAGATACAGGATCTTAAGAGTTAATAATCAATATATTAAATAAAACCGAATACGTGAGACAAAAATGTGTTTGTTGAAATAATTGTTTTTACGTTTGGAACAAGGCCAGCAATTATCCAGTGCATTACCGGTACTTTATTTTATCGACCCCATAAGGATGAAAGGCAAAGTTAACCTCGGCGGGATTTGAACTCAGAATGGCAAGGGCCGTAACTCTATGTGTCAAAGCATGGCGTTCGACCCTCTACCATTAGTGCCAAATAATATTACTATATAAACTCATGTCAATGTTGCTCCCATGTAAAAGTCAAAACACCTTTTTACTCTAAAATTTAGATTATTTCCACCTATCAACTCTAGTTCTTCACAGACAACATTTGTGAGTAAAGATATTATCCTGAAAATAAAATGTCAGTATGAGGAAATAACATTTTTCTACGCTATTATGTCAACAAATCGAAAAATATATGACTGCAAGGCTTTATTTATATGATTTGAATTCTAGTGTGAATTTCACTTCCTCTAAAGTAACAGGTAGTAGTCGAATCCATACATTTATGCTCAAATGTACTATATAATGTTTGACATTTCCTTGAATATATACGGTTCCCACTTTCCACCTAAAGAATTTTTCCTATTCCGCCCTATCCATGCCTCCAATCGTTCTATTACTTGTTTTGATACTCTGCTGAGAGATGCCAACATTGATAACCTCGATGAACTGAGAAATGTCATGCTCGACCGGGACGATTGGAGAAAGCGTGCTGTATCTTTGCGAGTGTAAACTCGGTCGAAGAAGAAGAAAACAAAGTGAGATCGAATCCAGAAGCAAATGATTACAAAGAAAACGTTATAACCATTCAACCATATTTTGTCGATGTGTATAATACTAAGTTAAGAGGAAATAAGTTTCATACTCAACCTTCAACACATGCTGAAACAAAATTAAGATGACTATAACACTTAGCAGAAATGTGTAAAAAAGAATAAAGGTTTGTTAATTCAAATATTTATATTATAGTTACTAAGGTTAATAGAACTTTTCCGAGAGGACAGACCATTGTGAAATTTTTCAGAATTTGACTTAAGACATTCATTTTTAATGTGATGCCATTACAGTGCTTTTTTGTACTTTTCAAGAATGTCTTGCTAATGTGGTTTTATGTAGTTTGTTAATTTAAATATTTATAGTACCTATAAATCTCCTCACCCATTTTCTGTGAATTATGGGTAATCACAAAGAAGATGAAGAATAATATCAATATATCTAAAACCTCGTATATGAGAGTGTTGTATATTAAATTCTCCAGCCATGTGTCAAACATTGATTTATATAAAAAGGTCAGAACCATTAGTTCTCTTCCGATAGCTCAAGTTCCTGCTACTTCTAGAAAATGAACTCGTGTATAAAGATGTGACATGTGTCCTGCGAGATGATATGAACAAGCAAGTACAATAAAA